>CM044011.1:43308776-43626276 GCA_024085815.1 Flaveria linearis
GTATATATACATATGTATATATATACATATACATATATATATATATATATACATATACATACATATGTATATATATATATATATCTATATCTATATCTATATATATATATATATATATATATATATATATATATATATATATATATATATATATATATATATATATATTGCAAGTAATCAACTATAAAACTTTTAGATCTTTCAATTAATATCCAAGAAAGAACTACATAATGTCGGATCCATATGTGTATATATAAGCTATTTAATTAAGTTTCTTCACCATCATACTTATTGTCATACACACTAATATCTATATATATATATAAAAGGTCCTATTCCCAAACAACCAGCAATCATTCTGCAACAAAAGTCAAAAAAAAGTCTTATGAGTTCCAAAAATATAACCTCATAAATCTGCATAGAAAAGCATTTCTAGAAACACCAGATGGAGAAATTACAATTCATTTATAAGAAGGCAGACCAATATATTTTTGTATTTTAAACATCAAGCAATGTGCAACATCTCATTCCATCGCCCTTTTCACTTTCGAAGATTTAAACCACACCATTTTTATGAGAGTCCAACACTATACGACTAAAACCACTACATCTCACGAGTATACAATGTAAAATATTGTAAAATAGAGAAAAAAAAGTCAATTTTTTTGAAGTTTTCTAAAATCTACTTCAACATCGTAGATTGCTTCACTAGAAAATTCTAATTTTCTTTTTTAATAATGATTTTTTAAATTTTATTAATATGTGAATTTATTATCAACTAAAAAGGACAATAAAAATGTGGCCTCTTAACTAGCCTTTTGGTCAAAACCCATATTATCTTGTTATATATCCAACCACGCATGTGATACCAAAGTTGTTATTGTAACAAAATGAAAATTACATTTGAAATGGAATTTTATGCAAGAATATTATTGAGCATAATTCAAAGGGCATATTTTTTTTTACCGAACACGCTAAAGAAATTGAATTCAAATCCGTTTTATATATTGACTAAGTTCACATAAAAGTCACCAACCAAAAAAATCCAATGTAAAAACTAATTTGAATATTTGTAACACAAAGCATTTGAAAGATATGAATGTACGTACCATAGATGTTATGTTGTGCACTGGTTGATTCTTGAAGGTTGGGTTGAGTGGGCTGGAGGTGGTACGGGTACGACTGCAGTTGAAGCTCGGGAAGATTTGCGGCAAGTTGTAGAACATTGTTGTGTTCTTCTGATCCATAAAATGGAAACTGTTCAAATAACTGATGTTCCTGTCCCACAAGCTTCAACTCAGTCATTGCTGCTGCTTGTTGCTGGTTAATCTCCTCTTGTTGTTTACCCATCAACTGATTCAAAAAATAATTAAGTAAAGCATTCCCCAAAAATTGTAGATCTTTATGTATAAAGTACACTACCTAACACTTACCCACTGATACATATCTTCATTTTCCTTCTGCAATACCTTTTCCTGCATAAGTTTTCAAAGAAAATGTATTATATTTAGAGGCAAATTTCTTAGAATCGGACCTGACAACGACTCGATACGCCATTTGACATATATGTTTACTGGTTAGACTGGATTTAAGAACTAGGTAAATATGAAAATATTATATGTTTTGATGTGAATTTGCAATTTTAATAATGTATGAAAGACCTATTTAGATTTAGATATAACATGGATCCTAAAATGCTATATTAATAAAAAATTTAGATTTTGAATAGAAAATAAATAAAAAAGGTAAAATAAATTTTAATGGGTTCAATCACCATGTCCGGTTCATCCCGTCATTGGTCTGACCAGTAACCGAACTGTTCATATAGGTACAACCAGAGTGGTTCAAATAGGTACAAGTACCAGAGTGGTTCTATAACCAGTTCCAGTTCAATGGGTCTAAACACCTGGTTCAGTGTTTGAAACTAGTATTTAGAAGCCCTTTTAATGATTGATGTAAGGTTACAAAAATCAAATTACCGTCCGTTGAAGATTGTCCACCTGCTGTTGCAGAAGTTGAAGCTGCGAAAATTCAATATTAATTTTGAATCTTCAAGCTCCAAACCTTAAGTGATTGATAATTGGATAATATATATTACTCAAAATCACAGAGAACTTAATTTCAGATATGACGGAAATTTTTTTTTTGATAATATATATGACTTTATCATGTAACTTATTACTGAATACCATAGTCACCAAGTATGTAGGTGGTGACAAATCTAAAGATAATGTCAACAATCATTTGTTGATTAGAATATACATGTTACATTTTTTACTGCATTAATACCTTTCTAGCTCGAACCTTCTGCACCGAAAATTCCAACTGTTGCTCAAGTTGATTAAGCTCCTCAAGCTGTGCAGAGCTCAGATCATCACCTTTGTATCGTTGGAGACTTAGTTGAAGGTTAAGTGTCTCCTTCTTCATTCTTGTCAACTCCCTATGCATATGTTCCTAAAATTTCTCATCACAATAATATTCAACCAAGTTAAATTAGTTAATTTCAACAACTATTGGGAAGTAAAATTTAAGTTATTTGAAAAGTAATCTACTGATTAACTACCTGGGTATTTGGCTGAGGAATCCGAGAGCCAGTTGCTTTCAAATACTTGTCGATGATTTCATTCATGCTGTATGTTTGGACCAGAGGTTAACACCAGATCTTTCATAATATTTAAACAAGTTTTGATGCATTTATTTTAATTATGCAAGATTTCATTCAGAAAACCCTAATGTAATACCAACTGGAGCTTAAAATGTTTGTGTGTGTGAGAGAGAGAGTTATAAACATCTACTGAAAAAGATCATCATTAACATGCATACAATGATTTTATGGATCTTTGCAACCATATATTGTGATGTAAATGAAAAGTTTTTTTAATACTTTTTTCTATACATCACTAGATCATATCTAGGGAAAATATAGAAAACAAACCCTAAATAAATTTCAACAAAATTAAAGGTAATTAGAAAGAATCATCAATATTTTATTTTTGAGTGTTCAAAAGGTGATTGAAGAGTAAATAAAGGAAGTTATTGACCTGAGAGGGTGAGTTGCGTACTCATAAAGTTTCCCTTTGCTAGAGAACACAATGAGGCCAATCTGGGCATCACAAAGCACAGATAACTCATGGGTCTTCTTTAGAAGCCCTGATCGCCTCTTCGAGAATGTCACTTGTCTGCTCGTATTGTTCTCGATTCTCTTCACTTCGATCTTTCCTCGTCCCATCACTTTGTAATCCGTATGATAACTTGTTAAACAAAAGGTTACTAACTTTAAACCTTCAAAAATATGATGAGATCCAAGCTATAAAAGAAACGAATGTGTAGATCTATAAGTATTGGCTGTGATCTCTTGAAAGAAGCAGACTAGAAGAAGTTAAATGGTGTGATCATATTTGGGTAGTTAAAAAAAAAGATAGCAGGGAACGAAACCATCATATGGCAATTAATGTATACCCAAGAACTTGAGTGTTGTACGAGGAAGCTCTTCTGAGATATTGAGAAATTTTATGCCGTACTACGTAATTGTTGCTTTTTTTGTCATTTACTTACATGGATTAATGTGTTTAGACAAAGAAGAATGTTTCTATTTATTTCCAAAATAGAACTTTTGATTTGTAAGTTTATGATCGAATAAGAACTTTTTGGTAGTGAATTAAGGAGTTAATTATGTTTTAACTCCAAAAGTTCCAACAATTTTGTTTGAATCATTTAACTTGTCATGTGCGAACCTATATTATATTTACTTGTTATACTTTTTTCCTTCTAAGTTCTTATGTAATTTCAATGCAAACTTTAGTTTTATTATTGTTTTTTGCTTTTTGTTTCTTATTTTCCTTTATAACAATAATAATCATAACTTGGTGTTGGGTGCCGCATGTTACGGAGGTGAAATTGTCACTCTTAAATACGTAATTTAAGTTATGAAGTTACGACAATTTTGCTCTGAATATTGATACATAGATAAAAAAAGACCGTAACATGGTATATTCGAAAATCATAAAGAAGTTACGTAGTTATAAAAGAAACATGAAAACACAAATAGAAAAATATTCTATAACCAAAATATAAACTGTGAGCAAACCATGACCTTCCTAGATTTAGCATTCTAAAACTACTAGTGGATTAAATGCGTGATTTGTCGCGGTTCGATTTTGAACGTATACAAGAAAAACACAATGATAATTTTCAAGGTTATCTTGGCTTTGGTGATTTCAATGATATAAACCCTCAGATTCTCATGGATATCACATGCTTTAACGAGTCATTACTATACCGTCATAATACTATTACCAAATATGTGATACTTGATAGGTCGTGGATATCAATTAAAATAAATATTTTAATATTGTTCGAATAAAAACTCTTATCAAATATAGAACATTGTGTTATAATTAAAATTACATTACTATTGATTTGTTATTGATACAATGTAAAACCCGACAATTCAAAAAGAAAATATGTGATGATTTAATGAAAAACAAAGGGTTAAAGGTGAACAAATGAAAGATGCACTGATCATGTGCTAAAATAAAAAGAATGGGTTGCCATGCACCCAAAACATCCTTAAGTGAGAGAGAGAGAGAGAGAGAGTAGGTGCTATAGTTCTTAAAGATTCTAAGCTAGGTCTAGGCCTTTGACGTTTATTATGTGTTTCTGTGCATAAATTTTGAAACTTTATCTGTGCATGTGTAGATATTGGGAATTAACTCTCGATCCTAGGGTTTTGTTCGAAAGCTTCAAAAGGAGACTTCTAGATTCACTTATTTAAACATTTTATTTTACTGTTGGGGCTGATATACATACCTACATGTGTAACTTTTGTCAAAACTATAATTTCATATGAAAAGGTTGACATTTTTACACTTTAAAATGATGATCATAGTATATTTGATGATGAAAATTTGTGCAAGATAGACATATTAATAAGTCCTACCCTAGCCATAAGAGGTCCCGATCTGTTATTAGTGATAGTATATACTCTTTGATGTGATATAAATGATAAGAATGAAATTAGGATGCTAGGTTTGTTCACCTACATTTGAGTCAATTAGGAAATTATCTAACTTAAATGTTCGCATAACATCCGTAATAAAATTTAGTTAAACTAATTGTTCACTATATCATTCACATCAACTTTTTTCTGCATTGAACTTCATTCACCCGCAACAATTGTTAAGCCAATTACATTGAGAAATAATAAGAATTAAAAGAAATATAATAAATACCATAATGGATGATATGATAGTCATGATAATTGATGTGTGTAACACTATGTGTTCATTAAAGGAAATTAAAAGTACATTTTCTATATATAGTCTAAAACTTAAACTCACTAGCAACACTAACTTTGTATTCATAGTAGTGGTTGGGAATGATGAAAACTTAGGATGACTCAAGATAATAAGGCTACTTAGCATCTAAAGATCAGCATCCATATTTATTACATGATGTTTTTACTTAAGATACAATTTAACACTTTGCATTAAAGATAAATGTTTCTTGACGTTAAGTGTTTGAATATTAATGGCTTATGACATGAAATGATGTTTTTTAAGTTTTCCACTACGTTGTTTATCCTACTGAAATGTTATGAAGTGTTTTATGCTATGATTGACAGAGAACTCTTGGATTCAAGGCCTTTCAAGTTGGTATTAGAGCCAACATTTAAGAAATTTGGGTAAAATTATTTTCAAATGCTAAACTAAAAACGGGACCAAAGGAAGGGATGCTAGCCTAATTAGCCACGTGACATTAGGTAAATGTTTTAATATAAACTAGTACAATATGTGTGTACTACTTGATTTTATGTGCTTAGTAAATTGGGATATTGATATGAGTCGGGAATACAAAATGCATAGGGCATGAGAGTAAGGTAAGTAGTTAATCACACTTGGTCACTATAATTAAAAACTTACTATACTTGTAATGATCTAAGCTATTACCTTGTATGACCATGTTAATATTTGAATCATATAAAAAGTAGGAACTATGACTGCTAAAAAATTAGTAAAAAGTACCGATGAAGGTGCTCGTAGAGGGCATACTATAGGCTAGTGTTACGAGAAGCAAAGCTGAAGCCACTTAGAATGTTCATGAGGAATTGGAGATTCACAGTCACCAAGATCGTGAAGGAGCAGCACAACTTAAGGTAACTATAAAGGAAGCCATTGCTGATGGGTTTACTTATATAGAATTTTTTACCCTTAGTAGTAACTGAAGTGATTAGAGAAGTTAAGGATGATGAGAAGGTTGAGAAAGAAGGCATAAAGGAGACTTAGAAGAAAGGAAAAAAGTGGTTGAAAAGATCTCATAAGGTTTCCGACAAGGAAACTGAGGATTTTAAGGAAGAACAACCAGACCAAAGGTGGTGATCCATGGTGATGACAGTGAGGATGATTCTGAGAAGGAAACAACAAAAGGATGCAATTATGAGGCTTTACAAAGATGCAAACCCCTAACATTTGGTGGAAATGACAATGCTACTTCTGCTCATCGACGGGTAAAAGAGATGGATGTAGTGTTGGTCATAAGTAAGTGTTAGAAGGGTCAATGTGCCTCCAACTCCTTTGTTGATTCAACTTTATGCTGGGGGGGACAACATTCCCTAAGTTGAGGGAAGAAGGGTGATAGTAAAAAAAATGATGAACTAAAGGAATTGGTGTTAGAGGATAATTGTCCATATCGAAACATTGATAATATTATGAGAGATTTCCTATATCTTGAGGCAAGGAACATGACTCACCAGGTTTACATCACTAAGTTCAATAAACTGACAAAACTTATGCCAGATCTGGTGACTCCCATCTCCAAAAAGATCAAGAGGTCCATACAGGGTTTATCCATGGACATCAGGAGGGATATGATAACCGCTAGGTCGAGTACATTCAAGTGTATGGTAAACTTGATAGGAAGGTTATATGACCCTTGATGAGATATTACCGGTGAAGCTAAGGGAAGGATGGAACAAAAACCGAAACAAGGAACGGGAAGTGATTTAGAAATGATAACTTCTAGATTGAGGGAAAGGGGATGAAAGTTGACAATCATCGCATGGATCAAAGAAAGGTGAACGAACCAAAGAAGTGTGGTAAGAGTCATCCTAGAGAATGTAGGTTGGGAACAAACATATGCTGCAAATATAGGAATGAGCATCACTATGTTAAGGACTATAAGTTAGCTAGTGTTACCAGTGTCGAGAAATGGGCCACTCGAGTTCGGACTGCAATAAAGGCAGGGTAAAGAATTTGGGGACTAAGAAGACGGGAGAGATATGAAAGAATGACAACCGTAAGATAAACGCAAGGACATTCATAATAAGGAGAGATGATACTAGAGTGGATCCCAAAACGGTTTCGGTTATGTTTCTAGTTAACCATATATGTGCTTCTGTGCTTTTTGATTCTAGTGCTAATAAGAGCTTTGTAGTTTCTTTATTTTATAATGTGTTACGTAGTAACATTAGGAAGATTATTGTGCCTTTTTATATGGAGATTGCGATTGGTAAATCTAATAAAGTAACCGATACGATTATGATTTCTTCATAAAGTTGGAAGGTCATAGGTTTCTGCCAGACTGTTTATTATAACCTTAGGAGGGTTTGATGTTATTTTAGGAATGAATTGGCTACCTAGTTTTAAAGCAAGCACCATGTGTTAAAGGAAGATGATTTGTCGGACTGCACCTGATCGCAACCCAGTTACTGTTTATGGATACATGGAATATGTTATCCCATGAATGATATCCACGATAATGGTTGATAATTTTATAAGGCAAGGGTGTGGTGTTTACCTAGCCTTGACGTGAAAGTGCTACAAGTGTTAGACGTACCCGTCGTATGTGACTTCTCTGATGTATTTCTAAGGGACCTATCAGTGGTACCGTCTGATAGAGATATTGAATTTCAAATTGACTTATTTCCAAGAGCTCAGCCCTTTACCAAATCTCCATATCGACTAGCTCCTTCTGAGCTAAAGGAGTTGATGGCTCAGTTGTAAGATCTTTTGGAGAGTGGTTCATTTGACCAAGTATTTGTCCATAGGGTGCCCTAGTGTTTTTAGTAACAAGAAGTATGAATTCAAAGATCGTTCAGGAATTATCAGACTTGATTTATACAAGTATTGATAGCGGAATTATCAATACTTGCTGTTTAATCGATTAAAGAACAATAGAATGAACCAACAAATAAGAATGATCAAACCAATGCTCAAACCACAAATGCTCTAACGTTGCTCAGATGATGCTGATACTATTGATGTTACTATTTCTAATGTTGTATATTAATTGATATTGTTAATCGCACTGTTACTGATCGTACTGTTAATTCTCATCGATTACATGTTATTGATCTCATAATATATAGAGATCTTATTCTGTTCCTTATTCAATGCTAACTATATGCTATAACTAAGCTAACTATAGTTATTCGAATCCCCAGCCACTTTTATCAGCATGGGAGTTCGTGTTTTACAATAAATAAAACATAATTAATGATATTGATGTGATGTGGAATATATCAACGCCATTAATGTTGTTGTTAATCTGCTACGTTGACTTGTTGACTTTGGGTTGACTACTTATGATGTCAAATCATACAAGTATTAATTCCGCAGGAAACTAGTCTTCCTCAGCAATTGATGCTTCCACAGCAACTGATGCTTCCGCAGCAACTTGTGCTTCCGTAGCAACTTGTTCTTGTGCTTTTGTAGGAGTTCTTGTCTTCCGCAACAATTACTCCTTCAGTAGCTTAATTATTGTTCAGCTAAAATTGTTCCTAATAATATCTACAGAAGAACAATTTAGTCATCCGCAGTTGTTCCAACACAGCTTATTTTACCAATTGACCAAATATGACGTTTAATGCACATTTACACATACATTATGCAATACATTATATCATATATTTATAACATATATTATGAAATGCAATATATTATTGAACCAATGAACACAGATGTAATCAACATAATTTATATTATATCATCAAAACTCATAATTACAAAAGTGATTACAAGAGTATGATCTATCATCTAAATCTATACAAGAGTTCTATCCCTAACAGTACTTTTGCCTTAGGTTTAGACTTGAGCAATCATTGGTTCAACACTTTTAGCTCTTGTACTCTCACCAAAATCTTACTTCTGAAGTATTCTACTGCCTTATGTTGATCTTTATATTTAATATGAATCTTTCTTCTTCCCATTCTTTTTAATGTTTTGTATTTCAGACCCAGGATGTCCTCTTTAATGGTAAGTGCTGCAATAACACTATTATTGGACACCACTTCTAATTCTTCCTGGTCAGAAATTCTCAGTTCTATGATTGTCTTGATCTCTGATCCTATCAACTACCCTGCCTCATGCTTCCATTTCTTATATGCCTTGGCATGCAATTTGTCAATAACTTGTATACAACGAACAAATAAACATGAGTCATTCTGAGCAATTTGGTCTTACAGCCTTGGGAAATATTTATTATGAAGATAAGAAATTGGATGAAGCAATTTGATCTCCATTGGTTCAAATAGCCTTATGCTTGATGCCTTCTTCTGAGGATCATCCCTCAACAGAACTAATTTTTTATTTTGTTCAACATAACCCCAGTTTGTGATAGGGTATGTGAACTGATTTCCTTCAATTATTTTGATTGATGCAACAAATCTATCTTCAGCTCCAATCCTTGTTAAAAACTCATCATCTACCAGCTGGGATTTGGACTTAGACTTTGACTTTCTTTGAAAATGCTCTGCATCAACCATCCTTGCTTCCCTGAGCACATCTCTTGAACTTGTGACCTAGTTTAGTCACAAGTCTGGAGAAATCTCTTCCCCTTGGACTTATGGGATAATTAATGATGGGAATGTGTTGTAAAGTGTTAAGGTATACATCTGGCAATGACAGTAAGCTCTCTAATCTTGGAAAAACCATGCCAGATGCCCTTTTGATCACGGCATAGTCCCATTTATTATCATATTTCCACGCAGTTATAAGTTGATCTTCTGCTGATCTTGGGAGTGTAATCAGATCAAACAATTACATCAGAGTTTGTCTTTCTTCAACTATCTCCCATACAGCAGTTCCCAGAGGCCATAATCTTATGTGGAATTACATCCCTCGGCTCTCTTATCTATTTTTCTTTACTTTTATGCATGTCTTATGCTTGAACCACAGTTGGTTTAGCATGGGTTTATGACTATTGTTCATGATATGTAGGATTGGGGGGCTCTAGTTCTGAATTTAACTCTAGTATCCAGTTCTACTCTCATTACATGCTCCATCATTGCCTTCAATTCTCTAACAGTTCTTCCCTTGAGCTCATGCTGCTCATGATTGTGACTTTGTAACCAGCAGATCATATTATATCTAGTCAGCTTTGCTGTGTCATAATGCCCCAATTCTTTCCTGATCCTCTCCATTCTCTTATACTTGGAGAATGTTTCATAGTTGCAAACAGGGAGCATCATACTCACAACATCAAATTCTTTCAAAGTTTGTATCATGTCTCCCATGTTCATCTTCTCCACCATATCATATAGGAAACCTTTGTTGATCAGATCCATAAACATGGATGATTGTGGTCTTTCCTCCAATATGTCTTTAGTGGTCAGTAAGTCATCTTGTTCTGCTTCTTCATCATGTTCACCAGACTCTTCTTTAGTCAGTTCTGCCCATTCATCATCACTCTTATGATTCATTTGTTCTTCTGATGCTTTGTACTCTGGGGACACAGTTTTTATTCTCTTTAGTGGGCTTTCAGGTACATCAACAATCTCCTTAGTTTTCCCTAAGTACCTCCTCTTCCTGTTGTAGGTGATTATTGGTACATCAGTTTTGCTCACATCACTTCTGCTCAATTCTCCTTCAGCAACCCTTTTCACTAATCCCTCTATCTTAACATCTTTTGCTTTTAATTGTTCTTCTTGTTCAGATATCAGCATGTGCAAAGCATCTATAACTTCATTATTCATCTCAAGTCCTCTCTTAGCCTTCTTAATCTTTCTTCGAGAGTTGAGATTGTTGTAGTTTTCACAGTAAGAAGACTATCTTTTTTAGTCAGTTAAGTCTTTAATCTCCTTAACTTTGCCAACTTCTTGTTGCCCTTGTGGATGAGATTGTTGTACTTTGCCACTTGGTAGCTTTTACTCACGTTAATCTCCTCATCCTTCAAGTCATCTTCATGATAGGCTTCAATATCAACAAATACTTCTTGATTCACCTCCTCATCCTCTTTCTTTTCTTCCTTTATACAAACTTCTTTTGTATCTCCATTGGCAACTGTTTCTTCAACATCCTTATCAAGGTTGAGTTCCTTGGTGGAATTTGGACTATTGATTTGTTCGGTAGGAGTGGGTGAAGTGATTGGTTCAGTAGGTGTTGGTGAGGTGAGTGGTTTTAGTTGGTGTGGGTGAAGGAATTTGTTCGGCTGGGCTTGGATATGTGGGTGTTTGAATGGGTGTGAGAGAGATGGGTTCTGTTTCCTCAGTGTGAACTGATGATGGTGATTTGGCTAAAGTGTCAATTTGAGTATGTTCACTGGATGATGAGTCCAGTTGAACAGGTGTAGATTGAGGAGCAGGAGTTGTTTGAGTTGGCAGTTGGGAGTGGGTGGATGATTCTGCTGATGAGCTTAAGATTTATGGTTCTTCAACCCACAATAGCTCATGTGGAATGTTCTCATTCTCACCCAAGATGTGGGCAAATAGTTCTACATCTCCTCCCTGATATTGCCCTGTCAGCTTGTTCAACAGTGATCTGCCAAGGTGGCTCTGAGCACACACATCTCGTCTCTCTCGACCTCAGGCACTTGGTTATTGATGATAATTTGCAAGAACCTTGGAAACATGAAGATTTTGTCCAGTTTCTGCACTCTCACATGGCCGCAGTGGTAGTTCATAATGTATCGCGCGTAATTGTACTTCCTCCCCTCGAATATCCTGATGATTTTCGAGGATATGTGCCGACAGAATCTATCCAACTACTTCTGGTTGGATACACACTTAAGGTAAGTGTGGCAGAGGAAGCGGTAAGGCTTACACAGCCTCCCCTTCTTTATCTCTCCATGGTGGTAGTCACCATCATATCCAATCAAGTTGAATACCTTCTGGATGTATTTGTGGTTGAACACATCCAGATGTCTTGTCCATCCTCTCCCAATTCAAGGGCACTATGGATTATTCCCTCGTTCACCCAAAGAGGTAAGTTCCCAATGGTCGCAGTGATTATAGTGCCTTTGTCTCCTTCCACAACCGCAGCGGAGTTCCAGAAATCTATCATCTGTGATAGATAGATGATCGAATCAGTAGTAAGCACATAGTGAAGTCACGATCTGTTGAGATATCAAATGATGTCTTTGCATCATCATCCACTTCTGGATTCAGAAATGCGTAGACATTATGGTCTTACACAAATCGATTAGCCATAATGGTAGGGATGATTACGTGAGTGGTTCGACGATTATGAGCTTGGATTGATCGATTTTGTGAGGGTTTAAGGTGTTTAGGTGTTTTGAAAGTGGATATAAAGGCCAACGGTCGAAGCGACTATATATAATTTTTACCTTATCCGTACTTCAGTGGGACCCATTTACACTTTACCCCTCTGAGATTATTAATTATCTCTAATTAATACAAATAAGCAATAAGTAATATCCTCAATAAGGCATACCAAATAATATCTATCGACATAATTTCTGTTTCTTCCGTACTATATCTATGGAAGTCAACAATATCTACGGACATCATAATCTGTTTCTTCCGTACTATATCTATGGAAGTCAACTCATAATGTCTTCCCCAGAACATCTGTGGATGAGCAACTTTCACAATTGATTTGTTTGAAGGAAACATTTCTTCCGAAGGAATAATTAATGACATACTTTAACTAGATTGACCAATTCTTCGGAAGGTACAGAAGTATCTTCCAAAGGGAAATGATTGATTTACTGTTGATTTAACTTTCTATATGAAGTACCACATGGTTAATTCATTTGGTGTTTTACTATTGGACCTTGTGACTTGCTTCATGGCAGTTGTGCATAAGTAAATGTCTGTTTCAGATATCCTGTAACCTGTAGTCAAGTTAGTGCTCAAGTTCTAATTTTCATCAAGTCAGTATATATAAAAAATAGCTTCATGAACTGACTACTCCCCTTAAATTTATGATTAATCATAAAGTTATGCATTTATTAAGAATTTATAAGAGAAGATCATGAATCCATAGTTACGTTGACTAACTGATAATCATAGAGAGAAGATAATGATATACACAGGCCCTTGTTTAATAAACTGAAGGATCATACTATTATTTAGACACCCTCCTGCTTAGTATGATCAAGTATGAGAAATACTTGATCTATTGCAGATTGCAAATTTTATGATCCGCAGAAGTTCAAACAAGAGGATATGTTAGATATATCATGCTAATTATCATGTTTTAGTTCATGGTTAATGATAAACACAGCTGGATGCATCATGCAAGGTGTTGTGAAAGTCTGTCCCCCCAGTGTGTCACCAATGCATCACTTTATCACACTTAAACCATGTTCTATAGATTACAAGCTCTATCTTAAGATTTCTTTGAAATCTTATTAATGCTGAAGTGTTTATTCATGCTCTTTGCATATTTTACAGTTGATCCTTTTTGGATTCTTTTGAGTGCAGTTCCATTTGGAACATTTATGATTAGCATCAGGACATCAGGTCTTTACTCACGTAAAACAGAGGTGCCCAATGACCCAGGTCTTTGCTTACATAAAACAGAGGGTCAAGATGCATAAAGATAGAGGTTATAAGGTGTTACAACATAGTAAGTGTGCATGGGTAATGAGTTGTGCACTACTGGATGAGACTTACTTGAGTTACTCCTCACAATGAGCTCTACATGCTATGTTATCTGGACTATATATTGATCATGACATAACTGACCTTCCACTCAAGCTGAAGCTATTCACATATCCAACACATCAGATTAGTAGATAGTTGTTAAAGTAAAGACAGGAATTATGGCAGTTGTAGCACACTATCATATCCTTAGCATATCTGTTGCCTGACACAGGAGTTGGTGTTGTGTACTCATATGATCACAATTAATGTACACATATGTTTGTTGTTGTTATTTAGAAATTATTCTAAGTTGATCATGCCTAATGATTCTATTAAGAAATTAAATCTTATAGAATCAATTGCCTTAGTGAATAAATCAGCAAGTTGATTAGTTATGTCCACTTTGATCAACTTAATTAGACATTTTTCTAAGCAGTCTCACAAAAATGATATCTAATTTCTATGTGTTTAGTTCTACTATGTTGGACTGGATTAGCAGTTATAAACATAGCAGCTGAGTTATCTATATGTACAGGAGTTTGAAGAAAATTGTAACCATAATAGTTGGTTTGTAACCATAGAACCTAAGATCAACCAGCTGAAGTAGCTATGTACTCAGCCTCAGCTATGGATACTAAAACATTAGTCTACTTTTTGCACTGCCAAGACACAAGTCTTGGTCCTAGGAATTGACATCCACCATTTATGGATTTCCTGTTATTATTGCAGCCTCCATAGTCACTGTTTGAATATGAGTACAGTTTCAGTTCTCCTTCTTTAGGATACCATAAGCCAAGTGTAGGTTTCCTTTTGAGGTATCTAAAAATTCTTTTAATAGCATTTAACTATGACTCTTTTGGATCTGATTGATACCTGACACACACACACAAAAAACATTATATCAGGCCTACTAGTAGTTAAGTACATTAAAGAACCTATCATAGATCTATATACAATTTTGTCTATGGTGGATGCTGGTGTTTTGCATGGAGAAGAGTCTGCAAGATTGTATTTCTTTAGTGTTTGAAGGACATACTTCTCTTGGTTGATAAAGATGCCATCTGTTTTCTGATGAACTTGTAATCCCAGGAAGAATGTCAATTCTCCCATTAAACTCATCTGAAACTCAGATTGCATCAGTGATTCAAACTCTTCACATAACTCTTGTTAGTTGATCCAAATATGATGTCATCAACATATATTTGAACTACTAAGAGATCTTGATGTTCAAGTTTGAGGAAAAGTGTTTGATCAATTGTTCCTTTCTTATATCCATGTTTCAGTAGGAATTGGGATAATGTCTCATACCACTTTCTTGGTGCCTGATGTAGGCCATACAAAGCTTTGTCAAGCTTGTACACTCCATGGGGATAGTCAGGATCTTCAAATCCTGGTGGTTGAGAGACATATACTTCTTCATCAATCTTTCCGTATAAGAAAGCACACTTTATATCCATTAGGTAGACTGTGAACCTCTTGTATGATGCATAGGCTAGAAATACTCTGATTGCCTCAATTTTGGCAACAAGGGCAAAGACTTCATCATAGTCTATGCCTTCCTCTTGTGTGTAGCCTTGTGCTATCCGTCTTGCCTTGTTTCTAATTATAATACCCCTGTCATCTAGCTTATTCTTGAATAACCATCTGGTGCCAATAGGATATTGGCCTTCAGGGAGATCAACCAGATTCCGCACCTTCTATTTTCTAAATTGCTGAAGATCTTCTTGCATTGCTTCAATCCAGCTATTATATTTCAAGGCCTTTGTTATGTTGGGTGGAACCACTTATGACAGAAAACATGAGAACAAACATATGTTTGCTGCTCCCCCTTGTTTTCTTGTAGTTCTACTATTCAGATCACCTATCATGTTGTTAATTGGGTGATACTTTGTGTCCTAACTATTGGTACATCATGAACTTGGATAGATGAGTCCGGGTTGGTGATGTTGGTTAGTGGGGATGGCATTTGTTATGCTGGAGAGTCAACAAAGTAATCCAACTCATTATCTGGTGCAACTGACTGTGGTTCCGTAGGTATATGAATGTCTTCCGGGTTTTGACATGCCTTCAGTAGGAGGTACAGGGTCAGCTATAGTCTCTGGTGTGAATATATCTGTATGTGGCAATGGTTTGGGATGTGTTCTGGCTCTGGGAGGTTTCAGTACATCATTCACGGAAGTTAGATCTTCAGAAGTAGATGGTACTTCTACAGATATGCATGTTGTTAGGCTATCAGAACCATCTTTGTTTAGTTGTACTGATGTATCAGAATCATGTTCATGTTGATTATCTGGAGGAATAACCCTTGGTGGATCAGCTGTCAATGGTACACCCATGTTTGAAGGAACATAGGGGTAGCATGTCTCTGCAGCACCTGTCACGTTAAGATAACCAGAATTAAATAAGTTAGTTAATGCATCTATATCATATAACCAAGATGATCTTTTTACTGGTTAAGTAAATAAGGATTCATCAAAAGATACATTAGGAGTTTCTTCCACTATGTTATCATGTGGAATATATACTCTATATAATTTAGAAGTTGAGAAATAACCAACAAAGAAACCATCATAAGCTTTTTCAGCAAATTTTCCTAACGGTTATTTTATGTTTAAAACAGATACATGACACCCAAAAGCTTTAAGATATCCTAAAAGGTTTTCTTTTAAATAGAATTTCATAGGGTGTTTTGTTATGTTCTTTCACAATTAAAGTTCTATTTTGAACAGTGCAAGCTGTGTTCACAGCTTCTGCCCAAAAGGTTATTGGCAATTGTGCGTCAGCTAGTATTGTTCTAGCTGCTTTAATTAGTGTTTTGTTTCTCCTCTCAGCAACTCCATTCTGTTATGGCGTTTAGGTGCACTGAAATGTTTGGCTATACCTTTGTCCCTGCAAAAGGTGTCTAAAACATAGTTAACAAATTCAGTTCCATTATCACTTCTTAGTATCTTGATTCTTAGGTCAAGTTGGTTTTCTATCTTAGTGATAAACTCCATTAAAATTTTGATGTTTCACTTTTATGTTTCAAGAAAAATACCCAAGTGAATCTAGTGAAATCATCAACAATCACCAAACAGTATTGCCTTTTTCCAATGCTTAACACATTTGTTGGACCAAAAGTGTAGTAGCTTGAGTGGAGTTGTGTTTGTGTTAATTGTTTTTATCTTATAAGAAACTTTACGTTGTTTTCCTTTATAGCATGATAAACAGTGGTTAGATAATAAAACTCTTTCTTTGGAATACCAATAACTAAGTCATTCTTCGCCAGTTTATTCATGTTCTTCATGTTGGAGTGAGCCATCCTTATGTGCCACAATTGTGACTCATCTTCTGATGACTTAGAGATCAAGCAAGTTTCCCTGCTTGTTAGTGATATGTTGTTCATGTCCAAAACATATGTGTTACCTTTTCTTGGTGCTTTAAGAAGGATCCAGTCTTTTTGAATTTTGAAACCAAGCTTAAGAATGTAACAATCAGAGTTATCAAAGAAAGTTGTATAATTTTGATCACATATTTGAGAAACACTTAGTAAGTTAAACTGTAAATTTTCATAAAAGTTAACTTTCTCAAATTTTAACACTCTATTTGTTACCATTCCTTCACCAGTGATTTTACCTCCCTTCTTATATCCACCAAATGACACATATGAAGCATTCTTGTGTTTGAAGTCCTCAGGAGGGTACAGTTTCCTGTCACATGCCTGGAACAGCCACTGTCAACATACCACTAGTTGTCAGCCCTCCTTGGATGTTCCTGCAAAACAAAGTGAACTTAGTTAGACTTAGGAGCCCAAGCCTTTATGGTCTTGGGCTTGCTATTGTTATCTAAGATAGTAACTTTCTCATGGATGAGTCTTGAAGTTTCTAAGTTAGTTTTGTTATTTGTTAATTCATTATGTTTTGTTTTGTTTGGTGATGATGTTGAGGTTGTTTCAGCTTGATTTATACTGACTGTGTCAATGATTTCTTCTCTTTGAGACTTCCTCTTTGATGCTGATGATAGGATTATCCAGAGAATGTTTCTGCATCCTTTGATTTTGACTGGGGCATATGACTGCCTTTGCCAAAATGATCAAAGAAGTCATCCTCTTCTTCAAGTGGTACCTTTTCGTGTGGTGTCTTTCTTTGCACTTGCTGTTTTTCCTTCTTTTTATTTATTGGCACTTTAGTAACTGTTTTGTTAGTAACTTTTTGTTTTACTTGTTGTTTCTATTGTTGTTATCTCTACATTTATCTTCCTCTGAAGACTTTGAGTCTGACATAGAGGTATCTACTTTATTTTTCTTCATGATTTTTTTGTTCTTCTTGTTGAAGAAACAATCCTGAGTAGAGATAGTGATTATTTTTGTTGCATATTGCACAAAATTTGTTGAAGTAACATTCAGTTTCATATGATTGTTCATGTTGCATATTACGCAATAGCTGCATTATTTATAGTACATATCTTCAGCATCACTGTCAGAGGCAACCTTTGCCTTAGACTTTTTCTTAATTGAAGCTTTATGTATTCTAAGCTCTCTTTCTATTCTTACTACTGAAGAATTCTTACCTCTTCCTGACATGATGTCAAAAGATTATTGTTTGGCTTTCATATTCTGAACTTATGTTTATTGGATGAAGACTCCTGTGACACCCGGGCCTAGGTAGGGTGCGATGTCACAGACTAGCAATAACATATGGCAGCGGAAACAAACCATCATAAGGGATGTCACATTCTTACCTCTTATGTTTGGCTTTCATATTCTGAACTTATGTTTACTGGTGAATTCAAGTGCTTAAAGTTTAAAAACAAAAGGGTTAAATAAAATCCTCATTTGCTTTAAAATAAATCGTAGTTTCAATATTGTGGGGGATCACAATCAACCCTGCACTCAGTCTCGGCTAGCCTCTTCTAAAATTATGTTTTACCGGTTAATTGCGAAGGAAGAACTGAGCCCCAAACCAATGTACCATACCTACTGGATGGTTCACCATAGTTTCTTATAAAAACCTGTCACATGCCACAAACGATTCCTCAGGATCTAAGTGGGGTACCCTTCCTAAACGGAAGCCACTATGTGTGGCGGATTCCCCAAATCGATCTATTCATATAAAACAAGCGATTCACACAAGAATTAATGATCATGATGTAAGTATCAGCAGGTAATCACATACCCCACATACAACATCATGTAAAGCACTGATATAGTTCAGTTATAACGGAGCATGCTTCATCCCAAAAACAGTAGTAAAAAGGGAATCACTAGAATTCACCTTAAGTTCAAGCTAAAATTCTTCACGTGCCGGGGAAGTCTCAAGCCTAGAACCCTAGAATCAAAATTAAGTGGTAAGATACTGGTTCTAAACTTATATAAGGTGTACTAGGTGTGCCAAGGAGTTGGTTATCAGATTCGGCGTTGATTCGTTAAGGTTTGTATGAAAAGTTTCCTTTTATGGAAAGTTGTGGTTTCTTATGTAATTAAGGAATTTTACACCATTAGTTAATGATACAAGTTAATTAGAGTTTCTCAAGTGATTAGTAGATTCATATGAGTCGGTTATGGAGTTTGGTAGAATTTTACAATTTAGTCCCTCAAGTTTTAAAATTAACAATTTCTACCCCAAAGTTTGTTTTCTAGCATTAATTGACTTTTACGACCAAATATCAGGCTCTTGAAATTAAGTAACTCATTTAAGTTAAGTTTACCTTAAAATTTTCAGAATGTAGGTCCGGGTTTAATATTCTTACGTTTTACGCTCCCGGTTACGGTAAAACCGAAGGGTTTTAACGGTCAAGTACGGATTTCCATATTTGGAGTCTTAGACCCTTAAATATTATTTTAAGGACATTTTTAAAAGTTTCTAATATGTTGAATATGAAATTTTAGCCTCTTATAGTTGAAAGCCTAGTATTTACGTTTAACCCGTTAAAAAGCGTTTTTACCCAATTTAACCGTTTAAAAGCTTGTTTGCCCTAATTTTTTAACACCTTTAGATCTTATAGCTTCTAACTTACTGAAATAACTTAATTTTATGGGTTTTGGTTTTTATATCCTTATTTCTTATAATTTCTTCCAAACATTACCCGGTTGGTACCGTTTTTAACTCAAAATTTCTTTTAAATTGTTTCTTGTCCATTTAGTCCACAAATCCAGTCTAAATCACTTTATTATATATTTTAGAGCCTTGAATTCTTTTTAAAAGATTTAAGTCCATGTTTTCTTATTTTTAAGGTGTTTTACCACTTTTCGGGTTCCCGAAATGACCAAAATACCTAATATTCTATATCTTTATTATTTCCACCATTAACAACTCATCATACACCCAATATTACCTAAAAATTACTTAAATTATAACCCTAGCTCATGGTTTCAACGTGCAACTCAAGAACAAGTTGAAAACATAGTGATTACACCATTTTCATCCATTACACATGTGTAAAACGAGTAAAATAATTGTAAAATAATTTGTAAAATAATATTGTGTAGTATTAATTTGTAGTTTAGTGTAGTGTATTAGATGGTAAAGTTTAGTTAGTTGTTAAGTGTTGTGCATGATCACGCATGCATATGGTGTTCTTAATCGTGAATATATGTGTGTTTACAAATATTTTAATTGTTTCAGTTAAGATTTAATTGCATGGCTAACTAATTGACTTTCCTGGAACACTAAGTTTTCCTAGGTTAAAGCTTGAACTAGCTAAGAGGTCACAAAAAGTCACATAAAATAATAAAATGGTACTAATAGCAAATAATGATTCTAATGCTATTGATAATATTAGAACGATACAATCATTAATATTAATAAGATGGGTAATGATGCAAGTAGATTAGGGTTAGAATTATGACCTAGAGGTCGGTTGTCACATTCTCCCACCGTTTAGGAAATTTCGCCCTGAAATTTTAGCTTCGATTAGATTCAGGACGGGTGGGTTTGAAGAGGTGCGGATGACTCTTTCTCATCTCATCTTCTCGCTCCCAAGTGAATTCAGGTCCTCGCCTAGAGTTCTATCTTACCTTGACTTTGGGTATGCGACTTCGTCGGATTTTCTTGACCAACCGGTCAGTAATTTCCAAAGGTTCTTCCATGAAGTTCAGCTTGTTATTGATTCTTGCTTCTTTCAACGGTAGCTTCAGGGTTTTGTCTACCATGCACTTCTTCAAGTTTGACACATGGAAGGTGTCGTGTATGTAACTCAACTTCTGAGGCAGCTTCAATTGTATGCCACGGGGCTAATTCTAGCAAGTATTTCGAATGGTCCAATGTATCTCGGGATTAACTTTCCTCTCTTTCCAAACCTCACGGTTCCCTTCCATGGTGCTACTTTTAGCATTACTCTATCACCCACTTGAAATTCCAATGGGTTTCGTCTCCTATCAGCGTATTTCTTCTGACGGTCTCTGGCTGCCCGTAGACGCTCCTTGATTTTGAAAATCTTGTCGGTGGTCTCCAACATGATGTCGGGTCCCATTACTTGGCTATCACCGATCTCATTCCAGCTCAATGGTGATCAGCATTTCCTACCATACAGAGCCTCATACGGAGCTGCCTTGATACTCGCATGGTAACTACTATTATAGGAGAACTCCACCAAAGGAAGATGGTTGTCCTAGTTCCCACCTAAGTTAATCACGCAAGCACTTAGCATATCCTCCAAAGTTGGAATGGTTCTTTCACTCTGACCATCAGTTTGTGGGTGGTAAGCAATGCTTAAATCCAGACGGGTTCCTAAAGCCTGCTGGAGTGATTTCTAGAAACGAGAAGTGAAATGGCTATCACGGTCAGAGATAATTGATAGTGGCACACCATGCCTGGTCACTATTTCATCGATGTACAGTTGAGCCAGCTTCGTCAGGTCGTAGTCTTCTCGAATCGGTAAGAAGTGAGCTGATTTAGTTAGCCTATCCACTATTACCCAAATAGCATCATGACCTCTAAAAGTTCAGGGTAATTTTGTAACAAAATCCATCATGGCGTTATCCCATTTTCGTTCTGGGATTTCGGGCTGCTGCAACGTTCCTGACGGTTTTTGATTTTCAGCTTTTACCATGGCACAGGTTAGACATTTTCCAACATAAACAGCGATTGATTTTTTAATTCAAAGCCACCAGAAAAGTGCCTTTAGATCCTGGTACCTTTTGTCGCTTCCGGGGTGAACCGAGTACCGAGATTTGTGGGCTTCGTCGAGGATTACCTCTCTAATTCCCACGTACTTCGGTACCCACGTTCTCCCTTCATATTTATATATACCATCGTTATTCATCTCTAACCGCTTCTCCATTCCTGTTAACGCTTCCTCTGCTAAATTTGTTCCTTTAATGCTTCACCTTGAGCTTCTTTCATCCTTGTGATAAGGTCGGTGTACACACTCATCCTTAAGGCACAGACGCGAAGGGGTTTTTCTCTTTATTTTCTGCTCAAGGCATCCGCCACTACATTAGCTTTACCGGGATGGTAACGGATTTCGCATTCGTAATCATTTAACAGCTCGACCCATCTTCTCTGGCGCATGTTCAGCATCTTCTGGTCCAGAATGTGTTGCAAATGTCGATGGTCAGTGAAGATGATGCACTTCGTTCCATAGAGGTAGTGCCTCAACATTTTGAGAGCAAACACCATGGCACCCAATTCTAGATCGTGCGTTGTATAGTTCTTCTCATGATCGTTCATTATTCTAGATGCATAAGCAATCACCTTGTTGCGTTGCATTAGTACACATCCCATCCCTTGACGCGAAGCGTCACAATAGACTATGAAATCTTCGACTCCTTGTGGGAGGGCGAGGACAGGTGCACTACACAACTTCTCCTTAAGCGTTTCAAACGCTTCATTTTGCTCTTGTTCCCACACAAAGGCTGTGCTCTTCTTAGTCAATGCGGTCAAGGGTTGCACAATGCGCGAGAAGTCATTTATAAACCGTCGGTAGTACCCGGCCAAGCCAAGGAATTGCCTTATCTCAGTGGGAGTTTTAGGAATTTTCCAGTTCTTTATAGACTCAATCTTGGAAGGGTCGACCTTAAACCCATTCTTATTTACTACATGCCCTAAAAATTGGATCTCTCGCATCCAGAATTCACATTTAGAGAACTTGGCATGCAGTTGCTCATTCTTGAGTAACTCAAGAATCAGTCTAAGGTGTTCCTCGTGCTCTTCCTTGCTACGGGAGTAGATCAGGATGTCGTCGATGAACACAATTACAAACTTTTCAAGATATGGGCGACATACGCGGTTCATGAGATCCATGAACGCTGCTAGTGCATTAGTCAGTCCAAAGGGCATGACTAGATACTCATAATGTCCATATTTAGTTCGAAAGGCCGTTTTGGGTATGTCTTCTTCTCTTATCTTCAGCTGATGGTACCCTGACCTTAAATCTATTTTGGAGAAATAACTTGCTCCTTGTAATTGATCGAATAGGTCATATATTCTCGGAAGAGGGTATTGGTTCTTTATTGTCAGCTTGTTCAGTTCCCTGTAATCAATGCACATACGTAGGGTTCCATCCTTCTTTTTCACAAATAGCACCGGGGCACCCCATGGAGAAACACTTGGATGTATGAATCCCTTGTCAAGTAGTTCTTGAATTTGCATCATTAGTTCCTTCATCTCAGGAGGGGCAAGTCGGTACGGTGCCTTGGCCACTGGTGCAGCACCAGGCAGTAGATCTATCTGGAACTCAACTTGTTGGAGGTAGTCCCGGTAAGTCTTCAGGAAACACTTCTAGATATTCAGAAGCCACTGGAATATCTTCAATCTTCTTCTCCTCTTTAGCATTCATCACATAGACTATGAATGTTGGGCTTCCCTTCATAAGACTCTTGGTAGCTTTTAAATGGGATATCATAGGGTATAGCGTGTTACTTCTTTCTCCATGGACCACTAACACCTTCCCGTCGCTCAAAGGTATCTTAAGTAGGCGTTCATCACATACGATTTCGACTCTATGCCTAGCCATCCAGTCCATACCAACAACCACATCACATCCTCCTAGTTTAATAGGCACCAGGTTTATCTTAAATGTACTTCCTTCTAGATTCATTAAGCAATCTTTGATGACTTTGTTAGTTTCTAAGATGTTACTGTCGGATAATTCTACGGTAAACGTATCAGTCAGGATGCATGCACTCATGTCAATCAAAGGCCTAAAAGTACTAGAGACAAAACTAGCAGTTGCTCCAGTATCAAATAGAACGGTAGCAGGATGGTTGTTTATAAGGAACATACCGTTAACCACATCGGGCTCCTTACGGGTGCCAACTAGATCCATCACAAATGCTCTCCCCTTAGGCTTGTTGGGCCTACCATCTTTATCTCTCCCTATCTTAGGACACGTATTCCTCATGTGCCCTGGATCCCCACACTCATAGCATTGTTTACCAGGCGCATATGTACAGTCTTTAATTAGATGGCCAGATCTCTTGCATCGAAAACAAGGCATGGGGTTGCACTCCCCTTGATGATGAAGCTTGCATTTGTTGCTGAAAGGGCTTGTGCCTAGATACAATCTCCTAGCCTTTGTACCGTGGTCATTTCTTCTCGCCTCTTCACTAGACCTTTTGCTTGAACTGCCACTGCTACCGACCGTCGGATCAATTTTTTAGATTTTGACGCATTATTAGGATTCAACCCAAGTACTTATTTCGGATTTAGGAATGGTCCAGAGTCAAAAAGGGATTCTGGCGTGGGCTTTACGCAATCGATCGGATTATATAGTAACTAATAAGGAGTGTGAGTCATTTTATAGAGTAAGACCGTTAGTAAGAAGGAAAAAAGCCCCCATCTCGTTCCTGCCCTCAAACCACTTCCTTTTCTGTTCCACCGCCTTCTTTTTATCCTCGTTTCTCCCGTGCTTAGTCCAACCAGCTCCAACTAGGTCATCGGTCAGACTACTGGTAAAGTCTACTGCAGCTTGTAGGGTAGCAGGTAGGGAAGATCGAACCATGCATCTAACCCTAGGGTGTAATCCCCATATGAAACGGGCTACACCCTTGGATTCTGGCATCACCAAGTGTGGTACCAGTCAGGACAATGCCAGGAATCGGTTGATGTATTCGGTGTAGTTTAGGCCTTTCATCTCCAAACTCAGGAATTCGGCCTCCAATTTCTCTAGCTGATTGATCGGGCAGTATTTGTTGGTGATTAGTTCCTTGAACTCAGACCAGTTCATTCTACCAATGGCATTCCAGCCTCGGGGCTGAATGATGGTTTTCCACCATTCCAGTGCTGGTACCTTGAGAGATTGGGAAGCAAATCTCACCATATGCTCCAGCTTGCATTCGCTGATGTCCAACACGGCTTCAATTTCATCAAGTCACGTATAAGTTTTGATTGCACCCTCGGTGCCGTAGAAGTCCTTTGGATTGCAAGCCATGAATGTTTTGTAGGAGCATCCGTTTCTTATAGCCTCGGCTTCCTCATGGTTGCCTTCCACATTGTTGGGTCCATTAGTCCCAGTGGTGTTTCCCCCATCTGCGTTGATTTGTGCAATTATTGTTGGGATCGCGTTAGCAATTTGCTGCGCCACCAGGTTGCAATCCTTTAATCGTTCACTTGGTTGGCGTTCCCCCCAAGTGGTGCTTCTGGTGGAGCAGGTGGTTGGTTCTCACCTCGGGTAGCACCTCGTCTTCCGAATCGAGTTCCTCTCCTAGTTGGCATTCTGATAGTATCATAGATAAATTTGTTTAGCATCTCAAACATTTTGTTTCAGGTATTCCATTGTATCTCATAATTCCTATCATACACTATAATCATGCATTTATGTTTCATTCAATGTATACGGAGATAACTACCTATAAGTAACTATCAATTACGCAACACAGTGATTGACACATTTTCAAATAACTCACCCTGTAAAAGTTAGCATCATCACCAAATAGTTTTCATAAATAGTTCAAACATAGTTTCAACCATAAATAATAATAATAAGCGTCATTGTTTCACAAACTGGAAGGTGCCATCACCCCCATAAATAGAAATAGTTTCTAAAATAAATAGATAGATAGTTTCTCAAATAGTCTCATAGCCTACTGTCATGCATTCAAATATTAGCTATATCACCCCTGCCACTTCTTCTTCAACCATTCAAACCAACCTGAGCTTTTCTTCTTTTGCTCTTGCTCCAAGCGTTGCACTCCATGTGACGCCATCATCGCCTGAAACTGAGTGGACTGTGAAGTTCGTGTGGTGTGTTGGAGGGTCAACTTGTGACGCTGGATGGTCTTCAGTATCTCACTCAAACTAAGGTCTGACGGACCGAAGTCACTAGCCCGACGGCTAGACTGGGAGTACTGATCTCCAACGAGTACGCTAGGGCCGTCATACATACTATGCCTAGGTGGCATCTAGTACTCATCGTGAGACAGACGTCTAGGTGGGGCAAGTATAAAAGGTGCTGGTGTCGGGGCCCTTGCATGTGGAGGTGGGGGAGGAGGCATCCTAAAAGAACGAAAAGTCCTACTCTAGCACTCTTCCTAGGTCAAGTGACAACACGGGCACCCCTATTCCCAATAGGTGGAATAGGCGAGTGGTTAGGAGCTACGACATGTGGTGAGTTGGAGCGTGTTCGGCTCCTAGCCAGTGATGTCGGGGATGAGTCTTCAGATGACTCAGTGTCGTCAGAGGTCGCGGATAGCCAGCCATGGTGTCCGCATCTCCGCAAATATGGCTCATACTCCGTCTGTGGCTTTGCCCTCCTAAGGGTCCCAATAGGAGCAGTGTCATCAACAGGGCATGCAGGTGCTTTACCTCTGTCAGCCATAGTCTGGTTATCCTATAAAAATTGTCATGAGTAATTTTGTTTCTCATAGCTCATGGTTATAATAATAGTACTAGTAATAGTAGCAACGGTAGTAGTATCAGATATTCCAATAGTATCCATAACCAGAGGTATCAGTGAGTAATAGTATCATATGTCATTAGCTTCTTCAAATAATAACAGGCAAAGCGATTTATCTTATGAAAACCTTTAGACCATTCAAAGAAATTTCAAAATCATAAGTTTCAAACAAAGAAGGTCCAATCATTACCTAAAGGTCCATGATGGAAGTTACGCATCTGGTAAATTCATGATTACGTTGATCAAGTGTAATCATCAATTTACCCAACCCGATCATCCCAACACTTTACCACAAGGACAGTCCTAAGGTGTCAGGGTTGTAGCTTAGGGTCTATTATGGTATTCTCGACTTCTCTACAACATTTGGCTCTAATACCAATCTGTCACACCCCAGGCCCAGGTAGGGTGGACGTCACAAACTAGCAATAACATATGGCAATGGAAACAAACCATCATAAGAGCTCAAAGGAGAGAATATCATATGGCAAAAACATTAAAGAAAAATCCAGACTAGATACAGGTCTAGTCCACATTACAAGGGTTTAAGTCATCAGTGCAAAGTGTTTTCATCAATAACAAAGTAAATTGTTTCAAATGTTTTAAAATATAATAAGTCAATGCCATGGGTCGTGGAGCTAAGTCAAGGCCTTCTACATAGCTAGACATCCGTCACGGATTACCTGAAACATGCTCAAAAGAAAATTTGTGTCAACTATAAAGTTGGTGAATTCAAGTGCTTAAAGTTTAAAAATAAAAGGGTTAAATAAAATCCTAATTTGATTTAAAAGAAATCATAGTTTCAATATTATGGGGGATCACAATCAACCCTGCACTCAGTCCCGGCTAGCCTCTTCTAAAATTATGTTTTACTGGTTAATCCTAAAGGAAGAACTAAGCCCCAAACCAGTATACCATACCTGCCGGATGGTTCACCATAGTTTCTTATAAAAACTTGTCACATGCCACAAACGATCCCTCAGGATCTCAGTGGGGTACCCTTCCTAAACGGAAGCCACTGTGTGTGGGGGATTCCCCAAATAGATCTATTCATATAAAACAAGCGGTTCACACAAAAATAATGATCGTGATATAAGTATTAGCAAGTAATCACATACCCCACATACAACATTAAGTAAAGCACAGATATAGTTCAGTTATAACAGAGCATGCTTCATCCCAAAAACATTAGTAAAAAGGGAATCACTAGAACTCACCTTAAGATTCAAGCTAAATTCTTGGCGTGTCGGGGAAGTCTCATTCCTAGCACCCTAGAATCAAAATTAAGTGGTAAGCTACTGGTTCTAAACTTATATAAGGTGTACTAGGTGTGCCAAGGAGTTGGCTATCAGATTCGGCGTTGATTCTTTAAGGTTTGTATGAAAAGTTTCCTTTTATGGAAAGTCGTGGTTTCTTATATAATTAAGGATTTTTACATCATTAGTTAATGATAAAAGTTAAATAGAGTGTTCAAGTGATTAGTAGCTTCACATGAGTCGGTTATGGAGTTTGGTAGAATTTTACAGTTAAGTCCCTCAAGTTTCAAAATTGACAATTTCTACCCCAAAGTTTGTTTTCTGGCAGTAATTGACTTTTATGAACAAATATCAGGATCTTGAATTTAAGTAACTCATTTAATTTAAGTTTACCTCAAAATTTTCAGAATGTAGGTCCGGGTTTAATATTCTTACGTTTTACGCTCCCGTTTATGGTAAAACCGAAGGGTTTTAACGGTTAAATATGGATTCCCATATTTGGAGTCTTAGACCCTTAAATAATATTTTAAGGACATGTTTACAAGTTTCTAATATGTTGAATATGAAATTTTAGCCTCTTATAGTTGAAAGCCTCGTTTTTACGTTTAACCCGTTAAAACGAGTTTTTACCCGAATTTAACCGTTTAAAAGCTTGTTTGCCCCAATTTTTCAACACCTTTAGATATTATAGCTTATAACATACTGAAATAAATTAATTTTTATGGGTTTTGGTTTTATATCCTTATTTCTTATAATTTCTTCCAAACGTTACCCGGTTAGTACCCGTTTTTAACTCAAAATTCCTTTTAAATTGTTTCTTGTCCATTTAGTCCACAAATCCAGTCTAATCACTTTCTTATATCTTTTAGAGCCTGGAATTCTTTTTAAAAAGATTTAGGTCCATGTTTTCTTATTTTTAAGGTGTTTTACCACTTTTCGGGTTCCCGAATGACCAAAATGCCTAATATTCTATATCTTTATTATTTCCAGCCATTAACAACTCATAATACACCCAATATTACCTAAAAGTTACTGAAATTATAACCCTAGCTCACAGTTTCAATGTGCAACTCAAGAACAAGTTGAAAACATAGTGATTACACCATTTTCATCCATTATACATGTGTAAAACGTTATAACTCGTGTTCAAACATTGCCAAAACCTTATGTAACTTTAAAATAAGATTATTAAGGTGTTCCAAAGTTGTTCTTGAGCAGGTTGTGATCCTTTGTTGGGAGGGTTTTCAAACAAGTGCATAAATGGTGTTATTTTATGTAAAAAGAGGGTTTTCTAAGGTGTAACTTGTGTTCTAACCATATGTTTACCAACATAACATGGTATATACCTTTTGTAACTTTCAAAATAGGTTATTAGGAGTCTTATAAACCATTAACAAGCAGATTACAAGTTTTGCTTCAAAGGGTTACAAGATATGCAAGTTAGATGGTGCAAAACACCCAAAAAGAGGGTTTTCATGGTGGAAATCGAGTTCCATCTTTAGAATAGCCAACTTAACATATGAGGTACCGTTAGTGAAGTTAAAATATCCTCAAGAACAAGATGATGGAAACAAGTTTCTGCTACAACAAGGAAAGGTAAGGTTTTTAAGAAAAAAGTGAAGAAAACACAAGTTATCCCTTGTTTTGGGTATGATGATGCTTACTCCTAGTGTTTTTCATGATTTGGTGAGTTTAGAGGGACTAGATGAGCTAGAGAATCTCGAACAAGGGCTGGAGAATCTCGAACTTGCAAGAATCAAGCACCAATGTTCACAAAATGGCACCTTCTTGTTTGTTTGAGCTTGACCGATGGTGGTTTGATGTTGTTCTTCGAATATGGGGCTGCAAATGGAGAGGAATCAAAGTGTTTAGGTGTGTTTCAGCTAGAGAGAAACCGAGAGAAGAGATAGAGAGTAAGAGAGGTGGAAATACTTGCATGAATGAGGAGTGGGGGGTTGAAGGTGGTGGTGTGTAGTGGTGTAGGAGAGTGGTGATTGGAGGAGGGGGGCGGCCGAGATTTGTCTTGTAGTGAGGGTTTCTATTTAAATTTTAATTTTAAAATAATATTGTGTAGTATTAATTTGTAGTGTAGTGTAGTATATTAGATGGTAAAGTTTAGTTAGTTGTTAAGTGTTGTGCATGATCATGCATGCATATGGTGTTCTTAATCGTGAATATATGTGTGTTTACACATATTTTAATTGTTTCAGTTAAGAGTTAATTGCATGGCTGACTAATTGACTTTCCCGGAACACTAACGTTTCCTAGGTTAAAGCTTGAACTAGCTAAGAGGTCACAAAAAGTCACATAAAATAATAAAAATGGTACTAATAGCAAATGTTAATTCTAATGCTATTGATAATATTATAATGATACAATCATTAATATTAATAAGATGGGTAATGATGCAAGTAGATTAGGGTTAGAATTATGACCTAGAGGTCGGTTGTCACATCCTCACAGTAGATTCCTTATTCTGCATGAATTCTGCGGATGTTGCAGAATTCTTCTACAGCAGATCTACTAAAGTGATTGCCTTATCTTCTGAAGTCCTTTTTGCTGTTTTTTTCTTGTTTTGTTTATTAAGTATATATATACCTTCATTTAATTGCCCAATCCTTGAGTGGATTGTTTTCCGCAGGTTTCTTTGTTTTGAAGGGTAAGTTAGTTTGTGTTCATTTAAAAACTTTGACATTGAATATTCTTTAAAATCAATTTTACCCTTACTCAAACTAGTATGGTCAGATTCATCATCGTCATCCAGATCATCATAGATGTCGTGATCAAGTTCTAATGTACTTTGTTTTGAACGTTCTGATTTTGATGAATCAGATTTATATGAATCAGTGTCATTAGTTATATTGTCATTACCTTTATCATTAGAATCAGATATGTTACTAGACACAAAGTGATTAGCTAGACTGTTTGTCATAGGCTCTGGCAGAGAGGTATAATTATCATTTATTGGTGGTGGAACTGCATGAAATCCTAATCCTATTTTGTTCTTAGCCTCAATATGAGAATTTAATAATTTCTCATATTGTTGTGCTGAAAGTTTGAATTTATGCAGTTTCACCTCAGTAGATGCATGATCTGACATAGACTTCATTAGAGATGTAGTCAGAAGCTCTACTTGTGCTTTTAGGTTATAGTTCTCAGAAACAAGTTTATCTAAATCCTTTTGTAAAAAAAATACTTTTGACTTGATAAAGTTTATGTTCTCTAACATGAGATTCATTTAAAAACAATGTTTCTTTTACTTTATCAGCCAATTATTGGGCATGTGCTCTATACCTTTCTACTTCATCTATGCATGTAGGAGAACACAACCTTTCTCTTACCTCAATAGCCATTGGAGGAACCTTGGTTTCCATGTTAGCCATTAATGCTTGATTTTCTGTAAGGACATCCTTCTCATACATGCTCCAATCATAAGTACCATCTTGCAAAATAATTAAACCAGTTTCTTTAGCATTAGAGATACTTGTTGTATTGTTTGTTGTTGGTGGGGATGTATTGGTTAGTTGGGGTTGTGTTAGGACCGTGTACGTACGGAGTACTAACTGATTCTGCATGTATACCAACTCAAATAGTGTAGAATCCTATTTGATTGGCGATCCAATCAGTGAGAACGACAATCTGATCAATCCTAACGATGAAACAAATGTTAAGAACGAACGAGAATTGATCAGAGACGAACTATGAAGTTGGAACAGGTTTTCTTTAGCCTCTGGACGACTAGGGTACGAGTATGTGCGTAGGTATTCGAATTCTTTTCTTTTTCCACGAATTAAGTGGTATTTATAGGTTTGGAGTCTTCATTCATGCCACTGAACCATCAGCATGGTTCAGTCGTGCGACTGAAGCATGTGGTTGATCCATCCGCACGACTAAGGTCCAGTCGTGCGACTGGTCCATTAGCATGAAGTGTTCATGCGTATGGCCCATTAGCATGGTCCATTCGCATGAGAACTTCATACACTTCACAAACCTATATAGTTAGTTTAGTATGCATTATCACACAATAAACAATGAAACATTAAACATTATAAGCATCAACCACATATTGTATTTCATTCATACCCATTCGATTACAAATATGTAAGACATGAAAGACATTTTATATTAAGCTCCTAAACTAGGTACATATGTATCAACAAACTCCCCCTTGGACCTAGTTTACATCATTGTCTAACATTCTTCATCAGCTCATTAAACTTCTTGTACTTCTCCTCTCTTGTAACTCCGGTGTTTATCTCAAACGCAAAACAGAGTTGTATAACGTTCTGGAACTGGAGGGCTTGTACAATGTCTTGTATATCAAAAAACAGTGGCCACTTGTATAATGTGTAGACATCATCAGCAGACAAGTTGGTCAACCACATTAGGTCAAATACCCTGATAGTATCCATTTGGCCCTCCTTCTGCAAGACTATTACTGCTTCACCTGTTCTCCAATCGTAGTACCACCACTTGAAGTATGGAGTGAAGTCTTATGGCATTTCCCTTAGAGGAATTCTTGACATAGTGCGCGGAGGACTCCACTTCAACACAACCTTTGGCTTTCCAGTAATGGGATCAACTTCAGACCTTCTGATGTACCTCGGTGGTTGTTGAGGTCTGAAGTTAACCCACCTGGTGTGGTACTCTCTTCTCAAAGCAGCCTCAAACCAGCCTGACATCTTTTTGGGTCAGCATACAACTTTAGGCGTGCCAGCTGTTGAGCTCAAAAGCGGGAAAAGTCTTTAGATCATGTGGAAATCAAAAGTACTCTATTCCCTTCTCCCTCTTCATTGCATACACACTTAGATCCTGAAAGTATGCCCGTGCTATAATCTTGCCAGATACCCTGAGATGCTTCTTCACTTTGTAGAGCTTGGTGTAGGCACTCGGCTTTGGTGCAGTGCGCTGGGCTCGGATCTCTGCAAAACAAGCCGCCCATTCAGCCTTTCTGATGTCCACATCGGCGTCTGAGCTCGGGCTTGGCTTGTTGATGTCTCTGCCTCTTTTTCCATCTAATTCAGCTTCTCAAATGTATCACTGCCGAGAGTACTACCCAAATTGGGAACCACATTTCCCTCTCGGTCAGTGTACTATGGATAATGCTGGGCTGTGACGTCCTCAATCTCTATTTCATCCACATCGTTAAGCTCATCGTCACTAGCCACATCAACAGTAGGAGCGTCCTTGACAATCTCATTCGGGTTCAGCCAGAACATCTCAGCAAGTTGCTCATCGGTAAGCTCATGAATTATTTCTCCTTCTTTAGGAGTATAACTCATAGATCTCCTGAGAATCCGTTGCAAATCAAGTATCATAGTTAATTGAGACATGATTAGCCGTAGGGGAGCAACATCATATTCATCTTGCTGAGATGTTTGGTCTGCTTGAATTAAACATGTAAACACATGAATAGTTAGTAAGTAATCAAGACAATCAAACATTTAATAAAGAAATATAAACATTAATTTACATAACATTAATACATGATTCAAGTACAAAGCTTTCATAAATACATAGACATCTAAACTTTACTTTTGTCCTGAATCATGTTGGGATCTTCTGCAGCCGGGAAGTAGGTGGGGCAGAGGATGATACTCCTTGGTCTTGCCTTTTCTTTGTTCTTCGTTCTTGACCCTGAGCTGAGGTAGATGCAGCTGCATCGCCTTCTTCTTCATCATCATCATCATCCTGCCTCCCTCTGGGCTCTCCATCATCACTTGCCTCATCATCATCATTTTCATCATCTTCACCATCATCATCATCATCATCTCCGTCTCTGATCTTTAGAGGCTCATCTTTTGTTCCCTTTAACTTGAGCATGATCGTCTTGTTGGAAGCCTCCAACTCCTCTATCTTCTTGGCTGATTGGATGTTATGCTCCTGGAGTTAGGCAATCTGCTGAGCTTGCTGAGAGATCTGTTGTGCTTGGGTAGCATTGAGCTCCACAAGCTGATGTATCTATGCAGTCTTCTCCTCATCAGTAGCCAACAGCTTCAGCACCATATGGTTCAGTGCTGAAAGATGTTCCTCCACTCCAATGGAAGGAAAAGATGATCCTGTAGGGAATGTGGGATGGGATGATGGTCCGGCTTGGTGGCTGGTGGTGGTAGTTGTGGCTGTGGTGAATATGGGTGGTGGTGAATGAATGGGTGGTGAAGTATGGGCTGTAGAAGTAGAAGGTGGAGGTGTGGTAGTAGTAGTGGTGTGGTGGTAGTAGTGGTGGTGGCTGTAGTGGTAGAGGTGGTGGCTGGAGTGGTAGAAGTAGTGGTAATCAAGGTAAATCTGGGCCTCTTCCCCTTCTTCCCGTAGGGTTGAGCCATCCTCTTTTTCCTTGTGCCCTTGGACACAGAGGCTCCCCCTTGGCTACTAGGCTCGTCTGGGTTGTATGATGGATCAGAAGTAGCCTCCCCAGACTCACCCAGGCGTCCACCAACCGCCCTAACACCTCTCTCAGTGGCTACGACCCGGCTCCCCACCATTCGCACCAGAGGCTCCTCATCCGACTCCTCCTCCTTATCAGGTTGGAAGTCCTGATGGAATCTAACAGTCTCAGCACCTCCTTGCATGGATGGTGGAGATGTCACATCAGTAGCAGTGGCCCTAGATTGGGTGGGGCTAGTATCTCCACCATCACCACTATCATCATCATCGGAGTCATCAGCCGGGAGCACAATCTGCTCGGTGTCCGAGTCGCTGTCATCGTGGCACCATTTTCGCCGAGCTGGCGCCACATACTCCTCCCGGGCCAGATGCCCAAACAGTCGCCTTACCAGGGGCTTCACCTGCTTTCCCCGGTAAACCTTCATCTATCCTAGAGGTGTATCATCCATCACCTCTAGAACCAAGGCGTCCTCCTTCTCCTTTGGCAGCAAAGGGAGTTTCTGATCGATAATCATCTGCATAAAGCACGGGTACATGCAGAAGCTCTCTTTGCCTTTCGCCACGATGTTCTCCACCAGATAGGTGAAGATTATCCTCGAGAAGCTGAATGGGTGATTCAGCACCAATGCCACGTAGGCGTTATGCATCTGATCGGACAGCTCGTCGATGCCTCCCTTCCTTGAGGCGATGCATCTTAACAGCACGTGGGCTAAGTACTTGAATTGGGGCACAGGTTGCTCTTATTGAGCACACCTGCGTTGATATCCCCTGAGTACTTAGCCCTCAGAAAACATCCTTGGACTGTCAGTGGATATAGCCATGTAGGGCAGTCAGCATCGTCCCCAAACTCCAACACTGTCCTGAGGTCATCCTCAGTGATCTCTATGGCCTCACCAAATATGGAGCTCCTGATACAGTGGGGCTCGGAGGACCTGTCGACAACAACGCTTTCCCAGAAAGCCTGCTGGACTGAACGTTATGGGGTGCATAGTGTCGAGATGGCATAAAAGTTCCTTGATCTTCGTACGAATGTGATAATACCAGAGAACTCAGCTGCATTCCTTGAGAACAGATCCAGATGAGCACAAATGTTATGCTTTGTGCTCATAGTCCAATGACTCGCCATCTGTTACACAAAGTAAATAAACATTAGTAAGTGTCAATCAATGACAATTTGATTCATTGGACTTGAAAACTTTTGTTCTGTCATGTGAATGGGTTGTGCGACTGAGATCTAGTCGTGCGAATAGACTGTGCACTGAGATCTAGTCGTGCGAATGAGCTCATACGTACGACTAAGTCATGCGACTGGGCTTAGTCGTATGTTCTCTGATGCGTTTACACTGGTCATGCGACTGAACTCATATGCCTGGTTCAGTCATGTGGTTGAACCCATTCGTCCAGCTCAGTCGTGCGGTTGAACCCATTCGTCCAGCTTAGTCGTGCGATTGAGCCATTTGCATAGCTCAGTCATACGATTGAGGTTCATCAGGTTATCCATTCGCATGACAGACTGTTTTGTTTTTCAAATTCAAATTTTTAGCAAAACTTGATGTTAGACATTGTGGTTTGGCTCATTAGTTTCGCAAATGTCCGACATAACATCTAATATCTTTTATTTGATCAAGATACTTAGTTTTATCAATTTATTAGGTGACTAAGTCTCGGTTATGGTTAGGTCTCAAACTTGATCATTTTGGGCACAAATCGATTGATCTTTGGATTGTACATCGTCACGCATTACCTGGATAAACACCGCAAATCGTCAGATAATAATAATCAGTGGTCTAGACAATCAAATGAAAATCGGGCAGAGTAATGGTACTTTCGTGCGTTTGAGAGCGATTGAGGGAGGAATGAGAATGTGCGACCGACTCCCCCTCTATTTATACTAGGGTTTCCTCCAGACGTGCGACTGAACCTAGTCGCATACTTTATTCATGCAACTGAGGGTCAGTCGTGCGACTAGCACATTCGGTCACCTCCAATCGTGCGATTGAAGATCAATCGTGCGAAGATCAATCGTGCGACTAGCACAGTCGGTCACCTCCATTCGTGCGATTGGGCTCATACGTATGGTCCAATCGTGCAACTGGTCCATACTCATGGTCCAGTCGTGCGAATGGCTAATACTTATGATTTAGACTTTATGACCATTTAACACTTATCCCTTTTAACGATTGATAAAACATTTTGACCAGTGATTATCTCAGACATGACCATTTTAACTTAGAAACCTTTTGATCACCTCAGACGTGATCCTTTTAACAGTAAAATCAGTTTGTCACCTCAGACGTGACCCCTTTTAACATTTGAAACTCGTTTGGTCACCTCAGACGTGGCCCCTTTTAGTGATTAAATCCCAGATAGAATTCCAATGCATAGTCCGACGTTTAATAACTAAACTAACTAGAAATTTAAACAAATTAAACAACTAGAACTAAAGACAAAACTAAAACTTATTTTTGTAATTTTGGATGAGGTTGAAATCCTAAGATAAGTATCAACCAGATTTTCCTTTCTAGAACAGTATAGCATCAAGTTACATTGATCATAAATGGAACGATTCATTATGGAATCATACAGGTTTATCAAATCATTTGGGAGATATTACCAAAGTCTTTTGATGCTAGATTCTTGTTTTCGTCGAGACTCATTAGCACGTTGAGGAAATCATACTAGTACTGTAAGATACACAATGATTTGGACTTTCAAGACTTGTAGCTCACGATGATTGTCAGTATGTTTGTCCTCTTAAATCCATACACAGATTTTTGACACACATTGGTGATGATTTAGGTTTAATTATCTCAACAAGCATTTGTAGATCCTACACTTATATGGTAATCAACGTTCCTCAGGAGATTTTTGAGCGGTCTACGGGTATTTTGACAAGAAGAAACTATTCTAAGATCTTTCAAAGAGATGCAAAGCCTCAGGTAAGTGCCATCGCACAGCAGAGAGGCGCAAACAACAATGAATTCTAGAATATTTAGGTTATGCTTATCCTCAGGTCAGTGCCACCGCATAGCAGAGAGGCACACAACCTACCTTCTTGTTTGAGCAATTATATTCTTTTTGCACAGATCTCACCAACAACATAGGTTATTAGCTTGATTGCTTTTTGCATTTTTTATGTGCTTTGCTTATTTTTATGGTCATCCGCACACATTTGTGGCGTTTATTTTGCTCGTCACCCCGTATTGGAACTTCGTTGATTGTGTTAACCAGGGATAAGATGATAACCCATAGCCTGTTGAACAACTTAGTTTAAGCTTGAACTCACCAATGAAGTCTACTTATCTATTGTGTTGAATCTACCGACACATCATCTAGTAATCTAGCAACCTCTAGGTCTACTTTCTCTGTGTTACCTTAGTAGTAGCTAGTTTTACTATCATTTTTCCTTTTATGTTACTTAGACTTCTCAGACTTATACTTTGAATTTTGCATCTTAATCATTTAAATTCTTTTAAAGTCCCAAACTCTTTGTTCCTGTGTGCTATCATTTTCCATAGTCATTGAATCAGTATCACAGATGCAATCTCATTTCTATTAACTAGACTGTCCTCCTCCCTCATTTTTTTGAGTAATTAAATAAAACAACTAATTTAATACTAAACTAACCTATTCTCCCCCTAAAATTCTAAAAGCGAAAATCTTTTGTGTTTTTGGATTTTGTAAGATAAAAAAATTAAAATAAGAAAAATAAAAGAAAATAAAAAACTAAAAGGGTGTCGGACTAAGCATTTTCATCTTCTGGAATCACTTCACATTTCTTTTTCACGTCGTTGACCTCTAACAGATATAAAAATCTTGGTTTATCAAAAGCTTTTGTGTATAGGTAAGCACGTTGAAAATCCGTATTTATTTTAACAAAATCGATTAAATTCTTTTCAAAGCAATCACGTATAAAATGATATTTAATTCCGATGTGTTTGGTCTTAGGATGTTGGACCGGATTTTTAGTTACGGCTATAGCAGCAGAATTAGCAACAAATATAGGAGTGTTAGAGAATTTCAAACCGTAGTCCTGCATTTGATGTTGAATCCAGATGATTTGTGAACAGCAGCTTGCAGCAGCAACGTATTCAGCTTCACAAGTTGATAGAGCAACCGATGTCTACTTCTTACAGTGCCACGTGACTAAGCGTCTCCCAAAGAATGGACATCCTGCTAAAGTGGACTTGTAGTTCATTTTGCAGTCGCCATAATCCGAATCACTAAATGCTGTAAGCTCAAAGTCATCGTCATGAGGATACCACAACCCAAGTGTTGGAGTACCCTTCAGATATTGAAATATCCTTTTGACACCTATGAGATGGTTGACTTTAGGTTTCGCCTGATATCTGGAGCATAGACATGTCGCGTACATGATATCGGATCTTGAGGCAGTGAGGTACATGAGAGATCCGATCATTCCTCGGTACATAGTGGCATCCATCTGATCACCATTTTCGTCGTGTGCGACGTCATGGTTTGTTGCAAGTGGAGTTCTAGCTGAGGAAGCATTTTCCATATCAAACCGATTGAGAATATCGCCTACATACTTGGTGTGATGCAGAAATATTCTCTTTGGTGTCTGATCCACCTGTAACCCTAGAAGGAACTTCATCTCACGCATGGCACTCATCTCAAATTCAGCTTTCATTACTGCTTCAAATTCTTTACATAATGCTTCGTTTTTGCAACCGAAGATTATGTCATCAACATAGATCTGACCTAGCAGTAAGTCACCATCCTTTTCTTTGATGAATAGTTTATAGTCAATCACTCCTCTGCGAAAGCCATGTTTCACAAGATGAGTCGAGAGTTTCTTATACCAAGCTCTTGGGGCTTGATGGAGCCCGTATAGAGCCTTATCTAGTTTGTAATCTCTGTCCCGATGATATGGATCCTCAAATCCTTCGGGTTGACTGACGTACACTGTCTCCCGGATTTCACCATGAAGGAATGCACTCTTTACATCTAATTTATAGATACGGATTGCTTCCATTCTTGCCACAGGTGCAAACACTTCATTGTAATCAATGCCCTTGACTTGTCGAAATCCTTAAACTACAAGTCGAGTCTTGTTTCTTATAATGACCCCTTGGTCATCTTTCTTGCACTTCAAGACCCATTTGGTGCCAATGACCTTAGCACCTTTAGGTCTGTCCACTAGAGTCCATACTCCCAACTTCTTGAATTGAAGAAGTTCTTCTTGCACGGCACTCACCCATGCCTCATCGTTTAGGACTTCACTAACATATTTTGGCTCAAATTGAGACACAAAAAATCATATGCACCATCGTGAAGATATCCCTTTTCTATTACCGAGGCATAATCAGCTGAGTATAGCTGACTTCTAGTCTGGACTCCTGATCTAACATCTCCAATGACATTATCCAACGGATGATAAATATTTAGTTGAGATCCAGGAGTGATGGGTACAACTACCTCATTATCCAGATTATGAACAGCAGGTTCAGTATCTGAGGCAGTGGGAGTGTGAGGTTTCGAAGTGTCAGAGGCATCAAGAGCAGATCCTTGTGTACTTGGAGTAGCAGGAACCTGTTGCCATTGATCCACCTGATCATTTGCTACGTCTTCGTCATCAGAGGAGAGTCACTTACCTCAAGTGCTCCTCCTGAATAATTAAAAGGCTCACCTTGTGAAGCTGAAGTCATCGGATCCAGTGAAGGTGTGTTTGATACGTCGTACATCATTCTGGTCGATAACTCATCCTCAGAAGGAGAGAGAAAGGGATGTTGAAGGAATTAAAGAATCCAACATAGTCGAAAAAGAAAGAGGGTCCTTTTCCAGCAGGGGGGTGGTGTATCCCTGTACATCAACATTACACCACACTTCTACTTGACCCGTTGAGTTGTTGAAAACTCTCTTATTCGGTATGTTGTATCCTAAGAAAATCCCTTCTTCAGCCTTCTAGCTGAATTACCCTGACTGAGTTTTCTTCAGCAGTGTACATGGTGCACCAAACGGTTCGAGGTACTCTAGATTAGGTTACGTTGTTGGAGTAACTCGTAACACATCTTACCATGACGCTTGACCACCAGGACTCGTTTAAGGGTGTAACATGCATTAGCTACTGCCTTATTTCAGAATTGGATAGGCAGTTTCGAGTCTGCTAGCATCGTCCGTACTGTCTCTATCAAGCTGCGATTCTTCCTCTCAGCAACCCCGTTCATTTGAGGAGTGTAGGCAGATGTGAATTGGTGTACAATTCCTTTTTCTTTGCATAATTCCTCCATCCATTGATTCCTGAACTCGGTGCCGTTGTCGGAGCGAACTTGCCTTACCTTCAGCTTGTAGAGTGATTCCAATGTAGTTACTAGTTCTTTGAATGATTCAAATGTCTCTGATTTGGATTTCAGAAACATCACCCAAGAAAATCTTGAGTAATCATCCGTAACTACAAAGCAGTACAAATCACCGGCAATGATCTTTGTACTGACTCGGCCAAACAGATCCATGTGAAGAAGCTCAAGAGGCAGGTCAATTGAATGAACGTTCTTTGCCTTGTGAGACTTCTTTGTCTATTTTCCTTTCTTACATACGACACAAAAATCTGGTAGTTGGAAGTTTTGAACATTTACTCCACGCAATAGATCATTCTTGATCAAGTGATTCATCTTCCGGGGATTTATGTGTCCTATTCTCCTATGTCAGGAGATGGAGTCTTTTTCTATTGCCTTTGACAAGAAGCATTGTACTTGATGATCGGTTGTGGAGGCCTTTGAGAGGTCCAAGAAATACAAATCGTTATATCTTGAAGCTAATATTAACACCTGGTCCTCCGGAATGACATAGTCCTTCTTCAGAACATAGCACTTCTTGTTGTCAAATACAACTTTGAACTCTTTGTCGCATACCTGAGAAACAGAAAGTAAGTTATTTTGAAGTTTTTGAACATAGTTTACCTTATCAAACTTCACTTTCTGGTTTCCCACTTCTCCTTGTGCAGTGATGTAACCTGTTTTATTTCCCGCAAATGAAACATGTCCTTCTTTAATTTGTTTGACGTTTGACAAGAGGGACAAGTTTCCATTCATGTGCTTTGATGTACTACTATCAACAATCCAGGTATTCAAGGAAGCACTATAGCGAACACCCTTCACATTCAAAGGAAATGATTAGTTTTGGTTAGGGACCCAAGCCTTGACTGGCTTGGGTGCCCCGAGGAATCACGCATCATAAATTCTACCCACTGTCCATTTGAGGATGTGGGTAGATCATTCTTCGTCATGTTCTCATTATCAGACACGAGACTTGATTTGTCTTTCCATAAGCCAGTTTTATGTAAGGCCTGTTTGTGATAAATAGACGATTGGCTTATAGATTGAACTTTAGGTTCAAAGGTTCTTTTTGGTGGAGTAATTGACCTCCTTTTTGAAGAAATAGGTTTTGAATCATTAAGTTCAATCTTCTGTCTTGGTGTCTGATAGTAAGAACATTTAGAAGCACTGTGTCCATACTTTCCACAAGTGTATCACGATCTGCTTTCAACATGTTGGTTAAACTGTTTCTGTGGAGAAGTGTGGGACAACGGTGTGACCTTAGTTTCTTTGGGTTTTGACACTTCTTGTTTATATGTTTTGACTTCTTTAACAAAATTCATTGTTTGAACATGTTTAACATCTTTACCCTTTTATTTATTTGGACTTAGACATGCTGCTCTAGATTGGTTAAATTGTTTGGTCTTTTTGGGTTCTGAATGAGACATGTTTGAACCTGACTCCAACTTAACCTTTGCAAATTGTTCATCCAAATTAACAATGGGCATCTTACCTTTTGACTTCAAAGTGGACTCCTTCTATTTAATGACAGATTCAACAGGTTTACTAGTGGAATCTGGATCGCTTACAGGAGGAGTGGACACCACATGATCCTTGATTGGGTTATTATTAATTGGTTTGCTTTTAGCATTCAACAAGGTCTCATGTGGTGGTGGAACCACTTTGTAACCCAACCCTTCCCCGTGATTTTGTTCTCTCACTAAGTGTTGAACTATGTGGGAAGAATTAGTCCAACTGTGCAGTTTTTGTTTTAGTGAATTGACTTCGACTTCCAAAACTGCTTTTTCTTTCTTTTTTCTTCCAAGGAGTTTAAATAGAACTTTATTTCATTTGCTTGGTTAAAGGCCACAACTTCAGTTTCACTTAGTTGTTTATTTAACAGTTCTTTTTTCTGTTTATAACTGTGCTCACTTACTTTAAAATTCATGTTAGGATCGTGTATCTGAAAGAAATACTAACTGATAAATGTGTATACCGAATCAAATATCCAATCAGTGAGAACGCACGTAGAATCAATTGTAGATTGAAACTAAACGTTAAGAACGATAGTAATCGATCTAGTGTGATCTATGAACTTGGAACATGTTCTTAGAGGTCTCTGGACGGCTAGGGTACGTATGTATTTGAAGTGCTTAGTTTTTCCATGATTTAAGTGGTATTTATAGGTTAGTGTTTCTCATTCGTGCGACTGAACCACAAGTATGGTTCAGTCTTGTGATTGAGCCATGCGGTTGATCCATTCGCACGACTGAGTGTTCAGTCGTGCGACTGAGCCAATCTCATGTTACAATCATGCGACTGATCCAGTCTCCTGGTTCAGTCATGCGACTGAGTCATTCGCATGAAGTTGTTCATGCGTATGGTCCATTAGCATGGGCCATTTGTATGAGAACTTCACATTACTAGGTTTGAATATATTTCTTAAACATTACATTACCAAGATTAATTCAAACAACCACAAACCTATATAATCAATTCAATACGTGTTAAACAACTCATTAATGAAATGTTAAACATTATAAACACAACCAAACATTTCATTTCATTAAAGTACCCAACTATTACATATGTGTAAGACAATAAAGACATATTATATTTAGCTCAGAAACTAGGTACACATGTATCTACAAACTCCCCCTTGGACCTAGATTCATCTATTGTCTTACATTCTTCATAACCTCTTCATATTTCTTGTACTTCTCCTCTCTTATGACTCCTGCATGTATTTCAAATGCAAAGCAGTGTCTGATCACGTTCAGGAATTGGAGGGCTTGTACAATATCTTACGTGTCATAGAACAGTGGCCACTTTTATAGAGTGTAGACATCTTCAGCTGACAAGTTGGTAAGCCACATTGGGTCAAATACCCTGATAGTATCCATTTTGCCCTCTTTATTCAGAACTATGACCGCCTCCCCTGTTCTCCAATCATAGTACCACCACTTAAAGTGTGGAGTGAAGTCCTGTGGCGTTTCCCTTAGAGGGATTCTCGACATCGTACGCGAAGGACTCCACTTCAGCACTACTTTTGGCTTTCCAGTTATGGGATCAACTTCAGACCGTCTGATATACCTCATAGGTTATTGAGGTTTGAAGTTGATCCACCTAGTGTAGTACTCTCTTTTCAGTGCAGCCTCAAACCAGCCTGACATCTTTCTCGGGTCAGCGTATAACAGCTTCAGTTTAGCCAGCTGGTTGAGCTCAAAATAAGTTAGAGACTTTAGATCATGCGGGTATTTAAAGTACTCAATACCCTTCTCTCTCTTTACCGCGTATACATTAAGTTTATCAAAATGAGCCCACGCGATAATCTTGCCAGACACCTTGTGATGTTTCTTCACTTTGTAGAGCTTGGTGTAGACATTTGGTTTAGGAGCAGTGCGTTGGGCTCTGATCTCCTCAAAACATGCAGCCCACTCTACCTTTCTGATATTAACATTGATGTCTGATGCTTGGGCCTTTTCTTCAACCTTCTCGGACTCTTGCTCCATCTTATCCAACATCTCAAATGTATCAGTGACCAGGGAATCACCCAGATTGGGGACCATATTTCCCTCTGTGGGATAGTGCGCTGCAGTTACGTCCTCGATCTCTATCTAATCAATGTCGTTCAGCTCGTCGTCACTGTTTACTTCAAAAGTTGGAGCGTCCTTGATAATCTCATCGGGATTGAGCTTGAACATTTCTGCCAGTTGCTCATCAGTGAGATCATGAATTATTTCCCCTTCTTCAGGGGTGTAACTCACTGATCTCCTGACAATCCCTTGCAGATCAAGAATCATGGTTAGTTGAGTCTTGACCTGCTGAAGGGGAGCAGCGTCGTATTCGTCCCTCTGAAAATTTGGATCTGCTTTATTTAGACATGTAACACATAAATCATTAGTTAATAATCAAAACAGAAACACATTAAACAAATATAAACATTATATACATTAATTTGATACAATATTCAGTTACACATGATTTTAAATAACATAAACAACTAGACATTGCTATTGTCTTGTATCATGTGCTCCTCTGCTGACTGGGCGGATGTGGAGGCACCTTGATCTTGAGCTTTCTTTGTTCTCCTTTCACTTGCAGATGTGGCACCCGCAGCAGATGTATCATCATCATCATCAACATCATCATCAGCATCATCACCAGCATCAGTATCATCCCCTTGATTATCACCATCATCATCATCATCACTGTCATCATCAACACCATCATCTCCATCTCCCTCTCTGATCTTTAGAGGCTCCTCCTTCGACCCTTTGAGCCTCAACATGATGGTCTTGTTGGCAGTCTCCAACTCCTCTATCCCTTTGGCTGAGTGGACATGTTGCTCCTGGAGTTGGGACATCTCTGAGCTCTGTACAGTAATCTGTTGTGACTCCTGCTCAATTAGCTGAACCTGCTGAGATATCTGCTGAGATTGTGCAGCAGTAAGCTCTACTAGCTGATGAATCTGGGCAGTCTTCTCATCATCGGCTGCTAACAGCCTCAGCACCATCCGGTTCAGTGCTGAGAGTTGTTCCTCTACCCCACTAGGAGGTAGAGGAGATCCAGATAGAAAGGAGTGGAAAGATGCCGCTCCTGCTGGGTGACTAGTGGTGGTGGTGGTGGTAGTAGTGAAGATTGGGGGTGGTATAGATGAAGGTTGTGGTGGATGAATGAAGATTGGGGGTGGTATAGATGAAGGTGGTGGTGAATGAGTGAAGATTGGGGGTGGTATAGATGTGGTAGTGATGGTGGGTGAGGTGGTAGGAGTGGTGGTGGTAGTAGTGGTAGTGGGTGAGTGAGTGGTGGTGGTAGATATGGTGGCAGTGGTGGTGGAGGTAGAAATCAGTGTGAACCTTCGTCTCTTCGGCTTCATCCCATAGGGCTGAGCCATCCTCTTCTTCCTCGAGCCCCTTGAGGAGGATGCTCCCCCTCGGATGCTGGGCTGGGCTGGGGTGTATGGTGGATCTGAAGTAGCTTCCCCAGACCCTCCCTGTCGTCCACCAACCGCCCTCACACCCCTCTCAGTAGCTACGACACGGCTTCCTACCGTTCGTACCAGAGGCTCGTCGTCTGACTCCTCCTTCTCATCCGGCTGAAAGTCAGGGTGAATAGGATCTAGTTCTGGTTCACCCTGACCGTCTCCTCCCTGATCTGTATCATGATCATCACCGTCGGAGTCATCGAGGGTAGAGCTATCTGCTTAGCATCTGAATCACTCTTGTCATGGCGCCACTTTCGCCTCCCCGGCGCCACATAATCAGCTTGGGCCAGATGCCTAAAGAGTCTCTTCACCGGGGGTTTGACTTGCTTTCCCCGGAAGACCCTTATACGACCCAGCGTCGTATCATCCATGATCTCCAATAACACAGCGTCGTGTCCCTACTTGGGCAGTGTCGGCAGCTTCTTATCAAAGATCATCTAGAGAAACCTAGGGTACATGAAGAAACCCTCTTTCCCCTTAGCCTCCAGATTCTCTATCAAGTAAGAGAATATCATGCTCGAGAAGCTGAAAGGGTGGTTCAGTACCAGAGCCACGTAGGCATTTTGAATCTGGTCTGAAAGATCATCAAACCCACCCCTTCGCTAACCTAAGCACTTAAGGATGACATGTGCTAAGTACTTGTACTGGGGACACAGGTTGCTCTTGTTGAGCACACCTGCGTTGATATCCCCAGCGTACTTCATCCTTAAGAAGCGCCCTCTAACCGTCAGTGGGTGAAGTCTGGTAGGGTGGTCTGGATCGTCACCCAAACCAAGTACCCGTCGGATATCCTCAGCTGTAATATAAGACACATAAACGTTAGATCACCACACAACAAAATTCAGTTCAACTTAACCAGGTTGAACTCAGTCTGGTTCAATCATGCGATTGAACCATGCGACTGAGTTCAGTCGGTTGACCTATCATGCGATTGAATACATTCGGGTGATTGAATCATGCGATTGAGTTCAATCGGATGACTGAGCCTATGATTGGTTCAGTTAGCCGACTGAGCTCATTCGTATCAATCATTCGGACGATTGGCTCAATCGTCCAACTCAGTCGCGCGATTGTAGTTCATCCGGGTGTCTAGTCGCATGACCCACTGTTCGATCAACTTAAGTTCAAATTTGGACCAAAACTTAGAATTAGACGTCGTGTTTTGGTTCATTCGACTCGCAATCACTTGACTAATAACCTAATAACTTTTATTTCAATATTTTACTCGGTTTAGTTGGGTTATTAGTCCATTTTCAGGTTCGGTTATTGTGTGGGTCGAAATCCTAAAATTAGGGCACCATTTTATCAGATTTTGGTGAGATATCATCACATTGTAACTGTATAACAACTCACAATCGTTAGTATATCAACAGAAGTCAGAGTTTTTGGTCTGATGAAATCTGGGCAGAGTAACGGTCAGGTGTACGATTTTGGGGCGATTTAGGGTGATGAGTTGAATGCGATCGACTAGGGCTCTATTTATACTGAATCTGATTTCAATCGGGCGACTGGACCATTCGCTCTGTTCATTCGGGTGATTGGACCTCAGTCGTGCGATTGGTTTAGTCGATCACATTCAGTCGGCCGATTGGATCTCAGACGGGCGACTGACTCATTCACACAGCTCCATTCGAGCGACTGGCTCAATCTTGTAAGCCATTCGTGTGAATGGTTTATACTCATTGTCCATTCGGTTGTCTAGGGCATGAGTATGGTCCATTCGCATGGTTGGTCCATACTTATGGTCTAGTCGTGCGTATGGGTCATAATCATGATTTTGACTTTATGACCAATTGACACTTATCCTCTTTTAACAATTGATAAAACATTTTGCGCATTCGATCAGCTCAACATGACCATTTTAACTTAAAGACCCCTTTGATCACCTCAGACATGATCCATTTATCCACCCGATCACCTTAGACGTGATCCATTTATCCACCAGATCACCTCAGACGTGATCCTTTTAAAACAGTTTGTCACCTCAAACGTGACTCATTTAAGTGATTTACTCACAGATTGATTTCCATTGCATAGTCCGACATTTAAAACTAACTAACTAATATTCAAATGAATTAAAACAACTAGAATTAAGAAACAAAAACGAAAACTTAATTTTATATTTTTGTGGGAGGTTGAAATCCTAGGTAACATTATGTTACATTTGATCATAACTGGAGCGATTCATTATGGAATCATACAGGTTTGTCAAATTATTTGGGACAATTTATCAAAGCCTTTTGATTTGGATTCTTGTTTTCAACGAGAGTCATCAGCAGGTTTAGGAAATCATACTAGCTCTGTAAGATCCCACATTGATTTGGACTTTCAAGAATTGCAGCTCACGATGATTGTTAGTATACTTGTCCTTTTAAATCCATACACAGATTTTTGACACATATTGGTAATTATTTAGGATTTAATTATTTCAACAAGCATTTGTGGATCCCACACTTATTTGGTAATCAACATTCCTCAAGAAATTTTGAGCGGTCTATGGGTATTGTGACAAGAGGAAACTATTCTGAGAGTTTTCAAAGAGATGCAAAGCCTCAGGTCAGTGCCATCGCACAGCAGAGAGTCGCAAACAACAATGAATTATAGAATATTTAGGTTATGCTTATCCTCAGGTCAGTGCCACCGCACAGCAGAGAGGCACACAACCTATCCTCTTGTTTGAGCAATTATTTTCTTTTTGCACAGATCGCACTAACAACATATGTTATCAGCTAGATTGCCTTTTGCATTTTTTATGCGCTTTGCTCATTTTATGGTCAATCGCACACTTTTGTGGCGTTAATTTTGCTCGTCACCCCTTATTGGAACTCGGTTGATTGTGTTAACCAGTGATAAGATGATAACCCACAGCTTGTTGAACAACTTAGTTTAGCATTGATATCACTAACGAGATCTACTAATCTATAATGTTGAATCTACCGACATATCATCTAATGATCTAGCAACCTTTAGGTCTACTTTCTCCGTGTTCCCTTAGAAGCAGCTAGTTTTACTATCATTTTTCCTTTTATGTTGCGTAGACTTCACCGACTTATACTTTGAAGTTTACCTCAATAATCAGTTAACTTATTTTAAAGTCCCAAACTCTTTGATCCTGTGTACTATCATTTTCCAAAGTCATTGAATCAGTATCACAGATACGATCTCATTTCTAGAATCTCCTCCTTCCGTTTTTTTTTATTTTTTTAAGTAACTAAATACTACAAACTGACTAATCTCCCCCTAAAATTCTAAAACCGAAAATCTTTTTGTGTTTTTGGATTTTTAAGACAGGAAATTAAAATAAAAGAAAATAAAAGAAAATAAAAGAAAATGAAAGAAAACTAAACGGGTGTCGGACTAAGCAATTCATCTTCTGGAATTACTTCACTTTTCTTTTTAACTCCGTTGACCTCTAACAGATATAGAAAACGTGGTTTATCAAAAGCCTTTGTATAGAGGTCAGCGCGTTGAAAATCCGTATTTATTTTAACCACATCGATTAGATTCTTTTCAAAACAATCACGTATAAAGTGATATTTTATGCCGATGTGTTTGGTCTTAGGATGTTGGACTGGATTTTTAGTTATGCAATTGCAGCAGAGTTATCAACAAAAATAGGAGTAGAAGAGAAATGCAAACCGTAGTCCCGCATTTGATGTTGTATCCATATGATTTGTGAGCAGCAGCTGGCAGCAGCAACGTATTCGGCTTCGCAAGTTGACAAAGCAACCGAGGTCTGCTTCTTACACTGCCAGCTCACTAATCTCCTCCCAAAGAATTGACATCCTACTGATGTAGACTTGTTTGCAGCCACCGTAATCCGAGTCACTATACGCTGTAAGCTCAAAGTCATCGTCATGAGGATACCACAACCCAAGTGTTGGTGTACCCTTCAGATAACGAATATCCTTTTAACCCCTATCAGATGGTTAACCTTTGGCTTCGCCTGATATCTTGAACATAGACATGTTGCATACATGATATCAGGTCTTGATGCAGCGAGGTACATAAGAGATCCAATCATTCCTCAATACATGGTGGCATCAACCAAATCACCATTCTCGTCGGGTGCTACATCATGGTTTGTAGCAAGTGGAGTCCCAGCTGCGGAAGCATTCTCCATGTCAAACCGACTGAGAATATCTCCTACATACTTGGTCTGATGTAGAAATATTCCCTTTGGTGTCTGATCCACCTGTAACCCGAGAAAGAACTTCATCTCTCCCATGGCACTCATTTCAAACTCAGCCTTCATTACTGCTTCAAACTCTTTACATAAATCTTCGTTCTTGGAACCGAATATTATGTCATCAACATAAATCTGAACAAGCAGTATATCACCATCCTTTTCTTTGATGAACAATGTGCAGTCAATTACACCTCTACGAAATCCATGTTTCACAAGGTGAGTCGAGAGTTTCTCATACCAGGCTCTGGGAGCTTGATGAAGCCCGTATAGAGCCTTGTCGAGTTTGTAAACTCTGTCCCGATAATATGGATCCTCAAATCCCTCGGGTTGACTGGCGTACACTGTTTCTCAGATTTCACCATGAAGAAATGCACTCTTCACATCCAGTTGATAGACTTTAATCTTCATGTAAGAGGCATAGGCTAGGAAGATATGGATGGCTTCCATTCTCACCACAGGTGCAAATACTTCATTGTAATCTATTCCCTCGACTTGTCGAAATCCTTGAACTACAAGTCAAGCCTTGTTCCTGATGATGACTCCTTGGTCATCTTTCTTGCATTTCAAGACCCATTTGGTTCCAATAACCTTAGCTCCTTTAGGTCTATCCATGAGAGTCCATACTCCCAACTTCTTGAACTAAAGAAGTTCTTCTTGCATGGCACTCACCCATGCCTCGTCGTTTAGGTGCATTGGCTTCAGGTGTGATATATTGGGTACCAGACGACCCTGACGTGTCAGATCCTGAAGAGGAGGCTTGAGATGGACCAGCTGAGCTTGACACAAAGGCTGTTTGTATTGGAGCTCCAGATGTTTTGGCTTGAGGAATTGAGTTGTACAGGGGTAGATTCTGATCATAAGTAGACTTTTGAGCTCTGTACTTCATCCTTAATTCCTCCTCCCTCAGTTTCAGAATGAAGTCATTGATGTCTAACTTCGTGAGCGTATCATTCTGTCTCAGATTGGATACAAATGAAACCCATTTCTCTGGCAATCTATCAGCAAAGTTTGACACTTTGTCTTCCATAGATGTTTTCACTCCATGAGTGTGCAGCTCACTCATTAAGTGATAGAACCGATGAATGACATCGTCCAAGCTCTCCTTTCCCATTGACGAGAAGTTGTCAAACTCCTTCTTCAACGCTTTAGCTTTTAGAGCTTTTAACGATGCATTACCATCATACCTCTTTTCCAATGCATCCCATAGCTTCTTTGCTTGCTTGTTCTCAGAAAATTGATGGAAAATGTCCTTCAGAATTAACTGAGTAAGCAGAGCATAAACTTTCTTCTCAGTATTGTACTTGAGCTTTTGTCCATCATTCATGCCACCTAGTGTAAGTTTGACACCATTTGCACCTACAGGCATGCAATACCCTATCTCTATCGACTCCCACATATTAGGATCTACACCATTCAAGTAAATCTCATATCTTTGCTTCCACTGTGGGTAATCATCTAACGTGATTAGCTTAGGAGGCTTGTTATAATTAGCCACTTCATTTTCCAGAAGCAACAGATTCTGGATTCTTGAATCTTTACCTGCTGTGAACACTGAATATTGATCCTCCATTACTATCAACCTTAACTTTAGAACAAACTGTTACTGCTTGTGCAAATAAAGGTGTGCGATTGAACAGATCGTGCGATTGAACAATGCGAATGGCTCAAACATGCGAATGAACCAATGCGGATGAATCAATCGTGCGAGTGGACAGGTGCGGATGAACAATGCGACTATACAGTTCAGTCGTACGAAAGAAGGTACGAATGAGTCCAATCATGCGTATGAGGGATGCGTATGAGGGATGCGTATGAACTCAGTCATGTGATTGAGTCAATCGGGCGACTGAAGCTGCTGTATTTTGAAAATTCAAAGGTTTAAGGTATTTTGGATTCAAAAACATGAATTTTCACTAACCCTAATTGCCGTATGCTGGAAAAAGTGAACTTTACGAACTGGAGACGTCTAAAACACCGTTTGACACAAAATGATTCTGTTTTTAGTGGAAAAATACAACTTTTATATCAAAAACTATTGAATCACACGTAAATCAAGAGCCAATGCTCTGATACCACTTGTTAGGATCGTGTATCTGAACGAAATACTAACTGATAAACGTGTATACCGAATCAAATAGTGCGGAATCCTACTTGATTGGCGATCCAATCAGTGAGAACGCACGTAGAATCAAAACTAAACGTTAAGAATGATTGGTAATCGATCTAGTGTGATCTATGAACTTAGAACAGGTTCTTAGAGGTCTCTGGACGGCTAGGGTACGTATGTATTCGAAGTGCTTAGTTTTTCCACGATTTAAGTGGTATTTATAGGTTGTGTTTCTCATTCGTGCAACTGAACCACAAGTATGGTTCAGTCGTGCGATTGAGCCACGCGGTTGATCCATTCGCACGACTGAGTGTTCAGTCGTGCGACTGAGCTAATCTTATATTACAATCATGCGACTGATCCAGTCTACTGGTTCAGTCGTGCGACTGAGTCATTCGCGCGACTGAGTCATTCGCATGAAGTTGTTCATGCGTATGGTCCATTAGCATGGGCCATTCGCATGAGAACTTCACATTACTAAGTTTGAATATATTTCTTAAACATTACATTACCAAGATTAATTCAAACAACGACAAACCTATATAATCAATTCAATACGCGTTAAACAACTCGTTAATAAATATTAAGCATTATAAACACAACCAAACATTTCATTTCATTAAAGTACCCAACTATTACATATGTGTAAGACAATAAAGACATATTACATTAAGCTCAGAAACTAGGTACACATGTATCTACAATTCGGTTTGCTTCTGTGCACAGTTGTAAATCATTTACTAAGCTATCATTGTGATCTAATAACCTAGCAAATTTTGAATCAATACTATCCCTAAATTTTTTACATTCAGAACATGCATGATTATCAAAGAGTTGGCCTGTGGAACTTACCTGAGAAGGTTAGGTTGAATCAGCCATCATCACAGAGTTTGACTTTTCGGGTGCTGGTGATTCTGAACATGTTGTTCTGGGACCTTCTTCATTTTGGTGAGTGACTACAGTAGCATTATCTTCATGATCTCACATTACGAGTTCCACTGCTATATCACATTCGCTCGTAGAGTCGTCATCCAAACCCTCAACGCATGCAATGTTAGATTCTCCCGGTGACACAAAGCGAAAGGTCCAATCTTGTCCTTCTCGTCTTGGGCAGTCAAGGCCTTAGGATCCTTGTTTGAAGATGTAATCCCATTGGTGGGTTTGTCTTGACGATTGAAAGATGAGAAAGGATTCCCGTTACCTGTCTTCTTGGGCTTTACACATTCACAATTGAAAAGCCCCTTTTCTCCATATTTAAAGCAGGTAACTTTGGTTTTGTCAAAACCAAAAGTTGTATCCTTTGTGGCTATCAAGTTCTGTCCGGTCTTCTTAACAAACTTCTTCGCCCTCCGGACAACACTAGCCAATGCCCACATGATATCCATTCTTTCAAGCTTAGTTTCATTTACCTGCTCGTAGTCTTCATCGGCGAGATGACAGTTTCCCATTTTCCTAGCAAGTAAACCGTCATAGGAGTGAACGACAGCTGCTAGAAGATCCATATGCTCCTTTGCTACCTCAACAGTCACATTTCCGAGATTCTCGGTCTTCAATTTCGTAGCATTGGCTACAAGTGCTATGTATTGGGTGCAAGATGACCCTGACGTGTCAGATCCTGAAGTAATGGCTTGAGAAAGAGAAGCTGAACTGGAAACGAATGCTGTTTGGAGTGGTGCTCCAGAAGTATTTGGTTGAGGAGTTGAGTTGTAAAGTGACGGGTTCTGATCGGAGCTTTTCTGGGATCTGTACTTCATCCTCAACTCTTCCTCTCTCAGCTTCAGAATGAATCGTTGATATCCAACTTCACCAGCATATCATTCTGTCTGAGATTTGATACAAACAAAACCCACTTCTCTGGCAATCCATCTGCAAAACTCGACACCTTGTCTTCAATAGACGTGGTAACCCCATGAGTGTGAAGCTCACTCATCAAGTGGTAGAAGCGGTCAATAACGTCGTCCAGACTCTCTTTTCCTATTGAAGAGAAGTTATCAAACTCCTTCTTCAAAGCCTTTGCCTTTAATGCCTTCAACGTAGCATTCCCGTCATACCATTTTTCCAGAGCATCCCATAACTTCTTGGTTTGTTTATTCTCAGAAAACTGATGGAATATTCCTTAGGAATTGACTGAGTTAACAAAACGTACACCTTCTTCTCTGCATTGTACTTGACCTTCTGGCTATTAGTCATGCCACCCAAGGTAGTTTTACTCCATAAGCACCAACCGGCATGCTATACCCAGTCTCGATTGATTCCCACAGATTAGGATCAACTCCATTTAAGTATATCTCGAACCTTTGCTTCCATTGTGGGTAATCGTCTAACGTTATGAGCTTAGGAGGCTTATTGTGATTACCAACTTCATTTTCCAAAATCAATAGATTCTGAATCCGTGAATCCCGACTTGCTGTGAACGCTGAGTACTGATCTTCCATTTCTATTTACTTTGACTTTTGAAACAAACAGTTTTTCTGGTGCGAATGGACAGATGCGATTGGGCTAACCGTGCGATTGAACAATGCGGATGGCTCAATCGTGCGATTGAACAATACGGATGAGTCAATCGTGCGGTTGGACAAGGAAGACTAGACAATACGACTGGAGTGCTCAGTTGTACGATTGGACGAGCGACTGAGTTCAATCATGCGTATGGGATGTACGATTGAGTTCAGTCGTACGAATGAGCTAGACTGAAGGCTGTTGTTTTGAAAAATTCGAGGTTTTCATGATTTTGACTCATAAACACGAATTTTTACGAACCCTAATCTTCCGTATGACAAAAAACCTGAACTTTTTTATCTGGAGACGTCGAAAACACTGTTTTAACCCAAAAGATGGTGTTTTGAATGAAAAAATGTGATTTTTATACCAAATCGATCGAATCAACACGCAAAATCAAGAGCCAAAGCTCTGATACCACAAGTTAGGACCGTGTAGGTACGGAGTACTAACTGATTCTGTGTATATACCAACTCAAATAGTGCGGAATCCTATTTGATTGGCGATCCAATCAGTGAGAACGACAATCTGATCAATCCTAACGATGAAACAAACGTTAAGAACGAACGAGAATTGATCAGAGACGAACTATGAAGTTGGAACAGGTTTTTTTGCCTCTGGATCACTAAGGTATGAGTATGTGATTAGGTATTCGAATTCTTTTCTTTTTCCATGAATTAAGTGGTATTTATAGGTTTAGAGTCTTCATTCGTGCTACTGAACCATCAGCATGGTTCAGTCGTGCGACTGAAGCATGCGGTTGATCCATCCGCACGACTGAAGGTCCAGTCGTGCGACTGAGTCAATCACATGTCACAATCGTACGACTGATCCAGTCTCCTGGTTCAGTTGTGTGACTGGTCCATTAGCATGAAGTGTTCATGCGTATGGCCCATTAGCATGGTCCATTCGCATGAGAACTTCATACACTTCACAAACCTATATAGTTAGTTCAATATGCATTATCACACACTAAACAATCAAACATTAAACATTATAAGCATCAACCACATATTGTATTTCATTCATACCCATTTGATTACCAATATGTAAGACATGAAAGACATTTTACATTAAGCTCCTAAACTAGGTACATATGTATCAACAGGTTGTGTAAACTCCTCTGAGTAGGTTGTCTTTGGTCATTGCCTGTTGTTGATTGTTATTGCATTCCCTCAAAAAGTGTCCATACATATTGCATTTGAAGCATCTTACTTTGGACTTGTCCACACCAATCTTTGTTGATCTTCCTCCTACATATAGTCCTTTGTTTCTCTTCATGTACATCTTGGCTCTATAGGCAATCATTGCTATTTGCCATTGCAAATCCATCTCCTCTACTTCATCAGGATGATGTTTTTAAGATCTTGTTGACAGAAGTGAGCAGGAGTCAGGGTACTGCCCAGATATGCCTGAAAGCTAGAATTGAAGGCTGCAAAGGCAGCTTTCTGTTCTTCAGACTCCAGAACCATAGTAATTGGTTCTGTTTGTTTGTTGTTCTTCTTGTTTTTGGATTCATCAGCCTTTACTTTGGTCTTTCTATGCTGATTACTCTGAGTGCTTGAGTTTAAAGACGTTGCAGCATAGAAACTTGTCTCCTCTTCATGATCACTTTCCTCACAGGAGTTGTCTTCAACTTCATTAGAGATGAAGGCACTTCTAGAATTTTTTAATTCCTTGAATTGATAAGGAGCTATGGGTGCCTTTACACTCTTATTCCTGGTCTTTTCTTCAAGCTCTAGGGCTTCTACCTTTGCCACTAGAGTGTCCAATCCTATTGCTTTTAAGTCAACAGTATTTTTGAACATAGACACAGTCTGTGTCCAATTCTTTGGCAAGGAGTGAAGCATCTTTTTATTAAGCTCTTCATTGCTATATTCAAGCTCAAGGATGTTCATCTCAGTAACAAGTTGCATAAATCTATGCAATTGTTGAGGAACTGGCTCACCCAGAATATGATGGAAAGTTTCATATTGTGCTCGGAGAGTATCCTTTTTAATGCTTCTAATCTCGTCAATTCCTTCACACAGAGTGTGTAGAATTTTCCATAGCGAGTTAGCTGTTTTGTAGGATTCACATCTGTTCAGCAGCTCTTTATCACATCTGATCAGCAGCTCTTCAGGCAAGGCCATAGTGAGCATACTATATGCTTTGATGTCAATCTTGACTTTCTTAGCATCATCAAGTGATAGATTCTTTAGACTTATGGGTTGGTTTTTATCCTTATAATCCGCACCTAAGGCAGGTGGAATAAGGACCTTCGATAATCGAAGCCCATAAATCAGAATCCGTATAATTAACATGATTCCTAAATCTAATTTTTCAAGTTTTAAAATTAGATTTATTTTCCTGTTTAGGAGGTTAATAAGCACCAACGACAGAATTACTCATGATAATTAATTTTGAGAAAGCAAATATTTTGATTAAGAAATCGGTTTAAACAAATCACAGTCTATAGATCAATTGATCTGGATCAATGAGCACTAAGCTTTGATACCACCTGTGAATCCAAGGATCGTTCAGGAATTATCAGACTTGATTTATACAAGTATTGATCGTGGAATTATCAACACTTGCTTTTTAATCGATTAAAGCACAATAGAATGAACCAACAAATAAGAATGATCAAACCAATGCTCAAACCACAAATGCTCTGACGTTGCTCTGATGATGCTGATAACATTCATGTTACTATTTCTAATGTTGTACATTGATTAATATTGTTGATCGCACTGTTACTGATCCTACTGTTAATTCTTATCTATTACATGTTATTGATCTCATAATATATAGAGATCCTAATCTGTTCCTAATTCAATGCTAACTATATGTTATAATTAAGCTAACTATAGTTATCCGAATCCTCAGCCACTTTTATCGGCATGGGAGTTCGTGTTTTACAATGAATAAAACATAATTAATGATATTGATGTGACGTGGAATATATCGACATCATTAATATTGTTGTTAATCTGCCATGTTGACTTGTTGACTTTGGGTTGACTACTTGATGATGTAAAATCATACACGTGTTAATTCCATAGGTAACTAGTCTTCTGTAGCAACTTATGCTTCCGCAACAACTTGTTCTTGTGTTTCCATAGGAGTTCTTGTCTTCCGCAACAATTACTCCTTCACTAGCTTGATTATTGTTCAGCTGAAATTGGTCCTAATAATATCTACGAAAGAACAATTTAGTCATCCGCAGTTGTTCCAACACAGAATATTTTATCAATTGACCAAGTCTGACGTTTAATGCACATTCACACATACATTATGCAATACGTTATATCATATATTTATAACATATATTATGAAATGCAATACATTATTCAACCAATAAACACTGATGTAATCAACATAATTCATATTATATCATAAAAACTCATAATTACAAAAGTGATTACAAGAGCATGATCTATCATCTAAACCTATACAAGATTTCTATCCCTAACAAGAAGGATGATAGTATGGGGATGTGTATCGCTATCACAAGCTGAATAAGTTAATGAAAACAACTAGTAACCGTTATCAAGAATTAATGATTTGTTTGGTCAGCTTCAATGTAAGGCCCCATTCCTGTGACGTTTACAGTTGAACATTCATAGCACATATATTTAAAACCATTGCACATTTTATAAGATTAAGCAACGGAATTGTATTAACCAAAAACCATTCATCACATTAATATAAAAACTGTTGTTAAGCAATACAATATTGTTTAATTTACAAAAGCATCATTTAATTGCATTACAAAACAACAATAATATTATGCGTGAATGGATGTCAGTCTTGTCCTACTGAGTAACTTCACCCTCATGCCATCCTTAGCAAAATTTACCTGCCAACTGAAAATGCATAAAAGTCAGCGTTGCTGAGTGAGTTCTAGTTTTAAAGTATTGAAATACTTTATACAGTTTATATATTAAAATACTCTTTCTCAATAAAATACTTTCTTTACTTTCGTACGTGAACATTCATCGTACATACAACAAGGCATAACCTCATTCATCATTCATTATCATACGTATTCGTTTGTTTCATACTTTATCATTATCTTTCACTGTTTCTAGATCCTGTCATAACTTTACCCCCATCGTTGGGCACGCAGCCACCTCATTCCCGGCACACAGCCTCCTTATTTCCAGGGTAAAGTGACAAGTATCCTATTTCATACTATGGATCAGTCACCAAGACTGATCCCCCTGTGTGTGAACCCTCATGGGTTAGCTAAAATCGCACGCTATGTTACACACAGTTGAGCTAGCAACTCTTAATGAGTTGTGAACCTCCTTTCATTTTGCTTGCAACACTTTTCGTTCGTTCATTCTTTATGTTCCACTTTCATTATCATTAATCATTCACTTTCATTATGATAATACTTTACGCATATGAGCATAAACACACCTTGCAAAGTCACATGATAATATATAATATGGAACATAAAAACAAACCATAAACATTCATCACATCATAATACTCATCACATCATCATACATACTTTAAGCATAGACCATCACATCACATCAGTGTCTACCTCGATCCCATTCCCTTAAAACCCCTTAGAAAATTCTAAGTTCAAAAATGGGCACATAGGACATTTCAGGCGCATAAGCCTAAAATTTTTCTAAGTAAAACAGTCTAGGTGCTTTGGCACTATGCAGGCGCATGAGAACTGCTTAAGCGTTTTTTCACTATGTAGGCGCATGAGCCACACTTAGGCGTTTCAACAGTTAGGCGCTTCAACAGTTAGGCGCTTCAACTGTTAGGCGCATGAGCCACTTCGGGCGCATGGGCACTATTTGGGCGCATGTCCTACACTTAGGCGCCTGGGCATAACTTTTAGGGCGCATGGGGTACTGTTTAGGCGCATGGACTATACTTATGTTTTTCTAAGACAATATTCAGCCGCATGAGGTACTGTTCAGGTACATGACTTACACTTAGGCGCCTGAGCAGTTTATTTGGGCGCATGAGAGTACTGTTTGGGCGCATGAGGGTTACTTAGTCATTCCAGGTCAATATTCTAGGCGCATGAGCCCTATTTAGGCACATGACCACCTATTTAACATGTTCCTAAGTTATTTTCAGTCCCAATCTTGATCCTAATGTATTCTTGACTTATTCTTACCATTCTAAGCATCAACATAATATAAATAACGATAAAACACTAACATACAAACACAAGTACATAAGGGTAACATACATAATAATCATAAAAACATTTTACATGCATTTGCATCCCCAAAGAAGTTTAAAACATGTAAAAACCGGGGTCTAGAACTAACCTAAAGTAGTTTTCAAGCAAACCTTCCTCAAACTTGAAGTTACCAAGAGTTTTAAATGCCTAAAACAACCACAACAAGCAGCCAAACACATAGAACACATAAAAATCGGTTCTAAGGTTAAAAGCCAACAAAATTGACAAAAAACACATAAAACACTTACCAATTTTCCGAATTTCAGCCCTTTCCTCTTACAAAACCGAGAGGAAACTTCACTTCTTCTCCTGCTTTTTCAGTCAATTGATGGCTGTAAAAGTAGATTGCATGGGCGGCCATACCTCCTTTTAACATAAAATATTAAGTTTTTATCCTTTTGACACTTTGGCCCCCTCCATTTTGGCTCATTTTCCTTTCTTTCAAGATACTTTTATTTTTCTTTTCTTATTATTTTTCTTTTCTTTTATTCAAAAATTCCGGGTGCTACATTCAAAGTGCAAGTTGGTTCTCTAGATTAGATTTTAGATCAGGCTACCATTAGTTAAAGGTGAAGGAATAACACATTTTAAAATCATCAAGGCCATAACTAAAAAAACTAGAAAGGATCAAAGCTTTTGTGAAAGTAGCTATGAACAGAAAAAATTCTTATACTGATAAATGGTGAAGGTTGAGTGAGTTTCAAGTTGGTGATTAGGTGATGTTAAAAGTATCTTCATAGAAAGGAATCATTTGTTTTCTCAAAATAGGAAAGTAAAGCACAAGGTATATCAGGCCATTCAAAATCACTATTGCTATTGGAGAAGTGGCCTACAGATTGAAACTTGCTAATGAGTTGAGTGAGATTCAACCTGTATTCCATGTATCTCATTTACGCAAATTTTGGCGTAAGATGACACGATTGTTCCCTTACAAATATTGAGGTGGATGAAAGACTTATTCATGTGAAACAACCAATGGCTATACTAGATTGAAAAGTAAAATAATTGCAGAATAAAGTAATAGCCAAGTTATAGTGCAGTGGAAACACCGAAAGAGATCACAAGCAACTTGGAATAGAAAGAGGAAATGAGAAAACATTATTCAGATCTCTTCAAGGAACAATAGGTTTTGAGGACAAAATTTAAATAAGGGGAATGAACTAGTAACACTCAGAAATACAAAAAGAGAAAATATAAAAGGAGAGGGCCACCCCTTCCCTTACTTTCATGCATCCAAAATAAATCCAAGTTAGAGAGAGTGCTACGGTTCTAAAAAGAGAAAATTAAAGAACAATATAAAAGTATGGTTTTTATCATACTTTTTAATATATCTAAGCTCTATCTAGGCTCTTTTTGCGTTAATTTTTGTGCTTATATGCATAAAATTTGAAACTTTACGTGTGCATGTGTAGATATCGGATTATAACTCCCTATCCCCTCATTTAAACGCTTTATTTTACTACGATAGGGGTTGACATATGTTCTGGTTCTTGCTTTGTACAGATCCATTAAAAAAAAGAAAGCTAAAGGATGAAAGAAAGATGGAGAATGTATATTTTTAAATTATACATTTATCTTAATAAAACGATCAAAATCTTCTCCAATATAAGATTCTTTGTATTTATCTTAATTTTTTATTCATAACGTTATAAGTTATTAATAATAATAATTTTGCTTCTTAAATATGTGTATATTTTCAACTAGCTTTAGTTACCCGTGTATTACACTGGAGGTGAATAGTTAATTATTAAAATAACAAAAAAACATAAATAAAACTAAATGTAATACACGGGTTAAAAAATAAAATTATTTAATTGTTGATTGTTATTTATATAATACTAACTTTAGTAAACTCGTGTATTACACGAGTTAAAAAATAAAGTATTAATTATGCTGAAAGTTTATGAAGTATAAAATGGTATTTTAAAATAAAATATGATTAAAATTACACATAAGTAATAATTATAAGTAATAATTTTAATTTAATTTCTAAAAAATTTAACCATTTTTTCCAAACAACCCGTATTAAAAATACCATTTTTAAAAGTTTTTTATTATAACTTCTGATTTTAATTATTTTTAATTTATAAAGAAGTTTACTTTTTAAATACATCAATTTTAAGATATTTCATATTTTCAAAAATATTTGATGTTTTAGAAAAACTTTTATTTTATAAAAAATTATTTTCTAGAAATAACATTAATAAAAAGACACATTTTCTTAATTTATTAAAAAATATTTTTAATCTTAAAAAAAATTAAAATTATTTAATATTTAATTTAGATAACTATTTAAGAGCAGAGAGAGGCGGGAAAAACAAACTAAGGGGGCCTATGAATATGACAAGTGTCCCCTCAAGTTACTCTTTTAGTATTATATATAGATATAGATTACACGAGTTAAAAAATAAAATATTAATTACGCTGAAAGTTTATGAAGTATAAAATGATATTTTAAAATAAAATATGATTAAAATACATATATGTAATAATTATAAGTAATAATTTTTATTTTTATTTCCAAAAAATTTAACCATTTTTTCCAAACAACCCGTATTAAAAATACCATTTTTAAAAGTTTTTTATTATAACTTCTAATTTTAATTATTTTTAATTTATAAAGAAGTTTACTTTTTAAATACATCAATTTTAAGATATTTCATATTTTTAAAAATATTTGATGTTTTAGAAAAACTCTTATTTTATAAAAAATTATTTTCTAGAAATAACATTAATAAAAAGGCATCTTTTCTTAATTTATTAAGAAATATTTTTAATCTTAAAAAAATTAAAATTATTTAATTTTTAATTTAGATAACTATTTAAGAGGAGAGAGAGGCGGGAAAAACAAACTTAGGGGGCCTATGAATATCACAAGTGTCCCCCAAGTTACTCTTTTAGTATTATATATAGATTTTACTAGGTTACAATCCCGTGTAATACACAGGCTAAATAAATTTACTGTTATATGGTTTATAATATAAAAGTTATGTTTTAAATATTGTGTATTATACGGATTGAATAAACCCATGTATTATACATTTGAAAATTTGAAGTTAACATATTTGAAATTTTAATTATGAATAGTTATTAATTTATAAATAGCTATTATACCATTTATAATTAAGAGGAGAGAGAAACGAAAAAACCAATTATTAGATAACCTAAAATGATAACAAGTGTTCGAATTTATTTTTATTTATTAGTATAAAGATTTAACATATTTTTACATTAATTTGGTAGAACTCGTACACTATTCAGATACGTGTGGAAGTAAAATTGAATATTGAATATATTAATTGGAAGAAAAAACGGAAAGTGCGGTGTGCAGAAATTTGGCTTTAATGTACATTTCTGGTAGGTCATTTATGATATGCACATTCCTTGCAGCCATCCATCACACAAGAACTAAAAATTGTTATTATTTATATCATTACTAATTTTAGAAAACCCGTGTATTAGACGGGTTAAATAAATAAAATATTAATATAATAAAATTTATAAAAAATAAAATAATATTCCAAGATATGACATGTCTGAATTTATGTATGAGTAAGTATTATAAGTAATAAAACAGTGATATCAACTTTTTATAACTTTGTTTTTAAACTTTTCTCAAAAAATAACATTTTGTTCTAAAACAAACCGTATAAAAATACCATTTTTTTAAATATTTTCATTATCATGTCTCCTAAATTAAATTATTTTTGGTTTTTAAACAATTACTTTTTAAAAACACTAATTTCATAATATATCGTATTTTAAAAAGTTTGATATTTTAGAAAAAATATTACTTATAAAAATTTGTTTATTTAGTAATAACATTAATAAAAAAATATTTTTCTTAATTTATAAAAAAATTATGTTAATCTAAAAAATGCTAAATAATATTATTAGTAATTAAGATAATTATTTAATAGGGAAGAGAGGTGGGAAATTTTGATGAGCAGAATTGTGGTGCTGACACATGTCATACAAAGTTACTCTTTTATTATAATAGGTAGATAATATTTAATTTACTTAAAATAATTATTAAGTTTAATAAATTTAGCTATGGTTTATTAATTTTATCGGGTTTAAACACATACTATTTTTTTTCCTTGTGAGATTTGCATGTTGCCCCCGCCGTTAAAAAATATAAACAGTATTGCATATATTTACACGGGTAAATTTACGCATTAATAATTAAGTTTAGTCAGGGGTGTTTGTTTCTTATAAAAAACTCTTCCTGATTTCTTTTGTCTGCGTTACGCAGACCACGCTCAGACGTTAAAATCTGCACAGTGTTTCTTTTTTAAAAGAATTTTCACTAAAAAATGTCTGCGCAAGATCTACATGGTGCAGACTTGTCACAACTACTTCTAAAATCTTCTAAAATCTGCAGAGGATTAAACATCATCATCCACCACTTCCCATGTCCACCAGGACCGTCCACCACCACCACCACCATCCACCTCCACTATCACAGTCCTCCACCACAACCGTCCGCCACCACCACCGTCCGCCACCACCACCGTCCGCCACCACCACCGTCCGCCACCACCACCGTCCGCCTCCACCACCGTCCGCCTCCACCACCGTCCGCCTCCACCACCGTCCGCCACCACCACCGTCCGCCACCACCACCGTCCGCCACCACCACCATCAGCCTCCACCCATCATTCGCTTAGAATAAAATGTATGTTTATGGTTTTATAGCTATTAGATATGTGAAATAAATGATTTAAATAAAATATATATTTATGGTTTTATGAATATTTATTGCAGTGTTGTATGACTTTTATTTAAATTTTAATATTAAAATATTTTTTAATGTTTAAAAAAAGTTTTATTTTAATTACAAAATATTTTAGCAGTCTGTAGATGTTAAAAAAAATAGTCTAATCTTGCAGACTGTAGACGTTTGATCCACCTCTTTTCCTGCAGATGTCTGCAGATGTGGTCCGTAGACTGGAGACATTTTGCTGGAAAAAAAAACACCTTAGTGTTCCATTCAAAGTACTTTTTTTCCCGTGTTACGCGGTGGGAGTTTTTCCTTTTCCTTTGCGCTATGCGGGTACGTGTGGTCCTTATCGCCTAACCTCATCGAAAACCATACGATCAAATACCGAAACTGATTCCGATAGTACTCATAGGGGCAATGATATTTGAAGATCAAGATAGGTTGGACTCACCATTAGATTAGTATTTGTTTATCTTTCGTTGTAATAGGATCTATGTTAGTTTCCTTTATATGTTTGTTTAGTTCAAGTCTATATATAGCTGTCTAGCGAAATTATAGTTTCGCCAGGCGAATCTGTTCAGGTCAGATCATATTTACCCGGCGAAACTGTTAGTTTCTGCCGGGCGAAATTATAGTTTCGCCTATATAGTTTCGCCCACAGCGAAACTATATGCGAAACTATGACAGCTATATATAGATTTCTTTTGTCTAATTGTTAGGGAACCTTGCAAGAAACCCTAATCGTGTGTTATTGTTGCAAGATGCTATTGTAAGCTTGTTCTTTCTGAATACATTGAGCTTATTTCAATTCATTTACTGTTGTTCATCATTAAAACCATGTTTGAAAGCTTTTTAGTGTTATTTTGATCATCCTTCTCTTAGTGTTTGTTGTGTGTGTTTGGTATTGAACGATTCAAGCATTCTTCTGCACTGAAAACCGATCAAATGGACCAACAATATGGTATCAGAGCCATAGTGCTCTTGATTGTTTGAGGTTTTGGTTATTTTTGTTCAATACCAACTTTTTTCAAATTTCACTTCAAAACAGAGTGTTTTTGTCATGAAAATTGATTGGATAGTGTGCGTTTTTGATTGATGAAGCTTCGTGAATCACTCCTTTTCAAATTTCATTGAGATTTGGGTGATTTTCGATTGTTTTTGGGGTTTAAAAGGGTTTTCTGTTCTTCCAGCGAAATTACAGTTCCTTCCAGCGAAAATGTATCTTCGTTCAGCGAAACTGATACTTTTTCCTCTTTGATATTCGGTGTGAAACTGTGTTCTTTGAACGAAAGTTCATTCTGATTGGGTGACATTTGTGCGAAATTGCTGCTGAAATTTATTTGAACGAAAGTTCAAGCTTGTTTCCTGCGAAATTTACAGCGAAACTAAGCTATTGATAGTCTCTGGCTAGCGAAAGTGCTGCCGAAACTACGCTCTTGATAGCCGAAACAACCAAAATTAAGCCTGCCGAAATTACACTTTCGCCTGGGCGAAACTACCTTTCAGTGAATTTACTTCTTCTTTAGCGAAACTGTTATGTCCAAAATGACTACTCTCACCTTGGCTGATTTAGAGAGTGTTGCACCAAACCGACCCCCTAGACTCATCAATGGAGATAACTTTGAAGATTGGAAAAGGTGTCTTAAGGCTTTCTTCTTCTACACCGATCACAACCAATGGGAGTCAATCATCACTGGACCACACAAGCCAACCGTTACTGTCGGTGGAACTGTCTCTCCAAACTCGGACTCCTCCACATTCACCGAAAAGGATCAAAAGCTGATTGACAGAGATCAGAAAGCATTCGGAGCCTTGACTTTATGTCTTGCACCTGATATTACAATTGCTTTGCCGAATACAAAGATGCAAAATCTCTATACGATGCCTTGTGTGAATTTTACGATGGAAACGAGGATCTAAGGAAAGATAGGAAGGCTCAAGCTGAAAAGGAGTTCAATTCATTTGTGGGACACAAGAATGAAGATCTTACTGACATTACTAATCGCTTTTTGTCTGTTTCAAGTACCCTAAAGAAGTATGATGATCAGCTAGGAAATCATGAGCAAGTGAATAAACTCCTAGACTCTCTTCCACCCCAGTGGAGTTTACAAGTGAGAATGTTGAAACAAGAAAGAAACTTTGCTGACTATAAACTAATGGATGTGATTAACAAGCTGAAGTCTTTTGATTTGGATCTAAAAAGGAGGGAGTTTAATCAATCCATCATGCCAACATCCGGTTATTCACAGAATGCTGCATTACTATCGTCCGCTGCAAGCTCTCCAATGCAGGCATCGCGTCAAGGAGCAGTGACTGTGTGTGATTTTTCTGGAAGTGGCATTAACCCGGGGAAAGAGCAAGGGAATTTAAAGGCATCTAATGAATCTACTGTTCCAGCTGAGACTATGGCACTTTTTGGGATGTTTGTTCAAAGTTATGAAGCACTTGTTGCTGGTGATCTGAAAGGAAAAGGAATGACTATGGAGGACATGTATCAAGTGGATCCAGATGATCTTGAAGAAACTGATATTCAATGGCAAATGGCAATGCTGACGCTTAGAGCTCGGAGATTTATGGAATGGACTGGTAGAAAGAACTTTGGCGGTCAAGGTTCCAACTCCAAACTGGGTTTTGATAAGTCTAAACTTAGATGTTTCAATTGCAAGCAATTGGGACACTTCAAACGAGAATGTCCATTGCCAACTGTCACTGATCCTAACAACTCTGGAGTTCCAAGATTGACTGCTGGTGGGAGTAAAGATGAGTCAAGCCATAAGAAAGAAACTGCCCTAATTTCTAACTTTGACTGGAGTGCAGAGGCTGAAGAGACAAAAGAAGAAATTAATCAAGCTTTAGTAGCTGAGATTCAGAAAGAGAAAATGAAGATGAACTGTGACGACGAGTTTGATCCATTTAAGGAGTTTAAGGATGGATTTGCAGAGAATGAGTATGAGAAAGATGAAAATATGAAGGAGCATGGAAAGCCAGAAACTCAATCTACAGTGCTTGAAAGAAATGATGTCAATGCTGCTACCACCGTAGAGGAAAACAAGTCGAGTACTCCTGTGTGTCAATGTGATAAAGCCCTTGCAGCTGAGAAGGTGGTGATGGGACTTCCATATGAGGTAATTCAAGATATGTGTTCATCTGCATGTAAAATCAGATTATTTGGGGTTTATAAGGCTAATCGTTTATTAATTGATAATGAAAAGGACTTGAAAAGAATTAATGAAGAACTTAAAGTGAATGAGTCAAAATACTTTGTTAAATTAAATGAAGCGCTAAAAGAAATTGATCATTTAAAAAGAATTGTTTTAGAAAGAAATGTTGAGGTGAACGGTTTGACTGAAAGGGTTGCCCTAGCTGAGTTTGAAACAAGCAAACTTCAGTCAAAACTTGATAAATGGACCATATCAGGAATGAAACATGATGATTTATGTAAATCTCAACGTGGGGCTAGGATTAAAACAGGTTTGGGATATGAAAATGCTAAGGTTTATCCTCCTCCTAGTACATACTGTTACTCTCCGATGCCCATTCCACATCCTTCTAATGATTTAATCAAAGAAGATTCTAACAGTATGTCTGCAGGTTTAGAAGGTGTGAATCCTATGCATGTTCGTGAGGACTACGATTATGGACCAACTAGAGGTCTTGGATGCTCTAGTCTTAGTACACCTGAACCTCAGCTTTCTGTTTTAGATCATAACTCTAGTTTAAATTCTTTTTTGTTTCTAGTAATGCTGTAAAAGACTCTGTTTCGTTCAGTTCTAGTAATGTTTCTGTTTGCTTGTTAAATGCTATGGACCGTGATTCTGATTTATCTATTGATGTTGCTGATTCATTGTCTGATAATGCTATGAACAGCAATGAAGAAACAAAAACTAACTCTTTTGAAAAATTCTTTTCTCATCCAATTCCATCATTTATACCTGCGAAATTTGCTGTGCTTAATGACAAGATTGTATCTTCATCTGAGGCAAGTACTAGTGGCACTAGTACCTCATGTATTTCAGATAACACTTCAGTATCATCAGCACAGAATCATTCTTTTCAAAATAAAATCAACTCAGTCAATACGAATGAGGCATACAGTGATAATGATTTAACACTTACTGATTCAAGTTTATCCAAATGTAATGAAGAAATATGCATTGATGAAATCTCTAACTCATTACATAATACATCTAGATTAAAATCACATTGTTTTCAATGTGGTAAAGACAATCATGTAGTTAAGCATTGTCCTCAATTACATCACAGATATGTTTATAGACGTTCTTTTGGAAGTAAACTGAATCAGCTAGTTAATAAGTTCTTTTGCAAGAAATCCACTTCGGAGAAACCTAAAGTTGTTCAAACTTGGGTGGCCATTACTCCTGGTTAATTCTCTTTTGATATGATTGCAGGAGTCGTCCACTAAGTCTGTAAATAGTGTGTGGCATGTTGATAGTGGATGCTCGAGACACATGACGGGGCTTAAAGATTTATTGACCAACTACCGCATAATCGATGGTGGCTATGTTGCCTTCGCCGGAGACAAGAAAGGAGGAAAAATGATAGGTCAAGGAGAAGTTTGTAATGGTTCGCTCACCTTGGAAAAAGTCAATTACGTTCCCGAGCTTGCATTTAATCTATTGAGCGTCTCTCAGATTTGTGATAAAAGCATTCCGGTCCTATTCAAGTCCAATGAATGTATCTTTTTGAAGTCTGAGATTGATATTCCAGATAATCTAGTACTCATGCGGGCTCCCAGAAAGCATGATACATATCTCCTTGACATGAATTCAAAGAGCTCATCATCCGCAGTCACATGCCTCTTGTCTAAAGCTTCCACCTCTGAGTCCTTCTTATGGCATCGTAGATTGGGCCATGTTAATTTCAAAATAATAAACAAACTGGTTAAAAACAATCTCGTTAGGGGATTACCTTTAAAAGACTTTTCTGTGGTCGAGAAATGTATGGCATGTGCTAAAGGAAAGCAACATAAGAAACCACACAAACCTAAAATTGAAAATAGCATCTTAAATCCCCTGGAGTTGTTACATACTGATTTGTTTGGCCCAATAAGTGTTAAATCTATTGCTAAGAAATCTTTTGTCTTGTGATTACAGATGACTACTCCAGATATTTATGGGTAAGATTTCTTGCTCAAAAGGGAGAGACGACTGAGGAGTTGCAAAAGTTAATTCTCTCGATTGAATCGATAAGCAAGAGGAAGGTTATGGCTATTCGAAGTGACAACGGTACTGAATTCAAAAATCAAATTTTTGATTCCTTCTGTGCCACTAAAGGAATATTAAGACAGTTCAGTGCTGCGAGAACTCCTCAGCAGAATGGTGTCGCGGAACGAAAGAATCGCACTCTAATTGAAGCCGCACGTACAATGTTAATAGAATCATCCTTACCCATCATATTTTGGGCTGAGGCTGTGAATTGTGCTTCTTATGTTCTCAACAGGGTGCTGATAGTCAAAGATAAGATGAAAACCCCGTATGAACTATTTCACAAGCGAAAGCCTTTGATTGATTTCTTTCGCCCATTCGGCTGCTCGTGTACTCTTCTGAATACTCAAGCACAGAAGACAAAATTTGGTGCTGTTTCTGATGAATGTTATTTCGTAGGCTATTCTTCTTCCCAGAAGGCTTATCGGGTATATAACAAGAGGACACGTATAGTTCAGGAGTCATTCTATGTCGATTGGCAGGAATCTAATTCCTCTCATGTTCCCACAGAACCAGCTTGGTTCTTTGACTCAGATACGGTGTTCAAGTCATTCAATCTTCCAGTTTTCGATGATGATGTGCCCTTCTCCAATTCAACAACAAACTTCATTCCTCCTGCCCCCATACCAGCTGAGCCTATTGTGCCTCATGTCACTACATCTGTTAATGATACCTCAGTCAGTGTTGCTTCTTCCTCATCTTCATTTGATCTTCCACCTCCACCCATATCAACATCACCTTCTTCATCTCCTTTACCGAACTCTTCTTCCCCATTCAGCTCATCATTTAACCAACCATCTACTGATATCCCTTCCATGACTGTCGATTTCAAAACTTTGAAAGATCATCCACACGACAACATAATTGGTTCCATTACTGATGGAGTTCGGACACGGAGTCAATCTGGTTTGATCAACGTTTGCTTGTTTTCTTGTTTTATATCTCAAACCGTTCCTAAGAACGTTCATGCAGCCCTCCAAGATCCCTGCTGGGTAGAGTCGATGCAATTGGAATTGCAACAGTTCAGAAAACTACAGGTGTGGACCCTGGTGGATCTTCCACCAAATAAGTATCCTATTGGCACAAAATGGGTTTTCAAGAACAAGCCTGATGATCGAGGAATAGTGGTGCGAAACAAATCCAGATTAGTGGTTCAAGGCTTTGCTCAAGAAGAAGGAATTGACTACACCAAAGTCTTCGCACCTGTCGCCCGTCTTGAAGCCATTAGAATATTCTTAGCGCACGCTGCTCACAAGCAATTTAAAGTCTATCAGATGGATGTCAAATGCGCATTTCTCTATGGGGACATTGATGAAGAGATATACGTGTGTCAACCCCCAGGATTTGAAGATCCAGACTTTCCTGACAAAGTATATAAGCTTGATAAGTCACTTTATGGACTTCATCAAGCTCCTCGGATCTGGTATGAAACCTGACTCAGTACCTCTTAAGCAATGGTTTTACGCGAGGCACCATTGACATGACTCTATTCAAAAGAGAGGTAAACGGTGAGATGTTGATTGTGCAAGTTTACGTTGATGACATTATTTTTGGATCTTCAAATCCTCAATTATGTCGGGAGTTTGAGGAGGTCATGCGAAACAGATTTGAGATGAGCATGATGGGAGAGATGTGTTTCTTTCTCGGGCTGCAAGTTGAACAAAACCAGATGGAATTCTCATTCATCAAGAGAAGTATATTAAAGAAATTTTGAAGAAATTCAAAATGGATGATGCTGCTTCTGAGATGACTCCCTTCACGGCTCAGACATGTCTCACTCCGGATGAAAACGGCAAACCAATCGATCCTCATCTCTACAGATCCATGATTGGCTCTCTCATGTACCTAACAGCAAGTCGTCCTGACATCACCTTTGCTGTTGGATATTGTGCTCGATACCAATCAGCTCCTAAAGAATCCCATGCCAAGGCAGTCAAACGAATTTTTCGTTATCTAAAGGGATCTTCTCGTTTAGGACTTTGGTATCCTTATGGTGGGAATTTTGACCTGCACGCTTATTCTGACAGCGATTCCAACGGCTGCAAATTAAACAGAAAGTCTGTTACTGGAGGTTGTCAGTATTTGGGAAACTGCCTTGTTTCTTGGCAAAGCAAGAAACAGACTACAGTTTCTCTCTCAACAGGAGAAGCTGAATATATTGCAGCCTCAAGTGCTGTTCGCAAGTGTTATGGATTCAGCATCAAATGATGGACTATGGGATCAATTTTCTTCATACTCCTTTGTTTTGTGATAACGAAGCGGCCATTGGAATTGCCAAGAATCCAATTCATCATTCTCGGACCAAGCACATTGAGACACGGATTCATGCCATCCGTGATGCTCAAGAAAAGGGTTTCATTGATATCATTCCTATTGATACAAAACATCAAAAAGCAGATCTTTTCACAAAAACATTTGATAAACCACGTTTTTATGAATTGATTTCTATGCTAGGATTAATATCATTCTGACAAACTTTTCTGAGCAAAACACTTGTTTCACCTGTACATATGTACACATTTTCTTTTTAGTCTTGATTGTTGTCTAACTTGTGTCACATAGATCTTTATCTTTTATTTTATTTTTCTTTTACTTTGATTCTTAAGAAATTTTTCCTTTAGTAGGCTATTGAATAAAAATTTCGTGGGAGATTCATACTGATAATAAGTCTTAATTTTCATTCTCTCAGGAAGTTCAAGAAAATGAAGTTAGAACAAGGGGACATCTTATGTTGGGATATGCATGATAGACTCATCCCGAAAACAAAGTAGACAAGTGATCATGCAGCAAACCTAAAGATCATAACTCAGTAATAAGGATTATCCCCATGATATTTTGGTCTGCACAAAGATACAAGTCTTGTATACAACTTGGTTGAGAGTTGCTAATTGATGTCAAAGGTTATCGATGTGAAACTTATGGTGTTTCTCACTGGGATGGTGACTCGGTGATAACGCCCTCTAAGTCAAACGTTAAATAATCTCAAATAGCCCATTATTGTACATACAGATTATCGATGTGAATCTTATGGCGTTTCCCACTGGGATGGTGACTCGGTGATAACGCCCTCTAAGACAAACATTATATAATCTCAAATAGTCCACTCTTGCATACACATTCATACGTTACATAAGAAAAGATGTGTGTTTATCTCCTCTGCTATGCGAAAGCATTGACCTGGAGTGATGACCTTCTCTGCTATGCGAAAGCATTGACCTGAAGCTCTCATCAACACGCCTAGATGATCTTCTCTGCTATGTGAAAACATTGACCTGAAGCTCTCATCAATTAGTTATAGGTTGAGTCTGGATCTCACATATATGTGTGTCTACATCTATACATTATAGAGTCCCATCTGTATATATGCCAGTCAGTGTGATCGTACATCAGTATAATGATCAGGCAATATCAATGATTATGCTCAATAAACCTTGATGACGAGACTAGTTCTTTATCAAATATCAGTGGGGACCAAGTTGCTGAGTTTCTAAGACAATTCAGAACATGATAAACAGCTGCAGATCATGAGTCGAAAAGAGATGGGAATGGGTTTAAGCGGACAAACATATCAGCAATCCCGCTAAGTCATGATCCTCTTAAAACACTTCGAGAAAAACATGATACTATATCCTTCATTTTTATTATTATTATTATTTTATTTTATTTTACTTTATTTTATTTTATTTTATTCTATTTTGTTTTATTTTAAGTGAAGACTCTGCGAAACTACAGTTTCACTTAGCGAAATTGCAGTTTCGCTTGCAGAAACTATAATTTCGCCCTGCCGAAACTATAGTTTCGTACTGCAGAGACTATAAGTTTGTTATGCCGAATCTATAGTTTATCAGAGTCGAAACTACATTCTCGTATTGCAGAAAGTATAGTTTCGCTTTGCCGAAATTATATTTTCAGTTCTCTGCGAAACTACTATGTACATAACCATAGTTTCGAATCAAGCTTCTCACTTTCGCAAAAATTAGCCACTTTCGTCGAAACTGTGTCCTGTTAGGGTTTTCGAGACTCTTGACCCAAATCTCAGTTGTTGTCTAGTTCTATTGCATTGTCACCTGATTTTGAACTTCTTATGTGAGTTTCGAACTCCGAACATGAGTTTTCATAGACTAATCTGTCTTACATTTGTCTGGATTGAAGTGTGTCGTTTGGGTAGTCTCGCAGTTCTTTCTGCGAAACTACCTTATCCTCCAGCGAAACTGAACGAAAGTTCATTAAATACAGCGAAACTGTATGGTTATGCTGCCCGAGCGAACCTGACAGTTTCGTCAACAAAAATCAGTTTCGCCCAGTTGAATCCATTATCATGTCTTGCCGAAACTATATGTTTTGTCTGTCGAAAATGTGCTTGTTTTTTGTCTGTTTTAATATAAATTCAGCGAAACTATAAACTCGCTGTTGCGAAACTATAGTTTCGTCTTTGCGAAACTACAAAAATATATATATATATATATATATATATATATATATATAATATATATATATATATACTAATTAATCTGTAAACTCATTTTAATTATACATGTATATATCTGCATTTTCACTTTTATCACAATTTGTTCATTTACATTAAGTTTGTGAATACTCGAATTCTAATATCATTTCTAACCTGGTGTGTTTGTTTGTCAGACATAAATGGCAAATCTCAAGTTTGATGTTCGAAACAATATCACTGCTATTCTAGACGACTCACATCCTAAAGCAGCAGGATTCAGAGATTGTATTAGATGGCTACAGAGATCTCCTATAGCATACGCCATATCTCATTCTGCGACTATTTATGATTTACACATTCGAGATTTTTGGCGAACCGCTGAGTACAACACAAGGGGAGATTCGGAGAGTATTATAGCCAAGGTTCTGGATCATCAAGTGACCATCACAGAAGAAGTTATATCCCGGGTGCTGAGATTAGAAGAAGACACAGGAGGTGATATTGATTTGTCTGATCAGGAGGTGTTTGATGCCTTCTTGACTATGGGATATGAAGGTCCTCCTTTTGGGACTAGAAAGGAAATCAAGAAATCCTTTCTGTCCAAGGAGTGGAGATACATTGCCCATGTCTTCATAATGTGCTTAGATCACCGAAAAGGTGGATCAGATGGGTTAAACTTAGACTGGGCAAAAGCAATGGTTATATGTTGCCGTGGAGAGAAGGCTAACATTTCTAATCTCATATTTAGCTGCATGGCCGAAAACGTAATGGCCCTGAAGAAGGACAAATGGCTGCTCTATCCCCGATTTCTTCAGATGATCGTCGACGATCAAGTTCCCAACATTCCGAGGCATGGAGAGGTCAAGCATCTAGTGTCAATGAATACCAGAATTTTTGCCGACTGCTGTGCTATCAGGCACGACTTCAGTGGTCGGATCACTCACCTATGGGAAAACATGTATACTCCTGATCGATGGGATTATATCAGGAAGGTGATCCAGTCTGAAGCGAGACGATCAGAGGAAGTTAGACCAACTGAGTCAGAGGCAGTAAAGAAAAGAAAGAGATATGCCAAGGAGAAGGATTACGACTTTGAGAAAGAAGTGGCAGAGATGGCAGCTAAAGCCAAAATGGAGAAAGAAAAGAGGTCCAAAAGGACGGTTGATACTGGGGAGCAAGAGAGGAGGACAAAACAGAAACATCAGACATTCTCTGAGCGCCCACAATCTGAGAGACAAACCAGTTTAGACGAGGATGTGATCAGAAATCTCAACACCTCTCTCTCTAACGAACTAAGTATGATAAAGACTAAGCTGACGAATCAGGAGATGAGGGAGAGACAAAAGGATGAATTGCTGGATGGTATGAAGAAAATGTTGGTTGATCAAAATAATTTGATCAAAAGGTTATTGAAGGAAGTAAATGAGTTGAAAGCTGCCGCCGGCCTGCCTAATCAGCTAACTCAATATGAGTTAGATGACTTGACTGACACATCTAAGTACCCGTTCCTGAATGTGGGTACTTCTTCGAAGGCAGGAGAGGGCACCTCGGGGGCAACAGAAGAAGCTGGAGGGTCTGGTAAAGGAACTGGAGAACCTGAGATGGAGAATTTACAAACTGAAGATGATGTGTTTGATGCTGATTTTGTGGATTTGGGAATAAACCTTGGAGATTTTACCGGCGAAGAACAAATGGGAAAACAACCCATTGAGAAGGGTCTGGTGGACGAGGAAGTTGATGAGGAGCAGTTGATAGATTACGACTCAGAGCCTGAGTTCTATGAGGTGGATGAAAGGCCTCTGACATATGTGATTCAGAAGGGTGAAGATGAAAATGATATTTTGAGATGGAGAAGAATGATTGGTTTGTAAGGGAGAAGGAGCCCGAAGAGTTAACCCCACTGTTTCAGAATATGGAGAGTTTGAAGAAGAAAGAGGCTGATAAGAAGATCGTGAGCTGGAAGTACAACCCCGACCTGAAAATGTTCATGATAAAAAGGAGAGGGGGTGGAATCACTTATCTTCACAAGAGGAAGGCATTCAAGACCTTGCCGAAATGGGATTTGAGAAGGTTGGCATCTTTGCCTTTACTTGGAGCACACTTGAGTGAGCGAGCCAGATTCCTAGAAAAAGAAATCCAGAATGGGCTCAACGATAACTTTGAGGCTTTCGGGTTTATGAAAGCAGAAAGAAAGAGATCAAAGAAAGATAAAGACTGGGTCACTGGGAAGGGAAGGATTGTGTTGAGCGTAAAGCCGCCAAAGACGGTTCAAAGGGTAAGATTGGCAGATCCGTCCCCCTCTCGTCTGAAAGAGTTTGAGAAGTGGTTTTATGACAATCAGACGGGGGAGGCTGTTATCAGAGTCAAGGGTGGAATTGAATATCGAATCTTTGACCCAATGGAGTTGTTTGGATTTGCTGATGACGATCTACTGGTTCTGTGTGAGAACCACATTAAGGCAGGGGCGGGAGAAGAAACGAGAAAGGAAGCTAGTCTGTTCATGATTGTAGTGAACAAAGTTAGAGGAGTGAGAGCTGAAGTGAAAGCGATGGCAGAGAAAGTTAGAGCTGAAGATGATTTACACATGGACATTCAGGATTTAACAAAACAATTCGCACAAGCTAGTGCTCATCCTGACGGAGCTAATGAGGCAGGAGGCAACCAAAGAAGATCAAGTGCTGAGGCTCATCAAAGTAAAGCTGCAGGAGCTGATCCATCTACATCAGGTGCAGGTACGGGGAAGGCTGGAGCTGAATGAAGACATCAAGACAAGAAGAATGGGTGAGATCCAACCTAGGGGGAGTATTGAAGATCAAGATAGGTTGGACTCACCATTAGATTAGTATTTGTTTATCTTTCGTTGTAATAGGATCTATGTTAGTTTCCTTTATATGTTTGTTTAGTTCAAGTCTATATATAGCTGTCTAGCGAAATTATAGTTTCGGCCTGGCGAAACTGTCAGTTTCGCCAGGCGAATCTGTTCAGGTCAGATCATATTTACCCGGCGAAACTGTTAGTTTCTGCCGGGCGAAATTATAGTTTCGCCTATATAGTTTCGCCCACAGCGAAACTATATGCGAAACTATGACAGCTATATATAGATTTCTTTTGTCTAATTGTTAGGGATCCTTGCAAGAAACCCTAATCGTGTGTTATTGTTGCAAGATGCTATTGTAAGCTTGTTCTTTCTGAATACATTGAGCTTATTTCAATTCATTTACTGTTGTTCATCATTAAAACCATGTTTGAAAGCTTTTTAGTGTTATTTTGATCATCCTTCTCTTAGTGTTTGTTGTGTGTGTTTGGTATTGAACGATTCAAGCATTCTTCTGCACTGAAAACCGATCAAATGGACCAACAATATTTTTCGCGCATACTCAGTTTGTTATCATGGTACCGCAACGCTAAATATATTCACTATATTCTAATATTATATGATACAAAATACTCAAGTTTAAATACAAATCCATTTTAAAGAAAATTAAAAGAAGATAAAGACAACCGGCATACTTTGCTTCTTATAAAACTTTAACATACCGAGGTTACAAGAAATGAAAATATTAGAAAATAGAACACTTTATTTACGTATTTTTATTATAATAAATTAATGATATTCATCGTATTTCAAAAATAGAAATGAGTAGAAACTATATAAATAAATAACATAATCGCAAATAAAGCAATTCTAGAAACTTATAAATTTAATTAATGGCCACAATTTAAAAAAAGGACCCAAAAGTCTACAAATTTATAAACTTACTTAATGCCCGCAATTTAAAAAAATTCTAGAAATATATAAACTTACTTAATGCCCACAATTTAAAAAGTTCTAGAAATATATAAACTTACTTAATGCCCACAATTATAAAAAGATAAGACTAAAGTTAGCAGCTTGTGAGGCAATGAAGGGGAACACCCCTAAAAATCATTATCATTATCTTTTGAGGCGGGCACCCCAAAAAAACATCATACAAAACCGAGAAACAAAAGCAAGAAATGAGCATCGTATGCTTCAAAGTTTTTACTATTTGCTACAGTAAATTACCTCACAGAAAGTATCGGTATTTAATATATATAATAATAATTTAATGTTATTTCCTTCTAAGCTCACTAGACATTTTCGTGTTTAATTATATGTAACTAGCTATAGTAACCCGTGTGTTACACGGGTTGAATAAATAAAAAATTAATATAACAAAATTTATTAATTATAAAATAATATTTTAAGATATAATATCATTAAAATTATGTATTAGAAATGACTGTAAGTTAATAGTGATATCAACTTTTTAAAACTTTATTTTTTTTCAACGTTTTGTTCTAAAACAAACCGTATAAAAATGTCATTTTTAAAAATTTTCTTATTATAACTCTTAAATTTAATTTTTTTTGTTTTAAAAAAATAAATTTTTAAAAATACCAATTTTAAATATTTCGTATTTTTAAAAAAAGTCTTATGCTTTAAACAAATTTATTATTTTACAAAAAAATATTTATTTAGAAACAACATTAATAAATAGATCTCTTTATTAATTTATTAAATCTAAAAAAGTGTTAAATAGTATTATTAGTAATTAAGGTAATTATTTAATAGGAGACAGAGGCGGGAAAATTTTGGTAAGAATGATTGTGGTGTTGACACGTGTCATCCCATATACCCTTTTATTAGAGTAAGAAGATTATATGAATCTTGATTACTATATAACGATGTTCAATTTTTAATAATTATGAAACTTTGTTCTTATCTAGTAAATATTTTCTTCACAGTTGCCTCCTAACACAGTTAACTAGAAGAATTTTTTTTCTAATAAACAAGATTCATATTTTATTTGTCTTCATTAATGTAAAAAAATTAATATTTGTAAAATAATACATAGGACTGAAATACATGACGAAACTTAAATGACTTTTGATATTAAATTCAGGAAACTTAGTTACCATTAAATGGGTGAAATTAATTCCCTTATGTTAACGAGTGGCGAAACCAGATCGTTGGTGCTGGGGTTGTTGAAATTTGTAAAACAAGATTTCAATGATTTGAAATTACTATTTAATATATTGGTCATGTAAAAATTCACGTCAATGATGAAAATAACCCACTTGCAAACAAAAATCAGAACCGTTGTATCTGGAGGTTACCTAAGATGCAGTTTTGGTTTTCAAATTTAGGCTATCTGGTTTATAATTCCAATCGATTTGAACATGTGCATACCCCAAAAATCTGCTTGCAATCTTAGAAAATGTGATATAAGTTTTACTTACCAATACAACAATTTGGTTAATGTTTTGATTTTATCGAGTAAAGGGGTTTAAAAGGTTTTGCCGAAACAAAAAATAGGTTAAAAATCGTTTAAATAACAAAAATACCCATAACCTTATAATAATATAGCTTTTGTAGATGTATTTCAAACATATGCATGTTTACATATTAATCTAAAAGACATCTCACATCAAAATCATCTACTTTGACAGGAAAGTCTCACCCTTTGGTGTGGTGGCAAAGGCTTTCAATCATTAACATGGAGGTCAGGGGTTCGAATCCCACTAACCACTAACTTGATAAAGGATTCATAATTAAGAAAGTAACCTTTCAAAAAAAATCTATTTTGACTGGAAGTCAACTTAGTGGTAGTCAAACACTAACTTTAGTACCTCTACGTATAAGTTAATAAAGCTAAGAGAGAGACAATGGAGTAATATGAGGGTATAGAGGAAAATGACAAGTTTGTAAATGATTGCACTCTAGAATTATATTATTATTAATAATAAAATAAAAACAAAAATGGAAGGCATTGGTGTTGACGTATAACAACTTGATTTTAAGGTTACCATAATTAGAAAGGGCCAAGGCCCCAAACCACCTCCCTTATATGGCAACGACAATATGTAATCATCCCTCTGCCATCACTCTTCAGTCTTCACACCTCTGGATGCACGCAGAACTTTTTATATTTAATTATTTATAAATTTTTAAATAGTTTAGAGTAAACAATTGTTAAAGTTTTTGGATTTTGATACGTTTCTTTTCTTAAAATTTAATATGAATGCCAATTTGGATTTTTAAATTCCAGTATTTTACATACTTCTACTGCTCTTCCATCATTTATAAACCCTCGATTACTGTTTAAATTATTATTAAATAATTATTTTCAAAAGTTGTACTGCAATATAAAAGACAATTAAACACTATTAAGGTAATAATATGTGTAGAAAACCTTAAATGGGACGGACCCTCCCTGGACCCTGCGAAAACGCGGGAACTCTTTGCAGCACCAGGTACGCCCTTATGTGTAGAAAACCTTAAATTCTTAAGTGTGTTTTAGCTTGGACTCCCACCTCAGACGTTGAATTTAACTAACGTGCAAAAACAATCGTAACTACGGTCGTAATGATGTAATTATGCTAAAAGAGTGGGGAAATTTGCTGAATTGGAATCTATTGGCCAAAAGTTTTTAATATCGATCCTGGAATGAGAATTTAAAACTTTAGGGGATCATATATTTATATATTTCTTAAAGCATGTAATGGGATTAAGGTGGTAATTCGATAAAAACATAACACAAACATAACATCAAAATAATTAACTTGTATAATAAATAGATCGCGTTCCCTTTACATAAATGATTTATTTGTTTAAACATCAAACATGTTGTATTTGAGATATCATTTTATCCTATCTATACTATTATATAAATAAAATTTTAGGACACAAATATAATTTTATAAAAAAATTAATACATCTAATACAACTCTTTATGCATTAGCTACAAGTGTTTTATACAATAATTTCTATTTTGTTCCCTAACTCATTTAATAAAATTCCTCTAATTAATATATATTATTAATACATTATTTAATAATTTGAAATTATTTTAATTTACTATATTATATAGTTTATTATTTATAATACTTTAAATTAACATTTAAATTTAGTAACAAGTATTATCTTATTTAAATCTATACTACTATATAAAGCAAAACTTTGGACCACAAGTGTAATTTTATAAAAAAAATTAAGAAACTTGATACAACTTTTTATGCATTAAGGAGAAGCGTTCTATGCAATCACTCATATTTTACATCTATTAGCATAATTTTTTCTAATTAATACATCAATTAATACATATTATTAATACATTATTTAATAACATGAGATTATTTAATTTCACTATATTGTCTAGTATATTATTTATAATACTTTAAATTAACATTTAAATTTATTAATAAGTATTATCTTATTTGAATATTTAACTAAATAATTACGAAATACTTTTATAATAATAGTAGTAATAATAATAATAATAATTATAATAATAATAATAATGATAATAATGATAATAATAATAATAATAATAATAATAATAATAATAATAATAAAATAAGTATTATCTTATTCAAATACTTAACTATATAATTACTAATTACTTTTTATAATAATGATGATAATAATAATTTATATCTATATTATCCATACTATTATATAATCTATACTATTATGCAAAACATTCGATGTGGGCGCACTTGTAATTTTACTCAAAATTAAGACACTTAATATAAGTTTTTAAACATAAGGTATAAGTTTTATATACAATAGTTCCTAATTTGCCCATATTTAATAACATTTTCCAATTAATATATTATTGTTAGATCTAGATTGTATAGGGCTAGATCATTTTTGTATAGGCTTAGTACTTGAAAATCAAGTCTTGTAATTAATATTTGTAACAGTCAAAATATATATATATGTGCTTTGAATCTATAGGATAACCACATATATATGTGTGTTGATTTGTGACTTGACAGGGAAAAAAACAATATACTTGGACGGATTCCTGGAATTGACCAAGTGTAAGAAACATCTACGGATGAACATTTTTGTTAATCCGTAGATATGTTTCTTACAAGACAAAATGACCAAGTGCATGTTCCTGCGGATGATCAAGTAACGTGAAGTGAAGACTCCTACGGAAGAAGGATTTCCTACGGAAGAACAACACTCCTACGGAAGAGCAAAACATCTATGGAAGAACAGAAGTTCTGCGGACGACAAGACACCTGCGGAAGAACATTATACTTGTGCGATTGCAAATACCAAGAAGTCAAACAAGTCAACACAATCGACAACAAATCCCGAGAGATCCGGTGTTACCTTAGCCGACTCAAATCATCTATAAATACGAGTCCTAGGTTTCACATCTCGGGGAACACAATCAATCAATATTACGGCTGTCGAGTTACATCATTGTGCAACCCTAGCTGTCGTCACATCAAACATTATTTGATTCACAGAATTCGTTGTTCATAGTCATTCATTATTATTCTTTTGTAATCATTACCTTATAGTTAATGAAATACGTTTGAATAATTATTGATTACCATTTATTGTGTTTCTGTGGTTGTGTTCATCATTAATCATTAAAACAATTAAACGTCAATTAGTGATAATTCCGCGATCATTAAATTGATTTACTTTAATACTGATAATTCATAAATTGAGATCCTTGGATTCACAGGTGGTATCAGAGCTTTGGTGCTCATTGATTTAGATCAATTGATCTATCAGTATTAAAATTGTTTAACTGATTTTCAAACAATTAAATCAACGACTTGTCGTTCAGCAAGCACTGTCTCATTGCTTGTTTGATTTAGATCTATATTCAAATTAATTGAATACTAGATCTGCGTCTTTGATAGATTTATCAATTTTAGCATTTAAGTTTTGATTAATTCTTTTGCATTAAACATGAGTACTTTTGGTGGAGGATCTTATCAACCGCCAAAGTTGGAAACCAAAGCTGATTTTAAATCCTGGAAGATCAAGTTCAGGAATCATGTGAACTACACAGATTCTGACTTGTGGGAGTCCATCACTCAAGGTCCTTATATTCCACCCACTCTTGGGCCGGATTATAATGACAAGAATCAGCCAATCAGCACTAAGGACTTGCCACCTGATGATGTTAAGAAGGTCAAAGTCGATATTAAAGCATACAGCTTGCTTAGTATGGCTTTGCCAGAAGAAATCTTGATCAGGTGTGAGAATTACAAGACAGTAAATTCCCTGTGGAAGATACTTCACACTCTCTGTGAAGGGAGTGATGAGATCCGAAGCATAAGGAAAGACACCCTTAGATCACAATATGAAACTTTTCATCATATTGAGGGTGAATCAATTCCTCAGCAACTCCATAGATTTATGCAACTTATTACTGAGATGAACATCTTGGAGTTAAAGTATACCATTGAGGAATTAAACAAGAAGATGCTCCACACTTTGCCTGAAAGTTGGAAGCAAACAGTCTCCATGTTCAAGAACACCATAGATCTCAAAACAACAGGTCTAGATACATTAGTTGCTAAGGTAGAAGCTCTTGAACTGGATGAACAATCAAGAAACAAGAGTGTGAGAACTCATGTCTCACCTTATCACTTCAAGGAAACCAAAAATGCTGGAAGTGCATTTATTTCAAATAATGAAAGTGATAACTCTTGTACTTTGAGTGATGATGAAGAGGAAGTAAGTTTTTATGCATCCAAACCCACTAAGAAATCATCTCAAAGTAAAAATCAAAAGGAAAAGGGAAGATCTGAAGAGAAAAGAGAAACATCAGCAACTGCAAACTCTTCTCAACATAACAAATAGTCAGAACCAATAACTGTCATATTGGATTCTGAAGAACAAAAAGCAGCCTTTGTAGCTTTTAGTTCTAGCTTTCAAGCATATCTTGGAAGTTCACTTACATCAGCAAACATCTATCAGCAAGACTTGGAGGAACTCCCTCCTGATGTAGTAGAAGAGATGGATCTTCAATGGCAGATGGCAATGATTTCTTACAGAGCTAAGCAATATCTGCGGAGAAATAAAAATCTGGCAGCAGCAAGCAAAACATCAAAGATTGGTGTTGATAAATCAAAAGTCAGATGCTTCAAGTGCAATCTCTATGGTCACTTCTCTAGAGAATGCAACCAACAATCATCTCCGCAGTATCAGCAGCAGCAGCAACAAATCAGCAGCAACAACAATATCAGAATCAGCAATCAACCTCTCAAAGATTTCTGCATAGACAACCTCAGCTAACATCCCCACCAGCCACAAATACATCAGCAGGACCAAGCAATTCTAAGGAGACAGGGCTGATCATACTTCAAGACGGAACATGTGACTGGAGTATGTATGAGAAGGAAGTGTTAGAGGAGAATCAAGCATTAATGGCGCATATGGAAAACAAAGTTCCTCCTATGGCCAGAGAGGTAAAAGACAGGTTATGTTCATCATCATGTGTTGAGGAAGTTGAACGATATAGAGTCCATGCTCAACAATTGGTTGATAAAGTAAAGGAAACTATAATTTAAATGAATCACACTTAAGAGAACAAAAATTATATCAAATCAAAATCAGTTCTTTACAAAAAGATTTAGAAAAATATGTTTCTGAAAACTACAGCCTAAAAGCCCAAGTTGAGCATCTGACCACTTCCTTAACAAAATCCATGGCTGATCATGCATCCACTGAAGTGAAACTTCAGAAGTTTCAATTATCATCACAACAATATGAGAAGTTGCTAAACTCTCATATTGAATCAAAGAACAGGTCTGGGTTGGGTTATAATGCTGTTGCACCACCTATTAATGATAACTACACACCTTTACCTGAAACAATGACTAACAATTTGTCAAATCATTTTGTACAAAGCACCAAAATTGACATAAAAAATAGTCATGCAAACATCTATGAAGCTAAGATAAGTGAAATTGTATCTACTGAATCTGAATCACTTAAACATAATGAATCAGATTTTGATAAATATGATGACTTGGATGATTCTGATGAACATGATACTGAACAACTGAACATTGGTAAGAATGTTCAAGTTGAAACTGGTCTTCCGCGGGTTCTTGAAGAATCTAAGCTGCAGTATCCTCCAAAGCAACGAAACATACTGAAGACCATCTGCAAGAGGATTGCTAAATTGAATGAAGGACTTCAAGAACTGAACCTTCACAAAGTTGATAGCTGCGGATCAAGTGCTGAGATACCTTTGTCATCAGAGAAAGGTAAGAAACAACAAACTTCAACAAAGCAAAAGAAAAATTCAAGTGTTGAAGATCAGCGGAAAAAGAAATCTGAGGAATCCGTAGAACATCTGCGGAAAGCAAAAGTTACCAAGTCCGTATATCATCTGCGGAAGGCAAAAACTACTGAATCCGCAGAAAATCAACGGAAGAGAGAAACTGATTCTGCGGACGAGGTAAAAATAGAGACCAACAAACATGCATAGAAAAGGCTGAATATCAAGCAACAAATGGCAGCCAAAGGCAAACAAGCAACATCTGATGATGCTCCAAACAAAAACAAGAAGAAATCAACTGATGCTACAGCAAGTGAGAAAAAGAACAATAAAAAGAAGGCTGAATCTGAAGAAATTCAGAAAAATATTGCAAATGGTGTGATATGAAGAAGCACAATACTGATGAATGTTATTTCAGCAGCTATTGTTCCATTTGCAATATGAACAATCACATGACTGCTGATTGTTACTTCAACAAACACTGTGCCATATGTGACAAAAATAATCATTCAACTCAGGAATGTTATTTTAATAAGAAGAACAAGAAAAAAGCAAAAAAAGTCACAAGATACATCATCCGAATCAGATTCTCAATCATCAGTAAGTGACAAAGAGAAAAAGATTCAGAAAGGTCAACAAAAGTCAAAGATAGGATCATCTGTTGAGAACAAGACTTTGAAGAAGAAAACACCAACACAGGCTAAGACACCTCACAAAAAGGTGGATCTGTCTGATAAACAGACTGAAGTAGTTGATGGTTTCTTTGACAACTTTGCAAAAGGAACTCCTGTGTCTCAATCAAAGCTGAAAGATGAAGAAACTTTCAAAACTACAGGATCCTCTTCAAAGTTAAAATACCAACCAAAACAAGTCACTTTGAAGAAAGACTCAGACAAGCATGAAGACATCTAGAAACCTGACTCATCTTTAACAGAATCATCCTCACCACCATCAAATCAAAAAGAAACAACTATTACTAAAACTTCAAGATTAATTCATGAAGGAGTAACTATTGTTGACACATCTGGCAAATCCAAGACAATTAAGCCTTGGATTGTCAATTCTAACTAATTTCTTTTTGTGTGCGTCAACAATCATGGAGAGCTGACAACAAGTGGTATGTTGACAGTGGTTGTTCCAGACATATGACAGGCAACTGTGCACTTCTCCATGTCTTCAAACATAAACATGCCTCTTATGTGGCATTGGTGGGGATAAGAAGGGAGGTAAAATTGTTGGTGAAGGAATGGTAACTAATGGTGTGTTAACATTTGAAAAAGTAAATTACTGTGAAAATTTGCAGTATAATTTACTTAGTGTTTCCCAAATTTATGATCAAAATTACTTAACACTATTTGATAACACTAACTGTTACATTCTTAAGCCAGGTTTTACAGTTCCAGCAGACTGGATCCTTCTCAAAGCATCAAGAAAAGGCAACACATATATCTTGGATATGAACAACACAACACTCACTAATCATGAGACATGTCTGTTGTCTAAATCTTCAGAAGATGAATCTCAACTGTGGCATAGAAGGCTTGTCCATTCCAACATGAAGAACATGAATAAATTGGTGAAAAATGACTTAGTCATTGGATTACCAAAGAAAGAATTTCACTGTTCTAATCATTGTTCTTCATGTTATAAAGGAAAACAACACCGAGTGTCTCATAAATCCAAAACATTTAACACTAACACTACACCACTCAAATTGCTTCACATGGACCTCTTTGGTCCAACCAATGTACTGAGCATTGGAAAAAGGCAATATTGTTTGGTGATAGTAGATAATTTCACTAGATTCACATAGGTCTTTTTCTTAAAACATAAGAGTGAAACATCTGAAAATATTAATGGACTTTGTGATCAAGATTGAGAATCAACTTGATTTAAAAGTTAAAATTTTTAGGAGTGATAATGGAACTGAGTTTGTTAATGCTGATCTGGATTCTTTTTGCAGGAATAAAGGGATAGCTAGACAATTCAGTGCCCCAAGAACTCCACAACAAAATGGAGTGGCTGAAAGGAGAAATAGAACACTGATAGAAGCAGCCAGAACAATGCTAGCTGATTCTCAGTTGCCCATTACTTTCTGGGCAGAAGCTGTGAATACAGCTTGCAATGTTCAAAATAGAACTTTGATAGTCAAAGAACATAATAAAACACCTTATGAACTCTTATTTAAAAGGAAACCTTTTATAGGATATCTTAGAGCTTTTGGGTGTCATGTGTCTGTTTTGAATACTAAAAAACAATTGGGAAAATTTTCTGAAAAAGCCTATGATGGTTTCTTTGTTGGATATTCATCCACTTCTAAATCATATAGGGTCTATATTCCAGAACATAACATAGTTGAAGAGACTCCCAATGTTTCTTTTGATGAATCCATGTTTACTACTAATGTAAAAGGATCATCTTGGTTATTTGATATAGATGCATTAACTGAATCATTTAACACTGGTTATCTGATCAATGCAGGTGCTGCGGATACATGCTATCCATTTGTACCTCCAAGCTTGAATGAAGTGCCCCTGACAGCTGACCCACCACGGGCACAACTTTCAACTGCACCTCAGCAAGAATCAAATCCGCAGCATGAAGTTACATCAGTAAATACATCCGCAGATGCATCAGTATCCGCAGATGTAAGTCCTGCCTCAACTGCTGAACTAAGGGATAGTGAGGAGGTGTTGAATCAACAAACCATGCTTGCAACACAACAATGTTCATCCGAGGATGGTGCTGTAACTCCTACGGAAGTACAAAATGCCTCCGTAGATGTTGCAGTTACTCCTGCGGAAGAACAAAATGCTGCTTCCGTAGAACTTCCTGCGGAAGAAGACAACCCAGCAACAACTGACTTACAAGCCGATCCTAATGACCATGAGCCTTTTGATTACTTCATAGACTCAACTTCTCAGATGACTCCATCTGCTTCCATGGGATTCTCAAACTTAGAATCCTCAGTTCCAGTTGATACTGTTTCAACAAGCAGAATACACAAGTCTCATCCCACAGACAATATTATTGGAGACCTGCATGCTAGAACCACAAGGAGCAAAGGAGGTGTGGCAAACATTTGTTTGTTCACCTGTTTTTTGTCCCAAACAGTTTCTGCAAACATTACAGCTGCACTAAAAGACAACAGCTGTATTGAGGCTATGCAAGAAGAGCTACAACAATTCAGAAAACAAAAAGTATGGACTCTTGTAGACTTGCCTACGGGTCAACATGCAATTGGAACAAGGTGGCTATTCAAAAACAAGCTGGATGACAGAGGTATCATAGTGAGAAACAAGGCTAGGCTTATTGCTCAAGAATATACTCAGGAAGAGGGAATAGACTATGATGAAGTCTTTGCCCCAATTGCCAGGATTGAAGCTATACGGGTTTTCCTAGCCTATGCCTCCTTCAAGAGATTCACAGTCTATCAAATGGATGTGAAGTGTGCTTTCCTTTATGGGAAAATTGATGAAGAAGTCTATGTGGCTCAACCCCCTGGATTTGAAGACCCTGATTATCCACATAGAGTATACAAGCTTGACAAGGCTTTGTATGGTCTTCATCAAGCACCCAGAAAGTGGTATGATACACTGTCATCTTTCCTGCTGAAGAATGGCTACAAGAGAGGAACAATTGATCAGACACTGTTCCTTAAACATGAACATCAAGATCTTTTGGTGGTTCAAATATATGTTGATGACATAATATTTGGATCAACCAACAAGAAGCTATGCCAAAGCTTTGAAGACTTAATGAAATCTGAATTTCAGATGAGCTCCATGGGAGAATTGACATTCTTCCTTGGCTTACAAGTTCATCAGAAACCAGATGGCATTTTCATCAATCAAGAAAAGTACATTCATCAAATTTTGAAGAAGTACAATCTTGCTGATTCCACTTCATGCAAGACACCAGCATCAACAATAGACAAGATTGTGCCTGACCCTGCTGGAAAATCCGTAGATCAAAGATTGTATAGATCAATGATCGGTTCTTTAATGTACTTAACTGCCAGTTGACCTGACATCATGTTTGCTGTTTGTGTTGTGCCAGGTATCAATCAGACCCAAAGGAGTCCCATCTGAATGCTGTGAAGAGGATTTTCAGATATCTGAAAGGCAAACCTGCATTGGGACTTTGGTATCCCAAAGATGGAGATTTTAGCCTCTACTCCTATTCAGATAGTGACTATGGAGGGTGCAACAACAACAGAAAATACACAACTGGTGGATGTCAGTTTCTCGGACCAAGACTTGTTTCATGGCAGTGCAAGAAGCAAACAAATGTATCTGTATCCACCGCTGAAGCAGAGTACATAGCTGCTTCAGCAGGTTGCTCTCAAGTACTTTGGTTGCAGAACCACTTACTTGATTATGGTTACAATTTCCTTCATACACCAATTCATATTGATAATTCAACTGCTATGTTTATAACTGCTAATCCAGTTCAACATAGTAAAACAAAACATATTGAAATCAGATACCATTTTCTGAGAGATTACTCTGAAAAGGGTCTAATTAAGTTAGTCAAAGTGGACACCACAAATCAGCTTGCTGATCTGTTTACTAAAGCATTTGATTCTGTTAGATTTAATTTTCTGATAGAATCTTTGGGAATGATTAACTTAGAATAAATCAACAAACGCATATGACTGACTTTGTGAAGAGTACTAGTTAAGGATAAATTAAGTGTCTGATAGAACATCTCTACATGCATTATATTAGGGAAATGATAGTAGACTATACTTGGTTATTCAACAAAAACTCAATCTGACTTATATCATACTGATATGTGAGTAGGTTCATCTTGAGTGGAAACAAAGCTAAGAGCATGCCAAACTAAAAGATTCAAGTAACTGTCTGTGGGGATTCCATTTGAGAATCAGGAAGGTATGTTCTTTCCTGATGTGATCAAATCACTTACACAAGCACACTATGTAAAATACTTTATAATCTTCTATCTTTGCAATGCCATATTCCCTCTGTTTTGTGTAAACAAAGACCTGGGGATATGATACAAGAGTATGATCTTCATTCTCCCTCTATTTTGTGTAAACAAAGACCTGGGTTAAGTTCACCTCTGTTTTACAAAAGTAAAGACCTGGTGACTATGAAGATCATATCTCAGCTCTACAAAGAATGACTTGTGATCAATTGTACTTCAATTCAAAAGAGCTTCAAACATCAAAGCATTCATGAGATTGCAAAATGTCTCAAGATAGAACTTATAACTTAATGTACATAGTCATTAAGTGTGAAATGTAGTGATTTGCCTCACCTACGGAAGACATACTCTAATGATAATTGAATGTGGGACTCATGATTGCTACTGATTAACAAACTTCACAACATGATAAATAGCATGCCTAGTTGATACAATACTCATGTTTGAATTTAAGTGGATCTATATACTTGCAATCAGGTGTGTATTGAATCAACTAATCAACATCAGCAGAAGCCAAGTTATAGTATGATCCCTCTATATATATGTGCATGCATGTACTTGTTTAAGCCAGATGTTTAATTGTCCTCTTAACTGACTTTCTCTCACCTAGACTGTCATATGCCTGTCATGCCTGTTTACAACTTAAATTTATGATAAATGCAACAGTAACACATTAATCATAAATTTAGGGGGAGTAGTTCATGCATGAAAAACAATAAAAGCTTGTTGGTACACATGTCCCAAGTTCTAGTCTAGTGAGATCAAATGTAATAGACTTCTATCTTGTAACACGTATGTAAGGTTTAATCAGTGTAATGAAAACTCTTCAGTGAACGTTTGCTTGATTACGTAATGTCATATCTATTATTATTGTTGGTTGTTACATGCATATATGAACAAGTTATATAGGTTATAGACATGTTTGACATGTTCTGAATCAGTTAAGGTTCAAGAGTGTGTTTAACTAAGGTTCTTGATTCAGTCGCACGACTGGATCATGCGAATGGGCCAATCGCATGTCTGAACCAGGTGATTGAGTCAATCGTACGATTGAGTCATGAGATTGACTCAGTCGTCCGAATGAATCAATCGTATGACTCAGTCGCATGACTGAGCCAGTCGCTTGTCGTACGAATGAAAGCTGTAACCTATAAATACCACTTAATTCGTGGAAAAACATAACACTTCGAATATTCATAACCCTAGTCGACCCAGAGTGCCCTGTTCGTCTATTCCAACTTCACAGAACGTCCTAGATCATTCCTAATCCATTCTTAACGTTTTCTAATCGTTAGGATTGATCTTGATTTCGTTCTCCCTGATTGGATCGCCAATCAAATAGGATTCCGCACTATTTGATCTGGTATAACTTAGAATCAGTTAGTACTCCGTACGTACACGGTCCTAACAAGTGGTATCAGAGCACTAGGCTCTTGATTCTTCATTGATTCAATCGTTTTTGTGAAAAAGTCTACGTTTTTACGCTAAAAGATCCAATCTTTCTGCTAAAAATCGAGTCTTTACGTGTGCATGTTCTGAAAAATCAGTGTTTTTCGAGTTTCAGCCGTCTAGGGTGCAAAAACTTGCATTCTAGGTCAAAGTTTGCGAAAAATCTCGTTTTCAGCGACCCAGTCGCACGATTATCTTAATCGTACGACTGAACCCAGTCGCCCAGTTCAGTCGCCCGATTGAGTCAGCCGTATAGCCAGTCGCCCAATTGAGTCAATCGTCAACTCCAGTCGCCCAGTTTCAGTCAGTCGCCTTGTCCATTCACCCGATTGTGTTCAATCGCACGATTGTAGCTCAGTCGCCTGTTCAATCGCACGGTTGAGTTCAATCGGATCCCAGTCGCATTAACAGTCTGTTTTTCAAGTTTAAGTCAACATTTATCATGGACTCGGAAAACTTCGCATTCTCAGCAGGGAAGGACTCTAGGATCCAAAACCTACTGCTTCTGGAGAATGAGATTGGAAATCACAACAAGCCGCCTAAGCTTCTATCCATAGATGAGTTCCCGCAGTGGAAGCAAAGGTTTGAGATTCATCTCAATGGCGTGGATACTAATCTATGGAATTCTATTGAGACTGGTTACACAATGCCAGTTGGTGCTGATGGTTTGCCATTAACGTTAAGTGGAATGACGGATGCTCAAAAGACTGCCTATAATGCTGAAAAGAAGGCTTATGCTATGATAACCCAGTCAATTCCTAAAGAAATATTCCATCAGTATTCGGATCAGAAACAGAGTAAAAAGTTCTGGAAAGCTCTTGAAAAAAGGTATGAAGGGAGTTCAACTCTGAAATCCTTGAAGGCCAAAGCTCTCAAAAAGGAGTTTGACAATTTCTCTGCTATTGGGAACGAGAGCTTAGATGACATCATTGACCGCTTCTATCATTTAATGAGTGAACTACACACTCATGGGGTTACAACGTCTAAAGAAGAAAAGGTCGCCAGTTTAGCTGAAGGTCTTCCAGAAAAATGGGATTTATTTATTTCTCCTTGAGACACAATTCAGTTCTCGAGACTTTGGATATAAATGACTTTATTATGAAACTGCGAGAGGAAGAGGTTAGACATAAGTATAAGGCGAAGAAGGGCGCATATGCTCAGGATCCTACTCTTTACAACGTCACTCCAACTCCAATTGCAAAGTCGTCCAATGCTCCTCTGCAAACTGCATTTGTTTCCAATACATCTGGTCAAAGCTCATCGTCTGGGGGTGAGTCATCTGTTTCATCAGGGGTTCAACACAGTATTACTGAAGCTCACTCGACAAAGTTAATAACTGAGAACCTGGGTAAAGTCACTGTGGAAGTGACCAAGGAACACATGGACCTACTTGCTGCAGTGGTTCATTCCTATGATGGTTTGGTTGCAGGGAAGATAGGAAACTGCCACCTGGCTGATGAAGACTATGAGTAGGTGGATGAAAATGAGTTGGAGAGACTGGATATTGTGTGGGCTCTCGCTAGTGCTGTGCGATGAGCGAAGAAGTTTGTAAAGAAGACTGGGCAGAATCTCGTGGCTACAAAAGATACTACTTTTGGGTTTGACAAGTCCAAAGTCACGTGTTTCAACTGTGGTGAGAAAGGACATTTCAAGAGGGAATGTGTGAAGCCTAAAAAGACTGGGAATGGAAATCCATTCTTCTCGTTCAACAGGCAAGATAAAGATAAGAAGCCAGTTCCAGCAGGAAGTGATTCCAAGGCTTTGGTGGCACAGGGTGATGAAGGACAGGACTGGTCCTTCCGATTCTTATCTGATGGGGAAGCCAACATAGCTTCTGTCGAGGATCTGAATGAAGACTCAGCAAGTGAGGGGGAGAACTCAGCTGAGCCTGAAATGCTGAATTAGATGATGACATAGCTGATATTGATCAGCTTGTGGAGAATGAATTGAATGCTGCGTCTGAAGCTAAATCTGAACCCCAAAATGCTTTCATGGCTGGGACATCTACATCGGCATAGGTAGAATCAAAGGATGATTTGTTTACTAAACATGCTTGTGTTGATTGTGAAAAATTTAGGGAAAGCATAGACCTGAAATTTGCTAGGTTATTAGAACATAATGATAACTTAGTAAATGATTTAAAACTGTGCACTGAAGCAAACAAAATCTTAAAACAGAATGAAAACAGTTATAAAGAAAAGATTGATGCTTTAAAGAAACAGTTAAAAGAAACTGAAGTTGTTGCCTTTAACCAAGAAAATGACATCAAGTTTTATCTTAAGACAATAGAAGAAACTAAGAAGGAACAAGCAGTTTTGCAAGTTGAAAACGAGTCTTTGAAACAAAGACTTCACAGTCTAGCTAGTTCCTCACATATTTTGAAAAACTTGGTTAAAGAACGCAACAACGGGGAGGGGTTGGGGTATAAAGTTGTGCCACCACCACTTGAGTCCTTTTTAAATATCAAACAACGTCCAATTAATGATAACCCCATAAAGGATCATGTGGTGACAACTCCTCTAGTCAGTGATCCGGATACAGCAGTTACCACTGCCTCTTCGGTTCCTGACCAGACAGATTCTGGATCAAGCACTACAAGCACACAAATCACTGGCAAACAAGTGGAAGAGAATGTTCAAGCATCTCTTGGGTTGGGTAAAAAGTCAACTTCTACACAACCTAAGATTTCCAAAATCACTCAAGCTAAACCAGTGAAACAAGATAATCACCAATTTCCAAGACAAAACATAAATCATGTTAAACAAGTTAAATTTGTCAAAGGAGGTGAAAATCTTAAAAATGATAATAAAAAGAAAGAATCTGAGGTTTATTCACCGCCCCACAAGAGATCTCCTAGCCCTGATGAATGGAGATCCTGCTATACGTGTGGTCAGCGTGGTCATATTTTGACTAACTGTCCTCGCTATCAGACACCAAGAACTAAGGTTGAGCTACACGACAAAGTCAAAATAGATTCAAAACAGCATTCTAAGACTCCAGTTAGATCGAAAACCCCTATTCGGTCTAAAACACCTTCTAGGTCTTTTTCATCTCCACCTCGCCAAAGGCAAAACAGACATGTCCCTGACAAGTCCGTGATGCTAGAGGTAAAACCTGTTTCTGAATCTAAACCATATGCTCAAACCGTAAATCAGTCTAAGGTTTACCACAAACAATCTTTTCACAAGGATAGTTTATGGAAAGCCAAGACAACTGGTGCGTCTGAAAGCAAGGACAATCTGAAAGTTGAGATTCCACCCACTGATAAAGGACAGTGGGTCGAATTCATGATGATTGATTCCTCTGGGAAACCCAAGCCAGTCAAGGCTTGGGTCCCCCTCCTTAACTGATGATTTTCTCATATGTGCAGGTTGTCCGCTATAGTGCGTCTACAAATACATGGATCGTAGATAGCGAGCTTCCAGGCACATGACGGGAAACAAGTCTCTCCTTTTCAATGTCAAACAAATTAAAGGGGGACACGTTTCATTTGCTGGTAATAAAGGAGGATACATTACCGCTCAGGGCGAAGTAGGTAATGATAAGGTAAGGTTCGATAAAGTGAACTTTGTTCAGCAGTTAGAAAACAACCTGCTTTCTGTGTCTCAGATTTGCGACAAGGGATTCAAAGTAATGTTTGATAATCGCAAATGTTACATTCTGAAGAAAGAAATTGATATTCCAGAGGAACAGGTATTAATGTCTGCATCTAGATATAATGACTTATATGTTCTAGATATGTCAAATGCCTCTACTAGTGCTTCTTCTGTTCAATGTTTCTTATCTAAAGCTACAGAGAAGGACTCCATTTCTTGGCACAGACGAATGGGACACATTAATCATAGGAAGATGAATCACCTGATTCATAACAACCTAGTTGATGGAGTTCCTGTCAAGAACTTCAAGCTTCCTGATTTTTGTGTCTCTTGCAAGAAAGGAAAGCAAACCAGGAAATCTCACAAGACCAAGAATGTCCATTCTATTGAGATACCCCTGAAGCTACTGCACATGGATCTTTTCGGTCCAGTTAGCACGAAGAGTATCGCTGGAGACTGGTACTGCTTCGTAGTCACCGATGACTACTCACGATTCTCGTGGGTTATGTTTCTGAAAGCTAAGTCAGAAACGTTTGAGTCATTCAAAGTGCTGGTCACAACTCTGGAGTCACTTTACAAGCTTAAAGTGTGAAAGATTCGTTCAGATAATGGAACCGAGTTCAAGAATCAGTGGATGGATGCATTCTGCAAAGAAAAGGGAATTGTTCATCAATTCACCTCTGCATACACTCCACAGATGAATGGAGTTGCTGAGCGAAAGAACAGGAGTCTGATCGAGACAGCCAGGACTATGTTGGCAGACTCAAAACTGCCAGTACAGTTCTGGAACGAGGCTGTCACCAACGCCTGCTACACACTCAATCGTGTGTCAGTAGTGAAGAGGCACGGGAAGACTTGCTATGAGTTGCTACAGAAGCGTAAGCCAAACCTGGAGTATCTGGAACCTTTCGGTGCTCCTTGTACTCTTCTAAAGAAAACTCAAGAAGGCAAGTTCAATGAAAAGGCAGATCAGGGGATCTTTCTGGGATACAGTATACCCGATAAACGAGTTTACAACAACTCTACTGGTCAGGTAGAAGTTTGGTGCAACGTTGATGTTCAACGTTTCACTATTCCCCCTGCTGGAAAAGGTCCACCGTCATTCTTCGACTACGATGGCTTTTTCAAATCATTCAATCTTCCTCAGATAGTATCAGATGATGATATTGCTACTCAGATGATGCACGATGTTCTCAACTCACCGAATCTGGATACTAGCAATACCACTCCTATAAGTGGGTCATCGGAATCTGCCTCAGCTGATCAAAACGATAGTGAAGACTCATCAGAGGATGAAGAAGCATCTGAACCAGCACAAACACCTGATGTTGATCAAGAAGGGAGCTCTTCAAGCGCTTCACCTGCATTTGGAACCACAGACACTGAACCTCCAGTCACGACTATGGACTCTGAAGTTGTCGTTCCTACAACTCCGTTAACTAGGATCAGTACAAGTCATCCGCCGGAGGCTATCATTGGTGATCTTCACTCCGGTGTGCAGACTAGAAGTCGATTGTACACTGCTGATTACGCTGACGTAATGGAAAAGGGCTACGTGAATGATGGAGCTTACAGATGTTTTGTCTCTCAAATTGAACCCAAACATGTAAGTGATGCCCTTAAGGATGAAGCATGGGTCAATGCTATGCAAGAGGAGTTGCTACAGTTCAAGAAACTTGGAGTGTGGACTCTTGTTGACCGACCCAAAGGAGTAAAGGTAATTGGTACCAAATGGGTACTAAAGTGCAAGAAGGATGACCAGGGTGTCGTTATCAGAAACAAGGCACGGTTGGTTGTTCAAGGCTTCAGACAAGTCGAAGGAATCGACTACAATGAAGTCTTTGCTCCCGTAGCTAGAATGGAAGCAATTCGTATCTTTCTAGCCTACGCCTCTTACATGAAGATCAAAGTTTATCAACTAGATGTTAAGAGTGCATTCTTGCATGGGGAAATCCGTGAAGAAGTTTATGTAAGTCAACCCGAAGGATTCGAAGATCCTTATCATCGGGACAGAGTGTACAAGTTAGACAAGGCTCTGTATGGGCTACATCAGGCTCCTCGAGCTTGGTATGAAAAGCTCTCCACCCATCTATTGAAACATGGCTTTCGCAGGGGTGTGATTGACTGTACATTATTCATCAAAGAGAAGGCTGGTGATTTGCTTTTGGTGCAGATTTATATGGATGATATAATTTTCGAGTCACGAAACGAAGGTTTATGTAAAGAGTTTGAATCTGTGATGAAGGCTGAGTTTGAGATGAGTGCCATGGGAGAAATGAAGTTCTTCCTAGGATTACAGGTGGACCAAACACCTACCGGCATCTTTTTGCACCAAACTAAGTATGTCGGTGACATTCTTAGTCGCTTTGATATGGAAAATGTCACTGCAGCCGGTACCCCTCTCGCTACAAATCATGATGTGGCTCCTGATGAGAATGGGGATTTGGTGGATGCCACCATGTATGATGATCGGATCTCTCATGTACCTCACTGCCTCTCGTCCAGATATCATGTATGCCACATGTTTATGTTCCCGATATCAGGCAAAACCTAAAGTCAATCATCTGATTGGAGTCAAGAGAATTTTTCGTTATCTGAGGTACTCCAACACTGGGGTTATGGTATCCTCACGATGATGACTTTGAGCTAACGGCGTATAGTGACTCGGATTACGGAGGCTGCAAAATGAATTACAAGTCTACGTCAGCAGGATGTCAATTTTTGGGAGAAGATTGGTAACTTGGCAGTGCAAGAAGCAGACATCCGTTGCTCTGTCTACCTGTGAAGCTGAATACGTTGCCGCCGCCAGCTGCTGCTCTCAAATCATTTGGATTCAACAGCAAATGCGGGATTACGGTTTGCATTTCACTTCTACTCCTATCTATGTTGATAATTCTGCTGCCATTGCAGTAACTAAAAATCCGGTTCAACATCCTAAGACCAAACACATAGGCATAAAGTATCATTTCATACGTGATTGCTATGAAAAACACTTAATTGATGTGGTCAAAATTAACACGGATTTTCAACGCGCTGACCTCTACACTAAACCATTTGATAAACCAAGATTTTTTTATCTGCTAGAGGTCAACGGGGTTAAAAAGAAAAGTGATGTTATACTAGAAGAAACAGATACATAGTCCGACACCGTTTTTCTTTTTTTCGTGTTTCTTTTCTTTTTTTATTTTTATTTTTATTTATTTTTCTGCTCTTATAAAAATCCAAAAACACAAAAAGATTTTCTGTTTTAGAATTTTAGGGGAAGATTCGGCTTAATATAAAAAAAATGATGATAGTGACTCGACAAAAATTGGAAGATGATAGTACACAGGCATCGAGTTATTTGGAACAACAAAATGAGCTTGAGATCAAAAATGTTAATTAATTTACTGAAAATGTAAAACATCAGAGAAGTCTAAGTCAAACAAAATGGGAAAATGATAGTACGTTTGATTGTTACTGTAATTACACGGAGAAAGTTGATCTAGGGAGGTGCTAGTTCATTATATGATGTGTCAGTAGATTCAACATAATAGACAAGTAGACTCATTGGTAAACTTAATCTAAACTAAAAGGTTCAATCAACTGTGGGTTTCCATCTTATCACTGGTTAACACAATCAGTTCTTCCGATAAGGGATAATGAGCAAATAAATGCCACCAAAGGTGTGCAAATGACCACAAAAAGGGCAAAAGCATGAAAAAAATGAATACTAGCGTAATCAAGCTGATAACTTATGTTGTTGGTGCGCTATGTGCAAAAGAAAATAAGAAATGCTCTAACAAGGAGATAGGTTGTGTGCCTCTCTGCTGTGCGATGGCACTGACCTGAGGATAAGCATAACCTATATATTCTAGACTTCATGTTGTTTGCCGCCTCTCTGCTGTGCGATGGCACTGACCTGAGGATTGGCTTCTCTTTGAAAGATCTAAGAATAGTCTCTTTTTGCAAAAATACCTAAAGACCGCTCGAAAGCTCTTTAAGGAATGCTGATTACCATATAAGCGTGGGATACACAAATGTTGTTTGAAATAATATAACTTAATACATTACCAATGTATGTCAAAAGTCTGTGTGTATGAATTTAAAGTGGACAAGTATACTGACAATCGTCTTGTATGCACCGACTGAAGTTGACAATCTAAGTGTGTTACGTATCATATTAAACATGATTCCCAGTTAGTACTTAGAAGTCTTAGATCAGAACAAACTGTGATATGTCATCATGAAAAATGAAATCAACTCATAATGTTCCAAGTAATGGTGTATATGCTTGTATGATTCCAAATGAGTCTGTTCCTGATATAATGTCAATGCTGATAGGCTACACAAACCTGCCCTAACAAAAATCACAAAAAGATGTTCATTTTTGTTCGTAGTTTAAATTTTATTCATTTCTTAGTATAATGAGTCATGTCGGACTGTGAATACTGTTATCTGCTAAACGTCACTGAATGTGCTAAATGTTTATCTAAACAGATTGTTTCTGAAAGGATAAAAGGATCACGTCTGAGGTGATCGGGTGGATAAATGGATCACGTCTGAGGTGATCGGGTGGATAAATGGATCACGTCTGAGGTGATCAGGTGGATACGTGGATCACTTCTGAGGTGATCAGTGAATGTTTGTTTTCAAGAGTGATCATGTTTGAGATGATCAAAAGCGTATAATGTTTTATCAATTGGTTAAGAAAAATAAGGGTTGGTCCATATCTTGACAAAAATGGCACAAGTATAGCCCAATCGCACGACTGAATCTGATCTGACCCAGTCGTACGAATGGGGTATACGATTGAACACAATCGTAAGATTGAGACATGCGAATGAGCTCAATTGGCCGATTGGGTGTGACCGACTAGGCCAACCATGCGTTTGAAATGAGTCGAATGAGTGAATCGTACAACTCAACTTCAGTCGTACGACTAAGTCATGCGACTAGTCTCAATCGTATGACTGGTGATTGAGTCGGCCGAATGAAAGAAGCGAATTGTACAGTCGGCCGAATGAAAGAAGCGAATTGTACAGTTGGCCGAATGAAAGAAGCGAATGGTCAAGTCGGCCGAATGAAAGAAGCGAATGGTCAAGTTGGCCGACTGAACTGAGTCTGGCTATAAATAGCCCCCTCAGTCGATCGCACAAACTCATTCGCCCAATTCTCAAAAGTGTGCCGTTACGCTGCCCGATTTTCTATTGACCTCTGAAACCTTAATATATTCGATTTCTGACGATTTGCAGTTGTTTCACAGGTACTTTGCGGCAAAATGACATCATTAACTGTGGAATCTGACTCAAAATCAGATCATCGGTGCCCTAACTTTGAACCGAAACAAAAATCAACCAATAGACTGCCTTAAACACTTAACATGTTAAAACAAATGATTTAAGCAGTCTAAGTACATGATTGCGAGTCTAACAAGCCTGATCTTCATGTCTAATTCGTAAAAATGAAAAATCTGAGTTAAAATGGCGCCGAACAGTATTGGATGCGACTGGACACCCCTGATGAACTTCAATCGCAACGATTGAACGGACGACTCACTCAATCATACGAATGAAGAATACGAATGGTTTGACTGTGTCATACGACTGGACTCCAGAATGAACCTCAATCGCATGATTGAAAAGGACGATTCATCCAATCGGCCGAATGAAACATACGAATGGATTCATTCGATCGACTGAGTCAATCGCAGGTTCAGTCTCCCAAGTCAACTCAATCGCATGACACTTCATCCGACTGAAAGTCAGTCGCATACATGATCAACCGATTGAAGTACAATCGCACGGTTTAATCAGTCTGTTTTCTAAATTAGTCAAACTCTGCTTTTTCAAGTTTATAACGTGTGTTTGCTATTGATTACAGGAATATGGCTAACAGGTGGACAATAAATCCAAAGCACAACATCTGTGCTCACTTGGATTCCACCTCGAGGAAGGGAGGAGACTTCTCGGGGATTATAGATTTTTTGAGGAGATCTAGGATTTACCGAGCTATTTCCACTCCATGTACACCGTATCAGTCAGTTCATCAGGCATTCTGGGAAGGTGCTAGAGTGGACAGATCAGCTGAGCCCTACACCATACGAAGTTCTATCTTCGGTAGGGAGATTGAGATACGAGCGGCTGACATCAGGAGAGTCTTAGGGTTTGATGATGCTGAGACTCACCCACTCAAGCTTCACCCGCTTACTGTACGTGAATGCTTCTTGAGGATAGGATACTGTGGGGATATCCACTCAGGTGTGCTAAACAAAAGCAACCTGAGCCCCCAGTACAAGTACTTGGCGCACGTCATCTTGAAGTGCATTGCTTCGAGGAGGGGTGGTTTCGATGACTTATCGGACCAAATTCAGAATGCATATGTTGCATTGGTCCTCAACCACCCTTTCAGCTTCTCCAACATGATATTTACATACTTGATTGAGAACCTCGAAGCCAAGGGAAAGGAGGGGTTTTGTATGTACCCCAGATTCTTACAGCTTATTTTCGATGAGAAGCTGCCCGACCTCCCAAAGGACAAGAGCGATGCTGTGCCTCTTGAGATCATGGATGACACAACCTGGGAAGGATGAAGGTGTATAGAGGCAAGCAAGTGAAGCCTGCTATGAAAAGACTGATTGGGCATCTGGCCCGGGCTGATTATGTAGCCCCAGGGAGACGCAGGTGGCGTCATGAGGATAGTGGCTCTGACTCTGAAATTATTGCTATACCATCAGATGACTCTGATGATGATGACAGCCAGGATGGCAATGATATGCCCGTTACATCTGGGGGCCCCTCCACACATACTGCACAGCCATCTCCTCACACTGACACTACTACTGCTGGGTTCGTACCTCACTTCTGTCCACCTGATGACGACGAGGACGAGAGTGAGGAAGAGGGGTTGACTCGTAGGCATGGCAGCAAGGTAGTTGCCACTGAGAAAGGAATCAAAGTAGTTGGAGGACAGACTGGGACATCGGGGACTACACAAACAGAGTCAGATCCCGCATACTCCCCTGATGCACCAAGTACACAGACTGGTGCCCCGGTGTCTACGGGAAAGAGAAGAAAGACGATGGCAAGACCGCATGGGAAGCGGGGAAAGCGTCTGAGATTCACCACCACCATCTCTACCACAGCTACCCCAGTCACAACATCCACCACACCTCTAACCACCACCTCTACTGCACCTCCACCTCACACTTACCCATCCACTACCACCACCACTATACCATCCTCTACAGCCTTTACATCCACTCCTATATTCACCACAGCCACCACAACCCACACCACTCACCAATCACAACCCTCATTTGCACCCTCAAGCTCAGCCATACCACCGGTCTCTGTGGTTGAGCAACTGGCTGCGCTGAACAGCATGGTGCTCCAGTTGCTAGCCTCCGACAAGGCCAAGTCTGCTCAGATCTTACAGCTGCAAGCACAAAGTTCTACTCAAACGGCTGAGATTGAGAGATTGAGAGAGCTGACCACTTCACAGACCGATCAGATCACCGGGCTGCTTCAGCATGAGGCAGAGACTGAGGCGAAGTTAGGAAAGCTGGAGGCGGCGCGCAAAACTCTGTTGCTGAAGCTGAAAAACACTCAGAGTGAGCCCCTCAAGATTGCAGAAGGTGATGGTGATGAAGGTGATGATGATGATGATGAGGATGATGATGACGAGGATGATGATGAAGATACTGATGATGAAGGTGACGAAGATTCACAGGACAAAGATGATGATGCCGATGCAGGAGACGCTGCTACAGCTCCCTCTGATTCTGAGCAAGAACGTAGAACTAAAAGAAAACAAGATCAGAGGGCCTCTTCTTCTGGTCCGTCTACCTCTCACTCTACAGAAGAACCAGCTCAGATTCAAGGTTTAGCTAAACAAGTTGATGAGCACGATGTTGTGCCCCTTCGTCAAATCGATTCAAAACTGACGATGATCCTTGATCTACAAGGGATCGTACAACGCTCTGTCAGTTACACTGCTGAAGAGGGGGAGATAATACATGATTTAACAGATGAACAGATTGCTGAACTGTTTAGTCTAAATCCTGACGAGCTGGTGAAAGACGCTCCAGAGGTCGACATAGTCAATGATGATGAATTACAAGACGTCGATGAACTGGAGATTGAGGACATCACTGCTGATGAGTATCCTCAGTATACTAGCGCCGAAGGCGAAGTTCTCCCAGATCTGGGGGAAACTTTTGACAGCAGTATCTTCAACAAGGTTGAAGAGATGACAGCTGCTAAAGCTGCTATAGCCTCAGCTCCTCAGGCAGATGATGCCGATATGGCAGTCAAAAAGGCTGAATGGATTGCCTGTTTTGAGGAAATGAAGAAACAGCGTGTGCCAAACAAGTCAAATGCCTACACCAAGCTCTACAAGGTTAAGAAACATTAGAAGGTGTCAGGCAAGATCATCAGCTGGGCATACTTTGAGGATCTCAAGGTATATGCCGTGAAGAGAGAAAAGGGAATAGAGTACTTCAGATTCCCACATGATCTGAAAACTCTTCCTGGTTTCGAGCTAAATCGTCTAGACAACTTGAACCTCCTATATGCTGTTCCAGGAAAGATATCAGGATGGTTTGAGCAGGCACTGAAGAAAGAGTATCATACGAGGTAGGTCAACTTTAAACCTCAGCAGCCCAGAAGGTTATTTCACAGGACTGAGGTTGACCCCACCTCAGGAAGACCAAAGGTGGTCTTGAAATGGCACCCTTCGCGCACTATGTCGCGTATTCCATTGAGGGAGATGCCTCAGGATTTTGCACCCCATTTCAAATGGTGGTATTATGACTGGCGAACTGGTGAAGCCGTCATTGTTTTGGAGAAAGATGGAAAGGTCGAGACAATAAGGGTGTTCGATCCGATGTGGGTAAAAACTTGTCTGAGTCTGATGTCTATATCTTATTCAAGTGGCCACTGTTCTTTGATACACAGGATATTGTGCAAGCACTGCAGTTCCAACATGTTATACGTATTTGCTTTGCACTTAATATTCATTCTGGAGTCTCGAGAGAAGAGAGGGTGAAAAGATATGAAGAGTTCAAGAAAGAAGTCAAAGTTTAGACAGAACTAGGTCCAAGGGGGAGTTTGTTGGTACACATGTCCCCAGTTCTAGTCTAGTGAGATCAAATGTAATAGACTTCTATCTTGTAACACGTATGTAAGGTTTAATCAGTGTAATGAAAACTCTTCAGTGAACGTTTGCTTGATTACGTAATGTCATATCTATTATTATTGTTGGTTGTTACATGCATATATGAACAAGTTATATAGGTTATAGACATGTTTGACATGTTCTGAATCAGTTAAGGTTCAAGAGTGTGTTTAACTAAGGTTCTTGATTCAGTCGCACGACTGGATCATGCGAATGGGCCAATCGCACGTCTGAACCAGGTGATTGAGTCAATCGTACGATTGAGTCATGAGATTGACTCAGTCGTCCGAATGAATCAATCGTATGACTCAGTCGCACGACTGAGCCAGTCGCTTGGCTCAGTCGTACGAATGAAAGCTGTAACCTATAAATACCACTTAATTCGTGGAAAAACATAACACTTCGAATATTCATAACCCTAGTCGACCCAGAGCGCCCTGTTCGTCTATTCCAACTTCACAGAACGTCCTAGATCATTCCTAATCCATTCTTAACGTTTTCTAATCGTTAGGATTGATCTTGATTTCGTTCTCCCTGATTGGATCGCCAATCAAATAGGATTCCGCACTATTTGATCTGGTATAACTTAGAAGCAGTTAGTACTCCGTACGTACACGGTCCTAACAAAGCTGATACTTGATTTGATTTATTTTGAAGGAATTGGAACTTGAGCACTAACTTGAATGCAGGATACAGGAAACTTGCTTTCTGTACTTAATTGCCATGCAAATAAAGTCAACAATGTCCAACATCAAACATCAACATTTGATTCTACTCGGTAGATATCATACATTTAAAGTTTTTAAAACTTTAAGTTCCGCAGAAGTTTCAGTAATACTTCTTATCCGTATAAGTAAAAGTGAAATTTCTGCATCCGCAGAAGTCTCAGTAATACCTCATCCATAGAAGTGATTTCTGATTCAGTAGCAAAACAAATGCATTGGTTGAACTTATACATCCGCAGATGTTAAGACATCCGCAGACGTTAAGGTTCCGCAGATGTTAGGACATCTGCAGATGTTAAGGTTCCATAGATATTAGGACATCCGCAGATGTTAAGGTTCCGCAGATGCTCTGCGGAAGAAGTAATGCATTTTAAATAAACTTGGTATGCGGATAGGAATAAATGGGATTGGGCCCAACATAATTAATAAAAGAAATTAATGTGTTCGCCTATAAATAAGGTTTCTGATATTTTTACAGAGCACTTTTTCACTTTTAATCTAGAAAATCGCCCATTTTCCCTCTTTTTCAAAATTTCAAAAAATCCGTTCCAAGAACACATTATCAACATTATCCAGTAATCGATTACCGTTACTGCGAAGGTAAATCATGTCCTAAACATCAGTACGGAACTGGTTAATCGGTTATTGCCATTAAAACGATTTAACTGCATGTATTCTAACTCGATTTTCTTTACAGATGGCTAATAGATTCGCTAAAGAACATAATGCGTGCGCGTTCTTAAACGCTGATGATCCTGCAGCGGAAGGATGTCGAGATATCATAAGATATCTTCGACGATCCAGGCTCTTCTACGCCTTGACGGCTGAGCCTGTGATCTATCAGTTGCAGATAATCGACTTCTGGAACTCAGCACGAGTTGAAGAACAAGGTGATGAGGAAGTGATTGTGGCTGAGATTCGGAATGAGCGTCTTCGAATCACTGAAAGCACCATACGAAGATGCCTGGAACTGGGTGATAGAGAGATAGGTCACCCGATGTATTCGAGAATGAATATATTGAGAAAATATTCAACCTGATGGGGTATGATGGTGATTACGAGAAAGGGGAAATCAAAAAGGGTAGGTTGTGCAAACCGTACAGATTCTTGTGCCATACCTACCTAAAGTGCATGTCAAACAGGAAGTCGGGGCTCGACAGATTCTCTCGGCACATATCATCTGGAATCATTGGAATATTCGAGGGGAGAACTTATAACTACGCCAAATACATCTTCAACTGTCTGAGTGAACAAGTCAAACTGCAGAAGAATGACAAGATGTACATGTTCCCGAGATTCCTACAACTGGTGATCAACTCAGAACTTCCAAGGTTGGATAGAGTTGGCGATGTGTTTGTTCAAGCACATTTGAGCAAATCTGTGCTGAACAAGCTTAGTGGGAAGTACCAGGGTCGGGATATGCCAATGTTCGCACATGTAGTAGATCCCCAAGCAGACCTTCCACAAGAGTTGGCTTGGGCAGATGAAGCAGAGTCATCTGCTGATTCTGCACAAGCATCTCACTCACCACTCCAAACACCACCACACCAACACCACTCATCAACCCAAACTCCACCACTCCAACATCAAACACCTAGCCAAACACCCCCTCAACAATCACAATCACCAGCAAGCATCAACACCCAACCAATATCCCCAATTCATCACCACCAATCACCTCTACTTACATCCTCATCTTCCTCCAAAAACACTCAGCCAATATCTCCAGCCCAACAACAATCTCCATCACCTTCATATTCATCATCACATCACACTCAACCTTTCTCTCCACTACAAACTCAATCCCCTGTACAACCACCACCAGAATCACCAAAACATCCATCACTGGAAAGTGCTGGAACTGAACCTTTTGAGATAACTGAGTCTGTACACTCTGTACACTCAGGAGACACAGAGATATTATCTCAAGCCAGCACTGTTCCTTTCTCACCCACACACACAGAAGAACAAGCTTCATCAGCACATACTGAGCCCATATCTTCATTGAAAGCTGAACAAATTGCTGATGAGCACGGGGAAGTACAAGGATCTGCTGAGGATGTCATTGCATACCATGAAGATGATTTAAGTGACAAAGACATTCCTGTCAGCAAAAGCTTTTTGGTTGCTGAGTACAACAAGTTAGTACTCAAATCAAATAAGCGAAAAGAAAGAATTCAAGAACTGAAAGGTGTAATTAAAGAAAAAGATGAAGAGCTGATGAAGAAAGATGCTAGACTAAAAAGGATGAGAGAAGATGCTCTAAGCAACAATGAAGTTATTGATGCATTGTTGCAAAGACAACAAGAGTTGGAGGCATCTTTAAAAACTGAGCAAAATGATAAAGCTGAACTGATTAAACAGAAAGATGTAGAAATAGAAGAGCTGAAAAAGAAGATATCTGCTCTGAAAACAAAAGAGGCCCCAAGTGCTGATCAACCAAAATAGTCGGGTGGAGCTTCTAAGCAACTGATTTCATACACCCGGAAAAGAAAATACTTTGGAGCAACTCAAAAGAAACCTGAAGATGAAAGCTCTCCAAAAAGACCAAAACTTCCATCCCCTGCACCTACACCTTCAGTAGATGTGTCTACTGTGAAGGTATCATCCGGAGATGATGATGATAGTGAGAAAGAGTGGGAGGAGTTGACAAGAATGGAGTCCCCCACTGGTGAAAAGGGAGGAAAGGCCGATGACCTTCTAACAACAGAAGACATCATGGAAGAGAGGCCTGATTCTAGCATGTTTATGACCCTCATCAACTATGGTTTTCCATATGACATGGTTGAGAGGATGAACACATCAAAAATGAAGAATGCACTGAAAGAGTTTGAGTTTGCAAGGTTCATAATCCCAAACTGTGATTATGAAGCCTTTACTATATTTCAGTCATTGGAGAAGATCAAAAAGGATCTGGGCCACTGTGACACAGCCAAACTTACCAAGTACAATATGACTTGCTGGTTATAGGGCCATAACTACAAACCGCATGAGCTCAAAGGTAGAACCACTGGAGAATTGCGGAGGATGATGGAGCATGTAATGAAGGTGGAATTGGAAACAGGTGTCAAATTCAGAACCATAGCTCCTCATCCAACTGATGACAAACAAAGCAAACTATCAGCTGATCCAATAACTGTGGAACCCAAGGATCAGCATAAAGCAAAGGATAAGCTCATCAGGGAACCAAGGGAAGTCATCCCAGGCAAAGTATGGCCCCTTGGTACCACTGTCAGAGAAATCACTGATCAGAAGTCCACTCTGATTCAGTTATTTGATCATCTCACAACTCCCAACTCAGTTGAAGAAAATAAGATCATGGCATGGAAATATGATCAAGAGTGGGATTGTGTAGTGATCAAACGGACATCAGGAAGAGTTGAATACTTCCATGATGTGTTTTCAGTTCTCTGCCTTCCTGAGAATGATCTAAAGGACCTGCAAAGCCTTACCTTGACAAATTATCCAATACATCCAAGGGGCAGGGACTTCTCAAGTAGAGTGGGTCAACTGAAAACAAAGTTCAAAGATGATGTGATAATAGGAGCTAAAAGAGATGATGATGAGCACAAAAGAAGAATTCAAAGGCTGAAAAGATACAAGTCCAATGCCTCTGACTCAGTAGATGATGAGTTTCTAAAAAGGGTTGGCTATAACAACAGAACATCAGCAGCCATCAAGCACATTGAAGGGACTCAATACACACTCCCTATCACTGAATGGGGATATGTAGAGAGGACAAAAGAACGGTGCTGATGAGGAATGCAGAGAACAAACGAGCTGAAAAGATCAGGATCTTTGATCCTGCGGAAATCAAGTTGCTTCATCCAAGCTACACTTCCTACCTTCATGACAAATTCTTTCCGAAGCTGAGTGATGAAACAGCTCAAAATGATCTGTTCCTGCATGTTCACATGATACAAGTGATTGACAAACTTCATGCAAAGGCCTACAAACGACGCAGACACAATGCAGGCTTGCTGAAGGGAACAGAATATGCTGAAGTCACAGAACTTCGCCTCTTCGAACAAGATGAACTTGAAGTAGTGAAGAATGACAGAGTCTTGGAGACTCTAACTACAGAGGAGGATGTTCTGGGACTTGGCTTCGAGACTCTGAAGAAGATCAGCAAAATGGAGATCAAATACAAGTATGATGATCAAAAGGCAGCTGTATCTTACTTCTACAACAAAATCATATCAAGAGTCAAGGAGCTTGCAGTTTTGAAGGACTGATTACAAGGAGCTAAGCCTAAGGGGGAGTATTGTTAGATCTAGATTGTATAGGGCTAGATCATTTTTGTATAGGCTTAGTACTTGAAAATCAAGTCTTGTAATTAATATTTGTAACAGTCAAATATATATATATGTGCTTTGAATCTATAGGATAACCCCATATATATGTGTGTTGATTTGTGACTTGACAGGGAAAAAACAATATACTTGGACGGATTCCTGGAATTGACCAAGTGTAAGAAACATCTACGGATGAACATTTTTGTTAATCCGTAGATATGTTTCTTACAAGACAAAATGACCAAGTGCATGTTCCTACGGATGATCAAGTAACGTGAAGTGAAGACTCCTACGGAAGAAGGATTTCCTACGGAAGAACAACACACCTACGGAAGAGCAAAACATCTACGGAAGAACAGAAGTTCTGCGGACGACAAGACACCTGCGGAAGAACATTATACTTGTGCGATTGCAAATACCAAGAAGTCAAACAAGTCAACACAATCAACAACAAATCCCGAGAGATCCGGTGTTACCTTAGCCGACTCAAATCATCTATAAATACGAGTCCTAGGTTTCACATCTCGGGGAACACAATCAATCAATATTACGGCTGTCGAGTTACATCATTGTGCAACCCTAGCTGCCGTCACATCAAACATTATTCGATTCACAGAATTCGTTGTTCATAGTCATTCATTATTATTCTTTTGTAATCATTACCTTATAGTTAATGAAATACGTTTGAATAATTATTGATTTCGCATTTATTGTGTTTATGTGGTTGTGTTCATCATTAATCATTAAAACAATTAAACGTCAATTAGTGATAATTCCGCGATCATTAAATTGATTTATTTTAATACTGATAATTCATAAATTGAGATCCTTGGATTCACAATTATTTAATATACATTAATTTTAAGTATTATCTTATTTATGACATTTTAAACTAAAACTAAAATATAAGCATTTATTATTTATGTTTTGTAACTTAATAATATTTAATTTAAGTATTATTTTATTTAAACACTTAAATATATAATCACTAAATATTTACATAGTTATAATAATAATAATATCAAAATATATCAATCTTTAAGACATGTCTAAAAAGAGACTTGATAACACACGCCACATTATATATGTATAACAAATAGAAACAATTATGAGTAATGAATGTGTAGGTTTTCTTAATATTAACACAATAGTTTTATTTCTCTCCAAACTAATAAAAAAACCTACTTTTTTATTTTATTTTATAATTCTACGCTTAGGTCTCTAAGGATTTTTGGAAAATAATCACAACACTTTTTCTCTTTTGTGTTTTTCAAATTTAATACCTACTCATTTTGTCTTTTTTAAAATTATATATTTAAACCTTCGAGTTATTTTAAATTTACATTATTCACCTGAATTTTTGTAAAATTTTGTACTTAAGTCTTCGAGTTATGTTACATGTACATTTAATCACCTAAACTTTTTTTTTTTAAGTTTAATACTTAAGCCTTAAAGTTATGTCAAATTTTCTTTTAATCAAATTACAATGGAGTTCGTTAATCATAGTAAAGTCATCATTTACATTCACTCTTTCTTCTCTGTTTTGAGGTATTTATTCCTTATAGTAGTTTTTTCTAATTACATATTTATACCAGTGTTTCGCATGTAATGCTTTTTTGGATGTTAGTACTAACGTATAAATTATCGAAATTAAATCTTTCAAGATTTATAAACCCCATTTTATAGTGTGGGTCACACCCACAATTATAGTTTAATAGAATAAAAAACTTTCAAACACAACTAATCCAACTAGCTGGGCAAAAAAATCTGGGCCCAACTAAGAGTTGGATTGATATACGTAGGCCTGGGAACAAACCAAAGCCTACAAAACTTTACAACTCGTGGCAATAAAGGTCCTTCCACATCCTAATGTTTTGGTCGAAAAAAAGTTGTTTTTAATTTTAATTGTTTAGTAAACATTTAATATTTTCATCTAATAATTATGTTGTACATATTTCTACTATGATATTTCTTTATATACCAAGTGCCGTCTTACCATTTTAAGTTAGACATTTGATGTAGATTATGAATTATGAATGTGCATGTTTAAACTTAATGATAAATGAAAGAAGTTATAATCTAGTCAAATTATCTATTAAATAGGATTTTTAGGAATTGTAAAGATTAACAAGCAACAACAGGGTGCATCCAACAATGAAAAACATGCAATCCAAGCAGGGCCGGACCATGGGATATATAAGTGAAGCAGGGTGCTTTAGGCCCCCACATTCAAGGGACCCCCAAAATCGATTTATGGTTTATGGCTTCTGCAGAGTACGGTCTTAAGAGTAGCAGCTACATGGAGGATCCAAGCTAACAAATCTTCATCAAGATCGTGTTTAAGTAATTCGACACAAGATATGGGAGTTGCTAGAAGGGCCCCTCGATATTGCTCGGTAACGGTTGCTTATCCCTTCTTCTAAACAATTCATTTCTTTTACTCAACCGCTTTGTATATAGTCTCTACTTTACCAATCTAAATTCATATACGTAGTAGGTGATGGAATCATGATTTCAAGCCATAGCTTTGAAATCACGATTTACAATAGTCTTTGTAACTGAATATGAATATAAGATTTCATATCATGATTTGGAATAGTTGGATTATAAACCCTTTTCTTGTATATCTAATTATTCAAATTATTTGGATGGTAATTTCTGTTGTAATAGCCTATTATTAAAGCACACGGCTAAGATTCTAATTGCTAAGAATCATTAGAGGATCAAACTCATTGAGGTTGAATGTCATCTATTTAGGAATCAAAGTGTGGATACTACTCCATCTACTCATAATTGTATAGTGAACATTAGATGAAAACATGTGCTTTTAGATATTTAAAAGGAAGCATGCACTTTCAATTAATTATGTTTGGTGTATTCTGACAAGCTAACCTCATAAATTTGGGTTTGAAGATAAGAGCATTCACATTATCTTTATCCATATAATTACACTAAAAATCACTATCTCTCCTTTCAATTAAATAATATATTTTATACCTTTTTCATTACCTTTTCTCTCTCACACACCACTTTCAAATATTAAAAAATTTATGGATTGTACAGTGATTCTTCAATATACCAATCCACAATAACTCTCACTCAAAATCATTTATATATATATCACATATAAGGCATGGGTTGTGAATGCTCTTACACAGGGAAATGAAACTTGTTTCTTTACAAAATCTACATATGGATGGGCTGATATGGTGAGGTGATTTTTATTTCTAGAGAGTGGACGTGATGGCAAAATGCTTGATTTGTTCTTGATTTATTTCTTAGTTTTGAGATGAAGAGTGGACATGATGGGTTTATAACTAATATTGAATGACAACAAAGCATTTGCCTGCGATTATATGAAACATGGAAGACAGCACAAGCCTTTCACTTTCTATAAACACTTTTATGTAGCTTTATCTTTTATGTTTAATTACCTTTAAAGTTCAAAACACTTTTGTGATTACAGTAGTGTATTGCTTATTGAAGCAATGTGTGACGGGCAAATTGCATGTTAAAAAATGATTCTAGTTTTCTTTTCTTTTCCCTTGAAATTGAAACAGTTGTGAAGGAGATGATCGGTAAGATGGGATATAAAGTAAGTTTGATGTATTTGTTAAAACAATATGCATTACATTATTAAATATTTAGTATAGATGGCTTGACTAGCTTATTTGAAGGTGTTTAGATGTTTGAACCATAGTCACAGGATTCGCTAGGTCTACAACGATTTTCGAATTGGTTCGAATCGAACCCATTCGCATTCGCTAGCGACCCAGCCGCTCGTGGTTCGCTCTGTGGTTCGATTGTGGTTCGATTGAGGTTCGATTGAGGTTCGCTTGTTGGTTCGCGGCTGCAATTCGCTGTGGATGGAAGAAATTCGTTATGGATTCGCGAATCGATAGAAATTGAATCATAACTGTGAATTCCATCCATAGAAATTGAATTCATAACTGGAAATTGAATCGATAGAAATGGATTCGCGAATCGATAGAAATGGAATTCATAACTGGAAGAAATTCGGATGGAAGAAATTCGCTATGAATTCATAACTGTGAATTCCATCCATAGAAATTGAATCGATTCCAATACTTAAGTTCCATTAATTCCGAATTGATTGGTACACAACAAACCGGATCGAACCGGATCGAACCGGAATGAACCTACCCCCTAACGAATCGGATTCGTGGCCCCTAGCGAATCGCGAACCCGTGCCTCGTTTTCGAACCGGAGCAAACCGCGAATTAGGTGACTATGGTTTGAACCGAAAGAGATTATTGCATATAGATGGGTTGGATAATGGGTCAAAATATATAATTGTTACGTTTAAAACATATATTTATACGGTTGTTGACAAGAAATTCAAAAGGGCCCCATTTTCTGAGTTCGCTTGAGGCCCCTGAAAAGGTTGAGGCGTCCCTGAATCCAATTCACATTTTGTAGTATAATACGCATTTTTAATCAACTTTTTATATGTTTTTATTTTTGTAATATTATTCGTCTCTTAAGTGTTTCACTTGAGTCAATTAAAAAAATAGCTAAAAAATACTGGTGTGATCAAATGTTTAGAATCATAATACAGTATTACACTTATCCAAGCTCTGTTAGTTTTTTTTAAAGTATATTAAATAACTAGATTTAAAGCCACGCGTTGTCGCGGTTTTTTCTTAGGTTTGACTTTTTTACAGACTTGTGATCCATCTGTTGCTACGGGTAAAAAAAGATTTTGTTAAAAACTTATCACAATGGTACTTATAAACTCAAATAGATCGAATTAAACAAAAAATAAGTAAATAAACTTGTGCATTACATGGTAATGCATACGGACTTGTATGCATTGATGGTTAATGACTACTGTAGCCATTGACATACATCTTGGGTATATATAATTTTTTATTTATTTATACATAAATTTAACTGTGTCGAATGAAAGATCTAATGAATTAAAATGTTACAACCAGTGGCGTGCCTTTACTTTGATGAAGGGTTGTAGCCGTCCACCACTATTTTTTTTCTATGTTGCGTCTATGTGAAAATCTCAACTGCCCTCACAAAATTATGTAATCAACTCCTTAAATTTTTAAAACTAAAGAAAAAATAATAATGTCGTAAACACATTGTTGGTGGTGAAACTACAATAAGGTTGTCCAGCAAACTATATTGTCTCGCTAACCGGGGTCGGTAACCTAGTAAATTTTATTATTTTACCTTCAAATAATCAAATAGGTAGCAGAAAGAAAAGAATTTATATCGAGACAAATGTTTTTTTACTATCAAACAAACTAAATTTTATTGGTATCAAAATAAGAGATTAAATCTTATATTACGGGCCAACATTATTCTCAAACATGTTGAATATCATAGGCATTAAAGAATTTGAAAACCATTTTATGAGTATAATTACTTTAATATGTTATATATATATATATATATATATATATAATATATATATATAAATACAAGATTTTAAGGACCATTTTAATGATGTTTTTTAGTAATAACTAGATCCGGCCCGAACTGGATCGAAAAACTATATTATACTATGATAGTCAAATGACCCCTAAAAATTTCCGCAGCTCATGATAAAATTTTTAATCCGCCACTGATTACAACACAGTCTGCATTTGTACGCTAAAACATTGGTTTTAAGATGTCTAAATTGAAGTTTTTAAACTTTAAACTTATTAAAATCTTTGTATTCATATTTGTACACATTGATCAAATTATTTCAAGTAAATAATCATCAACAGGAGAGTAAAATTTTTATTTATTATTTATCAGTTATTGAAAAAAAAACACAAATTAAAGATATAGGCATATAGCTGCAAAAACATCTCTCTCTTAAGTCTTATCTTGATAAACACCAGTACACCACGAAGCACCCTCTGCCTCTCCGGTCGTCCTCTCCTCTGAACGTAGAGCGTTCTCCTCTCCGGTGGTCATCACTATTAATTTCATCCCCGTCAATCGTAATCGTCATCGATCATCAATCGCAACCGCAAAAACGTCAATTATTCATCTCCGGGATCTTGGTGATTTTGACTGGTGGCAGTGGTGCGGTTATAGATCACGGTGGTAATTTCAACATGTAGTACGTGGTTGTGCGGATGTAAATCTCGGCTGCGGTGTACAAAATTTCCGGGCATACAAGCGGTACTTTCCGGCCATACAAGCGGTGGTGGTGATGAACTTGTTTGTAAATCACACAATTTTAGTGGTAAAATTGTAAAACTGTATTACTTTCATGTAGTAACCGACATTTAGGATTAATATATATTATAATATTATAACTTTTGTGCAACTTACCAAATCTCATTGTTTTGACCAAATCTAATATTAAGAGTATAAACTAATCCATAAAGTGTTGAATCACAAAACTCCCTCTAAACATTTGCTTCTATCATAACCATTCTTCAGAAAACTTGAGCATCTTCACTATGACACCATACATAAATCTTACATCAGACGTGAACGGGATAGAACTTTCCACTTGAAGTCCTAAATATAAAAGGCACATAATAAGAACCAATGTACAACACATATTAACTCACAGAATTACGGTATGAGAATGCTATATTTTTAACATTCCCCTTCAATTCAATCAGTAATCATGCCAAAAAACTATAATTTGTACTCAACAAATTACGTTGAGTAACATGAAGCCTTTTTACAAAATATCAGCTACTTAATTTTCCAATCTAACTTGAGTTGTCTTCCAAAAACACCAGCTATAATTTTCCTATTTAAAATATAAGTCTAACTCTAAATGTTCGTACGTTCATGAAAGACAAGATTTCCAGCTATAGAAATAGTTGCATCATTGGCACAAAATAAATTTAAGTCTAAAGTAAGTGATAACCTTAATTATATAAATAGATTTAATCCATAAATCCTCACAAGAAGTAGCATCATTGCTCAGTATATACTTCTAGTATATTTCTGTAGAAGACCAAGATATGGTATTTTGGTTCTTGCTTTCCAAGAAGTTAGACTATTCTTTGTAAATTTACATCACGTGAGAAGAATGCTATTTTATTCTCAGTATCCAACAATTGTACCTCTTTTTACTTTTGAATACCCAATTAAAGCACATTTATTAGCACGACCAGAAAACTTATTAGCATTGTTCAGAATTGTACTAAAATAGTACAAATGAAAATCCTCAAATGTTTAAAGAGGGTTTAGAACTGAACACGACCTTATAAGGACTTCTTCCATGTAAGACCAAATAAAAAGTCCAATTTATAAATATGTAACTCTTACGACAAATTCAAACTAAATCACAAACAACATTTAGTAAGTGCCTATGTTTCATTTAACCTATTTCATTTTATTGTTGTATATGTATGGTGTAGTATTCTCTTATATTAAAGAAATGAAGAGAATTAATTATCAATATTTTGCCATTATCACTCTAAGTTTTTGTTAATAGTTTTATCAAATTGATTTTAACTTATCATAATAATTTACAATGCTTTGAAAAACATCATCTTTTACTTTTAATAAAAAAAACACTACACTAAATGAGAAAAGCCATCAACCAAGTTAGGAAATCTAAAAATTACTTTGCTAGTTATCCTGGATGGACCTCACAAGTCCAATTGGACTAGCTCACCTGCTACTTTAAAAATATACTCACTAATTAGAAACAGAGCTCTAGGTTGTTTTGCTTTGTAACAGACGTCATAGGGTTGAGTTTTTTTTTTTTTTACAATATTAAGATTTAGATTATATTTTAATACTATTAAGACTATGTGAGACAAGTGTTGTAGCCTTGAGGGACAAATATGTATCATCAAAACTATTAAAAAACACATTAAAAATTACGTATCCTTTTAAAGAAATACAACCAATTAGTTTGTCTACAGTCACCGACACTTTGTTGATTTTAAATGCCGAACATAATAGTTTCTGCATTAAACAATAGTTCCAACTTATTATCTTAGCTACCTTATGAACAGATAATAGATTTACGGAATTTCTGCATTAAACAATAGTTCCAACTTATTATCTTTAGCTACCTTATGAACAGATAATAGATTTACGGAATTTCACTAATTAGAAACAGAGCTCTAGGTTGTTTTGCTTTGTAACAGATGTCATAGGGTTGAGTTTTTTTTTTTTTTTTTACAATATTAAGATTTAGATTATATTTTAATACTATTAAGACTATGTGAGACAAGTGTTGTAGCCTTGAGGGACAAATATTGTATCATCAAAACTATTAAAAAACACATTAAAAATTACGTATCCTTTTTAAAGAAATACAACCAATTACTTTGTCTACAGTCACCGACACTTTGTTGATTTTATTAGTATGTACAAATGATGATTGATTATCGATTACTAGTTTCACCGTCACAGATTTCTATCTTTTCGTGAATATAATATAACTATTGTTCTTATGATCTGTATTATTCGTTAGATATTTGAATAAGCTAAGAAATTCTGCTATGAAACTGTGTGAAAGTTGCTGTTTGCATATGGTGGTGCACCGATTTATCCTCAGGTTTATTACTTTTTAAATCATTAACAAACACTATTTTATGGTTTTAATCATTAACAAACGTGCAATTCAGTTCATCTTTTTTTCTAATCTGCTTAATTAGTCTTTGTAATCTGTTATCTTTAATCTTGATTCAGAACGCGTTGACTTTTATCTTTGTGGAGACAAAACGCAGCGCAGATTCTTTGGAAAACTGGTTATGCAGGGGTCGATTTCTGCTGCTGCTGCAATTCATGGTCATATTACAAGTGAGACAAGTGTTGTAGCCTTGAGGGCCAAATATTGTATCATCAAAACTATAAAAAACACATTACAAATTACGTATCCTTTTTAAAGAAATACAACCAATTAGTTTGTCTACAGTCACTGACACTTTGTTGATTTAAAATGCCGAACATAATATTTTCTTCATTAAACAATAGTTCCACTTATTATCTTTAGCTACCTTATGAAATTCAATCTTGATTAAGAAACACTATTTTATAGTTTTAATCATTAACAAACGTGCGATTCAGTTCATTTTTTTTTTCTAATCTGCTTAATTAGTCTTTGTAATCTGTTATCTTTAATCTTGATTCAGAACGCGTTGACTTTAATCTTTGTGGAGACAAAACGCAGCGCAGATTCTTTGGAAAACTGGTTATGCAGGGTCGGTTTCCCTGCTACTGCTCATGATTCATGGTCATATTTAGAATCATATTACAAGTATTTTTTGCGTTTAATTTATTTTTTAAACAAGTTGGTTGTTATTTTATCACATGGTTAACCTAATCTAAAAATCATTTGTTATCAAACATATACAATTAACATTATCAACATTACAAATATAAAACAAACAAATAAAGAAACACAACCAAACAAACACAACCAATATACAAATCATCATAACTGAAACTGCACATATATATATATACAACGAGTTTTTACATACAAAAAGAAATAAAATACAAACAAAGTATCTATCTAATCCATCATCCCCGGATCGCCTGCCCTGACCAGACCCGCCCGCGCCAGATGGGCCAGCACCATCATGGTCTAACCGCCTCGGTGGCTGTGACAACAACGGCGTACCAGGCGGTATAGTCCGCGACCATGTGCTGGATGACCCAGTCCATCATATCATGCAGCCTCGCGGTCGTATCCTCCAGCCTCGCGGTCGTATCATGCAGCCTCGCGGTCGTATCCTCCAGCCTCGCGACCCTGTCTCGTGTGTCCTGAATCATATCAAGAACATGAGCAGGCAATCGCACGACGGCGTGGTACACGCGCTGGGGATGCTGGGGCGGGTCCTGGTCGTGCGGCGGGGGAATGGGCTGATCCTCCCCGCCGCCAAGGGCCTCGTGGGTGTCCTGAAGGTGGACCTCAGCCCCCGCCAGCTCGGGTGGGTCCACCAACGGCTCGGGCACCCATGGCACGACCTCTTGGTATCTGGTGAGCAGGTGCCACGTGCCGTCGGGGAACCTCCGAACTATCCTCATCCCAGTGGCGATGCTTCGGCCGGCCACGCGCACAGGAGTCGGAGGTAGCGGGAGCTGGGACATGGCCTGTGCATACCCCAGGCCCCGAGCGATCCGGGAAACGATGTTCCCGCCCACTAACGCCCCTCGCGATTGCCGATGATAATAACTAGCAAAATAATCAGCGAGGGCGTGCGCGAGGTGGCAGTATCGGTGTGTGAGTACACACTGAAGAAAAAAAAGGTCGGCGGCGTTGACCCTGTCGGTCCCCGCCCCACGACCAGCGACGGACGTGGCGATGAGTCGGTGAATGTATCTATACAGAGGGTCTCGTATATGAGAGGACCTCGTATCACCGCCGTATGGTCCGTCGCCTATCGCACCACCAGACCTGATCGGAGTCGTCTGGCCCGCGGATCAAGGCGGTGGTGTACATCGGCTGTCAGGTCTCCTCCTCCGTGTAGAGGCCGCTGACGACAGCGAACCGCCTAGGTGACATGCGGTGGAGGACCCCGAACAACCGGAAAGCAACCTCCGCGGGCGCACACGACCGTCCGCTATGTCGTCCTCGTCCAGCTCCGCAAGTCCCTGGTCACGTGGACGGAACGTGAATGTGCAGTAGAACTCCACGGTGAGCTCTCGATGGGCATCGTCGGACATCCGGAACAGCTGCTCCCACGGGCCGTCCTCGCCGATGATCTCAAAAAACCGGTCGCGCTCTCTCCGAGCTGTAAGAAGTCCTCCGACAGGAACGGGTCCCCGGTGCTGGCACACGTGCTTTCAGGGTCCTGAACCGCTCGTACGGTGTAGTCCCCTGCTCGAACTGCAACGTCGGGCAGTCATCAATGCCGGGGATAAAAGCATCGTCGGCATCCATATCTGCGAAAAAAAAACGTATTTATCATTATTTACAATGTTTATAAAAATTAATGGTTGACGGTTATTATTATTATTATTATTATTATTATTATATTATTATACTAATTATTATATTATTATTATTATTATTATATTGTTATTATTATTATACTATATTATTATTATTATTATTATACTAATATTATTATTATTAATATTATTACTAATACAAATTATTATTATTATTATTATTTATTATTATATTATTATTATTATTATTATTATTACTATTATTATTACTATTATTATTACTATATTATACTCTATTATTTATTATTATTATATTATTATATTATTATTATTATTATTATTATTATTATACTATTATTATTATTACTATTACTATTATTATTAATATTATTATTATATTATATTATATTATATTATTATTATTATATTATTATTATTATTATATTATTATTACTACTACTACTATTATTAATATATATTTTTTATTATTATTATTATTATATTATTATTATACTATTATTATTAATATTACTATTATTATTATTATTACTATCATCATCATCATCTCATCATCATCATCATCATCATCATCATCATCATTATCAAATAAAGGGATCTTCATTAATATGATGAACTATCGGATAATGATAACTTACAGGAGACATTGTTGCCTCTATGACGATCCATTATTCTAACGTAATTATTTAAACGATCCTCATACATATTTTGCCATTCTAGTGCTTCTTGATATGCATATCTCGGCCAATGATAGCTCACACTGGGCATTGGGTAATCCCCTTCCAATTGTATGCAAATAAAGTAAGCTTCGTTATATGAGCAAGTACGACAACTGGATAGGTGAATAATGGCTCTGGGGCTGTTCTCAGCGGGAACCATGTCTGGCTGCCAAATGAAGAAATAAGATGCACAATACAGTTGAATGTTTCCGCAATTACGAGTCCATGGGCCGGAAAAGTTAGCCAATGGGTGTCACACCCAACCTTGACGGCGGAATCGTCGAGGCGTGAGAGTTACGATTGTTCACAGCCACATAACGCTATTGCCTGAAACATGTTAAAATAAAAGGTCAACATATTGTTGGTGAGCATTCTATAGTTTTGAATACAAAGTATATAAAAGATGGCAATTCATGTTGTAAATTAGAGAACAAGGTAACTAGGGATGTAAGACAGAATGCACAATCAAACCTTGACAAAGTTTTACAAGTTCTCAAACGTTTACAAGTATATACGATTAGCTAAGTGTACTTGGATTAACCAAGCAGGCTTGTCAGCCCATAGATCTATGACGTCACCAGGCTAGCAATAGTTAATGATTGTACATGTATTCGACATTACATAGTAGCTACAAGATTCAACTAATCACAACACACAAGTAAATTGCCATAAGTTTACAAGAATCAAATGTGTTTACAAGTGCAACGTTTATACGGTAACATGTTTCACCCAAAAGTGTGAAAATGATAAAATGGGTATAGAAATACTCACTGGTCGTCAAGTATATATTGGATGATTAACAAGAAATATAAGCGACGTTCCAACGAATTCTTTTACAACGTACCTAAAATATATTTTTTATAAGGTTTAAGTTAATAATAAAATTAACGTTTTAGCGTGAATTATGGTTTTAGGATCTTGGGGTTTTGTGAATTATTTTTAACAAGTGTATATCAATTAAGTTTTCTTGAAAACAATAATTCTTGTATTTATATAATGATGCGAGATAAAATAACGTTTATAATAATAAAGTTTAATAGCTAAAATAAACGCGTTTTAACCATAATTTATACTTGTTATTTGAACAAAATATGATTTAATAAGTTAAACAATATTTAAAATCAATCATCTATAGAAAATATGAACTAATTATTTAGTTGTCTTAAAAGATAATAATTAAATAAATAAATAATTAAATAAACAATGTTAAGATAACTTTCAGAAAATAATTTAATGGTTTAAAAATTTTTATGTTTGTAAAACATTTTTATAATTTTTAGATATTTTTTCGGAATTTTTAAAGGTTTAAAAATGGCCCAAAAAATAGTGAGGTTGCCCGGGGTCGAACCCGGGACCTCTTGGATATTAAATGGGCACAAAACCGGTGAACCAAGGCCGCAGCCGCGGTTAAGAGATGGTTTTTAATTCTTTTAAGTTCAATCTCGATTACACCCCATTCCCATTCGAGCCCTAGGTTCGAATCCACCAAATTGAAGCTCAATTCGATTTCGATAGTGTCTGTAATCATGGGGCTTTTGTTCCTCATGATAAACCGAGTGTGTGGGTGTGTAGAATTTACCTTATAATGATGAATTGATGTTGAACACAATAAGAACAGTCGCGACCACGGTGGGTATGATTCGAGGTGCAAACTTCGTTGATAATCAAATTGATTCCACACGAAGCTCTATTGGGAATGATGATTGAAAGCCCTTTATCAATTCGGGTTTTGAAGCTCGAAAGAAGGTGAACCAGTTAGTTGCAGGTCCGATGGGTTCGAGGTGATCATTAGTGGTGTTTTTGTTGATTTTTGATGAAATTGAAAATGTTAACAGATTAAGAACATATAAATGGTCGTTCCACTTCGATTAATTTGGTCATTTTAATGTTTGAGTGGGTTAACCGACCGTGAACGGTCGGGAATAAAGTGGATTCGAGGTGGTGAGCTTTGGATCCGAATTGTTCAATGATTAAAGGTGCATAGGGTTCGAATCTTGGTCGCGAGCCTGTCGGGGCATTTGATTTGAGTTGAAACCGCGTGATTTGTGTATTGAGGCTCGCCAGAGACGGCCGGAAAGGTGGCCGGAATTGATCGCCGGAAAATCGAGGGAGAGGAGAGAGAGAGCAGTTGTTTTTTTTTGAAAATTTCCAGAATTGGTCCCTGAGGTTTCAAGTTTTTGTTATTTTATGTACAAAATTTCTTTTAAAGTTTGATAAATTACAAGAATCACCTTGGACTATATTTTGTTGTTATTATTATTATTATTATTATTATTATTATTATTATTATTATTATTATATTATTATTATTATTGTTATTATTATTATTATTAATATTATTATTATTATTATTACTATTATCATTATTATCATTATTATTATTTATTATTATTATTATTAATGTGTTTATTATATCATATTATTATTATTATTATAAAAGATTTAAACGTCGTGAAATACGAGATGTTACAGTCTCCCCTACTTTAGGAAATTTAGTCCCGAAATTTGTTTACGAGGAGGCTGAGACGACAAGATGAGGACGCTTGGATTACATTTGATCCTCACGTTCTCAAGTGAATCAGAAAGTGAGCATGAAGCCACAGATAGATCATAGTGATTCTCTTTTTTCTTTCTTGATGCAGTTTGTGTTTTCATTTTCTGAGGTACACTTTGATGAACTTTCGGGTTTTGATAGGGTATCAAAAGAAGAAATTCATCATCGATTAAGCTGACTGCTTTAGTGTTTACTTTATGTGCAATGGCAGAGCCATTAGAGGTAAAAAGAGAGTTTAAAGTGTGTGGCTTCTAGTTAACATTATAAGATTTCTCATTGATTAAGAATAAACGTTAATACAGATGTTATCGTCTCCCCTACTTTAAAGAATTTCGTTTCGAAATTAGAATGAACTTAAATGAGCAAAAGAATTAAAATGAAAGATAAGTGTTTAAACTAACAGTGATTGACGTTTAATTATACGAGATGTTACAGTCTCCCCTACTTTAGGAAATTTCGTCCCGAATTTGTTTACGAGGAGGCTGAGACGACAAGGAGGACGCTTGGATTACATTTGATCCTCACGTTCTCAAGTGAATCAGAAAGTGAGCATGAAGCCACAGAGATCATAGTGATTCTCTTTTTCTTTCTTGATGCAGTTTGTGTTTTCATTTTCTGAGGTACACTTTGATGAACTTTCGGGTTTTGATAGGGTATCAAAAGAAGAAAATTCATCATCGATTAAGCTGACTGCTTTAGTGTTTACTTTATGTGCAATGGCAGAGCCATTAGAGGTAAAAAGAGAGTTTTAAGTGTGTGGCTTCTAGTTAACATTATAAGATTTCTCATTGATTAAGAATAAACGTTAATACAAGATGTTATCGTCTCCCCTACTTTAAAGAATTTCGTTTCGAATTAAGAATGAACTTAAATGAGAAAAAGAATTAAAATGAAAGATAAGTGTTCAAACTAACAGTGATTGACGTTTAATTACAGATGAAACGCTTCACTTGATGGAATCTTACAAGATCTTGGCATAATACATGCCAATTTGAACCCTATCAGTGAAATGTGAGACGTTTTGAGATGAAATAAGGGGAAAGCGATGCCGAGTTATCATCGTATATTAGACTTATAAATCACACTTCCAGAATATAATTTCATGGTAAGTGATGTCTAGAAATCAATAAAAAACCAACAATGATAAGAAATGTTACCGTCGAACTTTAAGATCCAAAATGTCACCATATGAAATGATCTTAACGCATATCTTGTGAATATGTATTCTCCTTTGACCAACCATCGGTCTAAGAATAATACACTATGCGAAGATCTTGAAATAAATCACACAACGATGTTAAGAATTTATTAAAAAAACAGAGAATGAATCAATCGTTCAAAATAACGATCGATGTTTTAACGTCATACCATGGTATACGAATTTTGAAACAGATACAGGTCAATTTCTCGACGTTGTGAGATAATGGGTCGAATTGAATTTTTTAGCCAATCGGTCTATAATGCACCAATTGTCATCATGACCTCTAAGATAAGAGGCATTCAGTGATGTGGAAAGTTAAATAGAAGATTTACGGGAACACGGAGATTAGGTTTTGTCATATGTAAATGTAGACACTTGGACACATGCCAGTTATGTCTTTTCTTTGATGCCAAACCCATGATTACAGATTACGAAATTTTATGAATCATTATATCCATATTGTAATGAGGATAATAACGAGTCTTGTTGTTCGAATTCGAGATAATATTTCCAAGGTTAAGGATTCAAAATCGATTCAAGATGTGATACAAATAATAAGAAAGGTATTTGTAACCATGTTTTGCAAGGTAACAAATTTCCAATGCAGATTTGCATACGTAATTCATCAAAATTAAAGTTGATAAGTAAGAATAAACGGTTCGATGTAGCTAGATTGAGTCAAACATGAAGATAGAGGAAAGAAATCGATTTAAGAATTTAAATGCTCTAAACTGGGAATCAAAATCAACCTAAAATGCTCGGGTCTTCTTTAAGTTCAGAGATCATGCTTTGGCTTGATCGGTCGAAACACTAATCATGTGTTTCACCCTTCAAGTTTACTACATGTTTCTCGTCACTTGATTACAACCTTGGTAAGTTGAAGATCAAGAAATGAGAATAGTCATTAAGGTGTGGTTTTCACTCCTAACTTGATGGTGTATTCCCAAGATATAACCACTAACTTACCAACAACAACAGTTTTATCCCAACCAATTGTTGAGGATTCACATAAATAAGACGTGGTAACTCACCATTAAGGTAAGGAAAATCACTCCTATCTTAACGGTGAAGTTCTTACAAGAACAAAATATAACAAAATGAACTTCTTCATCAAAATCCAGAATTCACTCCTACTTGACGAGGTCGTTTCATTTGATAAAATACAATCCATAAAAAATGAAATTATCACATCAAGGTATGGAATTTTGCCTATCTTGATAATTGAGTTCCATAATAACAAGAAAACAATCGAGGATTAACATTTGTCACCAAAGTACGGGTTTCAATCCTATTTTGGTGAGATCATGTCATTTGTGAAGTACAAGTTACAATGAGAATAATTGAATTCATCCTCAGGATGAGGAAATTGCCCTTATTCAGAGGATGAAATTTCATAAAATACACAATTGGAAACCATTTATCAAAACGAATAGAGAATCATCAAAGTAAGGGAATCACCTTGTTTTGATGAGTTAGAGTTGTTTAGGAGGTACGAGTGTTCTTAGTCATAGATTGACTTACAAACTCTTGCATCTCCCACAATGCAGACGATTCAAGGTTCGACTTAACAACGAAAGGAAAAGAATAACACTTAGAAATTCAGAAAATTTCAAGTTACATTAATGTAACCAAGGGAAATCATGTTTACAAAACTTGCGGTCAGAATTTGAGGTACAGAATTTGTTATGATGTTCAAATCTTGGATGTCTTAAATCAGGTTGACGAAATCAAGGACAAGAATGATTCAACACCACAATAAGATGTGAACATTCGATTCACAATCGAAGGGAATACATGGACTTCTCAGGATATGAGGTCAACCATAGCCTTATTAAAGACACACGTACTTATAAGTGATCAATGATCACAAGGATTTCGAGTCGAGTAAACGGATTCAATGATCGAATCAGATCACCATTTACACTTTGCTTAGACAAAGTATCCAAAGATGTAAGAATTTCACCTTACAGCATTGAATGTCTTTAGTCATGGGACACACCCTTAGAAGATTTCAGAACCATAAGTAACGGTTAAAGTTTTAAAGACCATACGGTTTATATTCCCAATATCTTTGGGTATATTAAGATCCATGTTCGTGCTGGTCAAGGTAAGAAGATAGTTACATGAAACACTGAGTTCAATACCGTTATACGTTACACGTTGAGCGTTTAAACGTAAGAGTTGAAATGTAGGATGGGTTCAATATTAACAGGAATATTATTTAGGTTAAGAATAAGAAGATATTTAAACTTGGTGATAACCAGTTCAAGGATTTAAGGATTTTTAAGATACAAAAGGATGGTTCCATTTGGTAACGAATTACCATTTGGAATCGTTGACACGTCAAGGTAAATTGACTTATTTTCCTTAGAAACTAGTGTATTGACCATAGTTTATCACTCATCCCAGAAATCCCCAGGTAGCGTAACGGGTCTCACAATGAATTTATACGAATACGCTTGCCTTAGCCCTAAGGCCTTTTTGCCAGGAAATCCAGAATACAGGTGTCTATGTGTCACACAATTTCCTTGGTTTATAAAATCAAAACCTTGATGAGATTTGTATAGATTCGACATACGTCTAAAGATCCAGATCATAAGTAATAATATACGATTCCACGTGTCGTCGAGAATAAGATTGAGAGGTTTTATGTTCGGGGAGAGTCAAAGATATTTAGGGAGACAAGTAACTAAGTTTAAGCATACCTAAGGTAATCCTATGCTAAGGCATCAATTGCACAAAAGACATAACATTATGTAGCATTTAAACAATATGTGCACAAAAGTATAAGAATCTTTCTATGAGGTTCATGCAACTATAGTCTAGGTCACTATTTCTAATAACATAATCCCTATAGTTATGGGCTCTGATACCATCTGTCACACCCCAACCTTGACGGCGGAATCGTCGAGGCGTGAGAGTTACGATTGTTCACAGCCACATAACGCTATTGCCTGAAACATGTTAAAAATAAAAGGTCAACATATTGTTGGTGAGCATTCTATAGTTTTGAATACATAAGTATATAAAAGATGGCAATCATGTTGTAAATTAGAGAACAAGGTAACTAGGGATGTAAGACAGAATGCACAATCAACCTTGACAAAGTTTTACAAGTTCTCAAACGTTTACAAGTATATACGATTAGCTAAGTGTACTTGGATCAACCAAGCAGGCTTGTCAGCCCATAGATCTATGACGTCGCCAGGCTAGCAATAGTTAATGAGTACATGTATTCGACATTACATGGCAGCTACAAGATTCAACTAATCACAACACACAAGTAAATTGCCATAAGTTTACAAGAATCAAATGTGTTTACAAGTGCAACGTTTATACGTAACATGTTTCACCCAAAGTGTGAAAATGATAAAATGGGTATAGAAATACTCACTTGGTCGTCAAGTATATATTGATGATTAACAAGAATATAAGCGACGTTCCAACGAATTCTTTTACAAGGTACCTAAAATATATTTTTTTATAAGGTTTAAGTTTAATAATAAATTAACGTTCTAGCGTGAATTAGGTTTTAGGATCTTTGGGGTTTTGTGAATTATTTTTAACAAGTGTATATCAATTAAGTTTTCTTGGAACAATAATTCTTGTATTTTATATGATGCGAGATAAAATAACGTTTATAATAATAAAGTTTAATAGCTAAAATAAACGCGTTTTAACCATAATTTATACTTGTTATTTGAACAAATATGATTTAATAATTTAACAATATTTAAAATCAATTCTAGAAAAATAGAACTAATTATTTAGTTGTCTTAAAAGATAATAATTAAAATAATAAATAATTAAATAAACAATGTTAAGATAACTTTCAGAAAATAATTTAATGGTTTTAAAAATTTTTAATGTTTGTAAAACATTTTTATAATTTTAGATATTTTTTCGGAATTTTTAAAGTTTAAAAATGGCCCAAAAAAATAGTGAGGTTGCCCGGGGTCGAACCCGGGACCTCTTGGATATTAAATGGGCACAGAACCGGTGAACCAAGCCGCAGCCGCGGTTAAGAGATGGTTTTTAATTCTTTTAAGTTCAATCTCGATTACGCCCCAATTCCCATTCGAGCCCTAGGTTCGAATCCACCAAATTGAAGCTCAATTCGATTTCGATAGTGTCTGTAATCATGGGGCTTTTGTTCCCCATGATAAACCGAGTGTGTGGGTGTGTGAATTTACCTTATAATGATGAATTGATGTTGAACACAATAAGAACAGTCGCGACCACGGTTGGTATGATTCGAGGTGCAAACTTTGTTGATAATCAATTGATTCCACACGAAGCTTTATTGGGAATGATGATTGAAAGCCCTTTATCAATTTCGGGTTTTGAAGCTCGAAAGAAGGTGAACCAGTTAGTTGCAGGTCCGATGGGTTCGAGGTGATCATTAGTGGTGTTTTTGTTGATTTTTGATGAAATTGAAAATGTTAACAGATTAAGAACATATAAATGGTCGTTCCACTTCGATTAATTTGGTCATTTTTAATGTTTGAGTGGGTTAACCGACCGTTGAACGGGCGGGAATAAAGTGGATTCGAGGTGGTGAGCTTTGGATCCGAATTGTTCAATGATTAAAGGTGCATAGGGTTCGAATCTTGGTCGCGAGCCTGTCGGGGCATTTGATTTGAGTTGAAACCGCGTGATTTTGTGTATTGAGGCTCGCCGGAGACGGCCGGAAGGTGGCCGGAATTGATCGCCGGAAAATCGAGGGAGAGGAGAGAGAGAGCAGTTGTTTTTTTTGAAAATTTCCAGAATTGGTCCCTGAGGTTTCAAGTTTTTGTTATTTTATGTACAAAATATCTTTTAAAGTTTGATAAATTACAAGAATCATCCCTGGACTATATTATTGTTATTATTGTTATTATTATTATTATTATTAATGTTATTATTATTATTATTAATAATAACATTATTATATTATATTACTATTATCATTATTATCATTATTATTATTTATTATTATTATTATTTTAATGTTATTATTATCATTATTATTATTATTATTATAAAAGATTTAAACGTCGTGAAAATACGAGATGTTACAATGGGTATCGGGTGCGGGTTTAGTCGCGCCAAACCAATTTAAGCTATTACGAACAGAATCATAATAGCCAGGCATCTCACGGTTCAAATTGCTCCGCCAATACCGCATGTTTATGTCCATCTCCGACAACATTTGACGCCTAACCCATTCCTATTCATTTTGCTTTCTCCCTAAAGCCACCGCGATCGCCCGAAAACCACAGTTACCATCAGGCCGCACATCTTTTATAGTCGAAACGTACCGGTGAATCCATTGGGGCAGCTGATCCTTAAACTTCATAACTTTATCACATCCTTTGGTTTCAATATTAAAGGAAACCCTAGGGCAGCTCCCGTAATCAGTACATTTGAAGCAGCCTTTGCCTTATTAGAACGGTCATTGGGCATTTTAAACTGAGGGGTATATGAGCTATGCCTCGCCGGGTCAGGCATAGTATGTTGCGAGGAAGTATAGGAGCTGTGTCTAGCAGCCTCATATTGTGATATGGAGTCCGCTCTTCTTGTTGCTCCTTAATATTGGACGACCACGTCGGTCATGACGCACCTCAGGTTCTTTAAGTTTTGACTTACTCTTAAACAAAGAGTCAAATACTTTGTTAAACAATTTTTTCTTTACTTGAGGATTGGGAGACGACATAACCTTTTGTTTCAAGTCATCAAATTTCACATCGTAGTCGGGGTCCAGGCGGCGCGACGTACGCTGGCTCGAAATCAAGCTTCCTCCAGTGTGGATCTACCACATCGAGTGGAATACTTGTGACTGGATTTAAATGTTAAATTATTAGTGAAAAATATGTATCGTGTGACAACAGTAAAAAAATGTATTAAGAAAAATATAACCTTCTCGGACGTATATCTCCAAACGACAAGCACATGGCAAGCCTATGGACATGAACAACTGGTGTCCACATGAACCCCCAGACTCCTGAGTCATTTCCATTTTCGTCAACTCTGATTCAAGGAGGCTAAGGCAAAAAATTGATACTTTATAATGTAATCTTGAAAACAATGACAGGCGATGGTCTTTTTAATTTTCACACGGGACACCTCGAATGTTTTACAAATTTCAATCTCCTGGCCGCGCACGAGGTCACAAACATATCCGACAAGTGTGTGCAACGTATTGTTGGTCCCTGTGAGGTAACTCTTGAAGTTGGCATGTTGGCCCTCAACCCGATTAGTTGTAAATTCACCAAAGTTAAGGTGGTCGTACATCCAACAAGTAACAATTTTCTCTTTGTACGGCACCAACCAATTATTCCAAATATATTCCCATACCTCTGAAAGAAAATAACAAATTTTAGAAAATGAACAAATTAATTGTTAGAGTAAAAATAAATATGAAATTCTTACCACTTTTACCATCTTCATTTAACTTTTATTCCATCTTCCTGCAATTGTAATCGTACATTGCCTCTGTGGGAGACGAACACAAGGTCTTCCACCAGTATGAAAATCCTTCCACATGTCGGTTTTGAAAAAGATATTCCACCGTCTTTGATATTCTCCCGAACGTTCCACCTGCATAGGTTTTTAGTAGCACTCGGGAACACTGTGTCACACGCACTCATCAGGGCCAGGTCCCTGTCTGTGATAATAACGCGGGGCTCCACACACCCATCGAGCATATCTCTGATCTGCTCCAGTACCCATGTGAAGTTGTCTTGCCGTTCCCTCGATATAAACGCATGCGCGATACAAAACGACTTCGACGTCGACGTAACGCCAATAACCTGAACAAACGGAATGTTGTACATGTTGGTCTTGTACGTCGTGTCTATCAACATCACGTGCGGGAATGCGCCACATTTTATACGAAGTAGGATGACAAAAGAAAACATCTTCCACGGCCTTAGTAGTTGCATTCGTTCGTGTTTCATACACGAACTCTTTAGATTGTAGCAGGTTTTCAAGTTCCTGCATTGGTGTGATGCCTTCTCTCCCCTCAGCCCTAAACTTTGACGTCAGATTGTATATGTCTTGAACAACACAGACGCTGTGGGGAAACTGCTCCCTTACGGCTGAATGGATATGTCGTGGCCGCACGTGCTGCCTGTGTAATTTCTCGACAAGATCAATTTCTTCGGCGGTCATCTTCCTAAGATGCGCGTGGCCCTCCTCGTACACAACAAGATCGTGGTTGTGCGTCTCGTTTCTCACCTCTAACATCCAATTGTCACTCTTTCCTACGTACTTCCCTACGAGTTTAAAGGGACATCCTTTCTTTATGCTCCCAGTACGTCTACTTGTGCCAGTGAATTTAGGTTCACCACTACGATTGCATATTAGTTCCACATCCTTTTTTCGTGACCGACCCACCACAATGACGCACCCATGCTCGCGTCCTCTCGTTTTAGCCCACTTCTCCAAGTCCTCACGAGAATCAAAATACTGAAAAAATGATAAAGCTAGACATAAAAAACAATATATAAAACAAATAAAAAAATAAAATAAACAAAAGAATAAAAACTCTTCGTACTTGATTGGTTTTATAAGAAACCGTAGCCTTTCTTATCCGATCCTCATCCCATCATGCTCCGCGGTGTCCCCATGGTTTTCTTTGAGGTGAACCGAACCATCACTCTCATCTGTGTCATTCCCATTAAAAGTATCCGACACATGTGTATTTCTAGTTCTGACTGGTACGGGGGATGTCCGTAATCCAGCTCTGTTTGTGAGTGGTACGTGTTCGGGGCATGCCCGTAAGAATTGCAAGGGGGATATCTGTACCCTTCACCGTAACCTGTCGGTCCAAATAAAGAGTTGTACGCCTCTTGAGCAAATGTGTGCGACGGGTTGGTTTCCTCCTCCCCCCACGGAGGGTGACTCCCGTATACGTAATATTCCTAAAAAAGATAATGGTTAGATATTTCAAATAATAAGTTACAATAAACATATACTAGTTCAACCTGGTTCGAATCTTCGATATGTGGCACCTCATTCAAATCTAGAAGCTTCGGCTTTTGATAATGATCTCCCGAACCCGACATTGTTTTCGAATTAACGCGTTTTTGGAATGACGAAGGCTGAAAAATCTCGAGTGTTGGATGAATGAAAGCTCAAATCCAAGGTCGATTAAAAACTGAAAATTTGGATTATGAAATTGCGAAACGGAAGTTTAGAAATGGATATGCCGATTGTTCTAAGTTGAAAGGTATTTAAGGTCAAATTCTGGGGCACAAACCGTCACGGTTTGGCCTCCACGTGACGGTTTGTGCCGCGAATCCCGGCCTTTTGTCAAAATCACGTCTACGTCGTACCTTAAACTGAGAGCTCGTACCCTAGAGGTCACGGTTTGGCCTCCACGTGACGGTTTGGTGACCGCTTTTCAACTTTAACAGCCCATTTTGTCATTTTGTCGTTTTGTTGTCACGAGGTCACGGGGACTACCACCCCAAACCGTGACAGCAAGCCCATGCGGTCACGGGGACTACCACCCCAAACGGTGACAGCAAGCCCATGCGGTCACGGTTAGGTGCCAAAATGTGACCGCTAGGCCTAACCGTGACCGTTTGAACCGGCCTACCCCTAAAAACCCGTGCGGTGTCCCCATTAGGACCCTAGATTTATTGAATAGTCAAGGACCACAATTATATCAAATAAAACAATATTACCTGCTAATTCTAAATCACCAATCTTTGTTACTTTTGCATTAGTACCGTATGGATGAACTACATTCATATTAACTTTAGAAACATCTACATAGTTCATTAGATTTTTATCTGACTTGACCATACGTTGATTTACCTTGAATCTACTGCCTAACCATTTTCAAATCTTTCTCCAGTTACAACAAAAAGTTTGAAAGATGAAGGCTTCGAAGAGAAAATACTACATCATGAATCTCTAACTCTAAAACTTTAGGGATTAGAGCATTGTTTGCTACCGACAAAAATCATTATGTTCGCAAACTGTTCTGGAGTAAACGATAAAGAAGTAGCTGAAACAATACCAAATATTTAGGGGTATTGAGGGGATTATTTGAATTTCAACTTTACTACCTAGCTTATCAATTTATGTTTTTATAGCTAGATCTTTTAGACATGTGCCCAATTTATTATAGTGAGAGCAATTTAGGCTAGGACTAGGTCTCTTTCCAAACTTCTTATTATTGTTAAAACGATTGATTTTTTATTTTCAAAGGATTGATTATTTTTGTAAAGAAAGGCACATTTAGACAAGATTTTCCAGATGAGAAAGAACCATTATTTATGTGTGATTCATCTATAAAAATACAAACAAGCATCCTTAATGGTTGTAAAGGGCTCTAATCACAAGATAATTGGTACTAAAATATTGGTATATGTTATCTAAACCTATAAGAAACTGCATTTAACTTATTAAATGATTTAAATCATTAAATTCTTTAGAGGATCTACAAGTGTAAGAAGGTAATTGAACCATAGCATCAAATAATTTTCATAAAGTATGTAACCTGTGATATAACTACTACTGACCATCTATTTTATCATAAGATTCTTTTAAGTATATCTATACTTTTGAACAGAACTTACAAAATACTCTACCAAGATAAAGTTCTTTAGAAATCGACTTTAAAATTAAAGATAGTTCAATAGATTGTACAGGTCCCATTGTTTGGCAAGTACATTATCAAAAGTAGACTTAACACAGGTTCCATCAATAAAACCTATTTTGTTCCTAACTTTTAGAGCTAATCTCATAATACTAACCCAAATTGAATAATATTTTGTTCCTAGTTTCATGGTAACAATACTTAAGGTACTTGAGTCATTCACGTTTAAAAGTGAAGAGGATCAACTACATGTAGCTAACTATTTTAATTAGTTATTCACATTGCTCCTTATTTTTATTCACCACCTATGATTTATGATTAATTAACAGGACAAACTTAGAGCAGGTAGGAATACGAGCAAATAGTCACACTTGTAAAAAAACACAACCAAGGTCACAACCAGGTTTTCAAACCACTACAGTTGCAGATCAAGGATAAACAAAGGTGTAACACCCGTATTCTTTTAAAAGAAATAAAAGAAATAAAAGAGAAAGAAAGAAAATAAAGGTCAACTAAAGAGGAGGGGCCAAAAGTGCCAAATGTACAAAGTTCATATTTATTTGCACAAAAAAGTGGTATGGCCACCCACTCTTGTTTCACAATCATCACCATCTTTGGAAATTACAGAGAAAGAAAGCAGAACTCGATATTTCTAGAGAGAGAAAGAACAAGGATTCGAACATTTGAAGAAAAGACAAGAAGAACACTGAATTGAAGGTAAGATTTAGTGAAATTAAGTTGTTTTTGCCCAGATAATACCTCGGTTATGTGCTTATGTGTGTTTGTATGTGTTTGAATGCGTGTTTAAAGGATTCCTAGTGTTAGAACCTTTTGAACAGCTCGGGTGAAGAGTGTAAATTCGAAGAACAACAAAGGTGAGTTTTTAGACCCCCTTTTTACTCGTTTTTAAATGATTTGGGGCTGGAAAATGCATGTATGTATGTTTTTATGAATTTGGGTATGATACCCATATGTTATGTACATGTGTATGTTTATAGAATATGATTTGGGATGAACGTATGTTTATGTTTATGCTAAGTTTATGTCTGGAATCGTGTGTACATGTTTAGAATTAGGTATTATGATGTTTGGGGACTGGAATGTGAATTAGACACATGAACAGGCTGCTAATACGCCTAATAAGGCCAAATAGTGGTCATATGTCTGAAATTTTGACTTAGAAAACTAAGTACAAGATAATATGTCTGAATAGTGCTTATACGCCCAGGGATTTGCCTTAGAAATATTTTAAGGGTCATATGTCCCAACAGTACTCATATGTCCCAACAGTACTCATAAGTCTGTAAAAATTTTCTAAGTATAAGGTGAAACGACTGAACAGGGCTCATACGCCCAACAGTGCTCATACGACCAGAGTCGAAAATTTTCTAAGTGTAAGCTGGTATGTCCGACAGTGGTGAAACGACTGAACAGGGCTCTTACGCCCAAACACTTAGAATTTTTAACGGAATTTTTTTGGAGTCTGTGCAGTAGGGTTTTCGCATGAATGGTGACTGGGACTTTATTATACGCGTATGATTATGTTTGAATGTAATAATATCCCTTTTCTTAATATTTTAATTAATATTATGATTAGGGCTATTATTAAGCTTATTATTGATATTATTAGTATTATTATTATTAATATGCTTATTAATAATAATATTGTATGACTTTACGTGGAATGATCATGATCAAGATAGGAATTATTATCATTAATAAAGTGAAAGATTAATGATAAAGAAGAATGGAATGTAAATGAACTAAGAAAGGCTTGCAAGCAAATGTATGGAGGTGCACACCCCAGGCAGGTGTTAGCTCAACTGTGATGCGGGTTCGTTACCCCGAAGGATTTACACAGGGTCAATCTTTGAGATTGACAATGGGTGAGCAACTTTGTGTTGCAAAAGACCGCAGAAGACTTACAACCCGTGAGGTTGGTAATGGGTGAGTGACTCAGTGTCGCAACAGACCAAAAGTCTTGCAATCCTTGAGATTGCTAATGGGTGAGCAACTTTGTGTTGCAAAAGACCGCAGAAGACTTACAACCCGTGAGGTTGGTAATGGGTGAGTGACTCAGTGTCGCAACAGACCAAAAGTCTTGCAATCCTTGAGATTGCTAATGGGTGAGCAACTATGTGTTGCAAAAGACAGGAAGAAGAATAATAAAAGTACGAATTGAACGATGATGAAGATAATAAAAATATTACCTAAGTGTACGTACGATGTATGATCACCTACAAGAATGAGGAATGGTTTTGAATGAAAATAAAGTATTTTAATTACAAAACTAGAACTCACTCAGCAACGCTGACTTTTATGTATTTTCCAGTTGGCAGGTAACAGGTTGCTGAGGATGGCACACGGGCATGGCTACACGGCGGGCAAGACTGACATCCATTTATGTTTTGACGATACTGTTGTTTTGTAATTCATTCGACTAATTATTTTGTGACTTATGAACTAGAATGTATTGCTTAACAACAGTGTTTAAAATGAATGAAGGGTTTTTGCCAACTTAATTCCGCTGCTTAATTTAATAATATGTATGTTTTATGCTGTGAATGACCAACTGTGAGGTGCCCGGGAACGGGGCCTTACAAGTTGGTATCAGAGCTAAAGTTTAAGTGAAACGGGTAAATTTTCAAAAATAAACCTTAACTTAAACTGAGAATGGGACGGAAAGAGGGATGTCAGCCCGAGTAGCCATGTGCCATCAGGTATTGTTTTTCTTAAAAGTTAATCAGTGTTATGTGTGTGTGCTATGTGATTTATGTGTTCTTAGTAGATTTAGATGCTGATGTAGTCAGGATAGGAAGTGCTTGGGTGTGAAGAGTAAAGTAAGTGGCTAATCACAACTGGCCACTGTAATTAGGGACTTACTATACTTAACATAAACTGAGCTGTTCCTTGAATGACTGTTTTAGTGTTTGAATCTTATAGTGCATAGGAAAATGGCTGGGAAGAAACCTTCTAAGGCTGCTAGAGGTAGAGGTCGTCCGCGTACGACTAGGAGCAGTGCTAAAGCTCCTAAGACGACTCCTGTGAACCCCGAGGTTCCTGACCGGAATGAAGAAACTGAGAATGCTAGCCTGAATGCCTCAGCTAGGGAGGCGATTGCTGATGAGGTACACCAGGTCCTGCAGGCAGTTATGCCATCTGTAGTGACCGATGTTATTCGAGCTGTGAGGAATGAGGAGAGAAAGGAGAAGGAGGACAGGAGAGGTTCAACTGGGAAGGAAAGCAAGGGAGAAGGAACGAACGGATCCTGAGATAGTAGTATCTGATGAAGAGGAAGATGATGTAGTAGGGGTGACGACCAAGGGATGCAGCTATGGGGCATTCCAGAGGTGCAAGCCCCCGACTTTTGATGGAAATGGCACTGCTGCAACCGCTCACCGATGGGTAAGGGAGATGGAAGCGGTACTCGAGATCAGTGAGTGCCGGGAAGATCAGAAGGTGAAGTTTGCCACCCACTCCATTACTGACTCAGCACTATGTTGGTGGGACAATATCGTCCAAGCTGAGGGCAGCAGGGCCATAGGAAAGATGAGATGGTCCGAGTTGAGGAAGCTGGTAATTAAGGAGTTTTGTCCTCACAGGGAACTCGATAAGATCGAGAGGGAGTTCCTACAATTTGAAGCGGGAACCATGACCCACCAGCAATACACTACCAAATTCAATGAGATGGCTAGGCTGGTGCCAGATCAAGTAACACCGGTGTCACGAAGATTAACCGGTACGTTCAGGGGCTGCCAGCCGACATTCGTAGGCATTTGATTGCTGCACGACCAAGCACTTTTAGGTCGGCAGTGGATTTGGCTGGGAGGCTCTATGATGAGAGGGAGGTAGCGGATGCAGAGGTGAAGAAGGCTGGTGGGGGTGACCGAAACTGGAATGGGAAGCGGTTCGGGCGTGGTGGCATTACCCCGAACAACAAAAGGATGAGAGTGGATGACCGTAGGGTGGGGCCATCAAGCTCAGGGCCCAAAAGGTGTGGCAAGTGCGGGAAGGAGCATACAGGGTGAGTGCAGAATGGGGCTCAAGGTGTGCTACAGGTGCGGGAAGCTGGGCCACATCTCGAAGGACTGTAAGGAGCTGAGGTGTTACACCTGCGGTGAGGCGGGCCATATGAGTAAAGACTGCCGAAAGCCGAGGGTGGAGAGTTTCGGGGCAAAGAAGACGGTCGGGACTGAAGGGCAGAAGGCAAGTGCCAGAGCTTTCACCATGACCAGAGAGGAGGCTAGGACAGACCCCGATGTGGTGTCAGGTACGTTTCTAGTAAATCAAACTCTTGCTTCTGTGGTATTTGATTCTGGTGCTAGTAAGAGTTTCATTTCTGCTACTTTCTGTGCTAAATTGCCTGTTAGTAGCAAATGCATTGATGAGCCGTTTGAGGTAGAAACCGCTATTGGTAAGTCCACTAGAGTTACCGATGTGATAGAGGACTGTACCATAGAATTAGAAGGTCATAGGTTTGCTGCTAGATTACATGTGATGCCCCTAGGTGGATTTGATGTAGTACTAGGGATGGATTGGTTGGCAACCTATGAAGCGAATATCGTATGTCGAAAGAAGATATTAGACTGACGGCATCTGACGGAAGTCCGGTAACAATATACGTGATCGGGTAACGATGGTTCTGAAGGTGATTTCGATGGCGGTGGCAGGCAAGTGTATGAGGCGTGGGTGCAGCGCCTACTTATGTTACGTAAAGGATGTGGAAACGCCAACACCACAACTGTCCGACGTTCCGGTTGTGTGTGAGTTTCCAGATGTATTCCCGGAAGACTTATCGGGATTGCCACCTGACCGCGAAATCGAATTCCAGATCGACTTGATACCCGGTGCCCAACCTGTTGCTAAAGCACCGTATCGATTAGCTCCGACAGAAATGAAGGAGTTGATGGAGCAACTGCAAGAGTTGCTTGACAAGGGCTTCATTAGACCGAGCATCTCTCCTTGGGGTGCTCCGGTCTTATTCGTGAAAAAGAAGGACGGTAGCATGAGAATGTGTATCGACTACCGTGAATTGAACAAGTTGACAATAAAGAATGGGTATCCGTTACCGAGAATCGACGACTTGTTCGACCAGCTCCAGGGTGCCAGTTGGTTCTCGAGAATAGATCTTCGATCTGGCTACCATCAATTGAAGGTAAAGGAGCAGGACATTCCTAAAACAGCTTTTCGGACACGCTACGGTCACTACGAGTTTCTCGTCATGTCTTTTGGGTTGACCAATGTGCCAGCTGCTTTTATGGATTTGATGAACCGAGTGTGTCGGCCAATGTTAGATAAATCAGTGATTGTGTTCATCGATGATATCCTGATTTATTCGAGGAGCGAAGAAGAGCATGCCGGCCACATTCGGGAAGTTTTGGAAACCTTGAGAAGGGAGAAGCTGTATGCTAAGTTCTCCAAATGTGCTTTTTGGCTACGCGAGGTGCATTTTTTGGGTCACGTGGTAAATGCAGAGGGAATCATGGTGGACCCGGCAAAGGTTGAGGCCGTGATGCAATGGAAGCCTCCTAAGACGCCATCTGAAATTCGTAGCTTCTTGGGATTGGTGGGCTACTACAGAAGATTTATTCAAGACTTCTCCAAGATAGCCTCACCTTTGACTAAATTGACTCGCAAGGACGTGAAATTCGTGTGGAGTCGAGAGCAGGAGACTGCCTTTGAGGAGTTGAAGACAAGACTAACATAAGCTCCTGTTTGACATTGCCCGAGGGGAATGAAGACTTAGTGGTCTATTCAGATGCATCTTATTCTGGGCTAGGTTGCGTGTTGATGCAACGTGGAAGGGTAATAGCCTATGCATCTCGACAGCTGAAGACCCACGAAGTCAACTATCCCACACACGATCTAGAATTAGCCGCGGTGGTTTTTGCGTTGAAGATTTGGCGACACTATCTATACGGGACGAAGTGCACATCTTCACCGACCACAAAAGCTTGAAGTACTTCTTCGAGCAGAAAGATCTAAACATGAGGCAGAGGCAATGGTTAGAACTAATAAAGGATTATGATTGCGAAATCCATTACCATCCGGGCAAGGCCAACGTGGTGGCAGATGCCCTCAGCCGAAAAGAAAGGCCTGAGCCGATCCGGGTGAAGGCTTATCAGTTAATCATGACCTCCGACGTGATGACACAGGTTAAGGAGTTTCAAGACGAGGCTTTGAAAAAGATCGTCTTAACTCTGAAAGGATGAGAGGTCTAGTTACGGAATTGGGTGAGAACACTCTTGGTGTTAAGACCCGATTTGGGCGAATGTTGATTCCTCGATACGGGGATCTACGTGAAAAGATCATGGATGAGGCCCATAAGACTCGATACTCCATTCACCCTGGTGCTACCAAAATGTACCACGATATGAAGAAGGATTACTGGTGGCCGGGTATGAAACGTGACGTAGTGGAGTACGTGAGTAAATGCCTAACTTGCTTACAAGTAAAGGCAGAACACCAGAAGCCTTACGGGAAGATCCAACCGTTGGATATACCCGAGTGGAAGTGGGAGCACATCACCATGGACTTCATCACGAAGTTACCACGTACCCCTAAAGGGTATGATGCTATATGGGTGATAGTTGACCGCCTGACGAAGAGTGCCCACTTCCTACCGATCCGTGAAACGTACTCATCTGAAAGATTGGCGGATCTGTTCATCAAGGAAATTGTAGCTCGTCATGGTGTACTGGTGTCTATTGTGTCTGATCGTGACACCTGGTTTACCTCCAAGTTTTGGAAGAGATTTCATGATGCAATGGGGACGAGGCTACACATTAGTACAGCATATCACCCTCAGACAGACGGTCAGTCTGAGAGGACGATCCAAACACTCGAAGACATGCTTCGGGCGTGCGTGATTGATTTTGGAGGAAGTTGGGATGATCACTTGCCGTTAGCAGAATTCTCGTACAACAATAGCTATCATGCCAGTATTGGCATGCCACCCTACGAGATGCTATACGGTAGGAGATGTAGGACGCCCGTATGTTGGGGAGACATTGGGCAGAAAGAATTGGGAGGTGTTGAGGTGATTGAAGCAACGACTGAGAAATTGGAAAAGATCAAAGCCTTCATGAAGGCGGCGAAAGATAGGCAAAAGTCGTATGCTGACAGGAGGCGAAGACCGATAGAGTTCAAGGTTGGTGACCGAGTCATGTTGAAGGTCTCACCTTGGAAAGGGATTATCAGATTCAGGAAAAGAGGCAAGCTAAGCCCGAGATACATAGGACCTTTCCGAATTGTCGCACGAGTAGGATAGGTAGCCTATCGACTTGAATTGACAGATGAGTTAAGTGGAATTCATCCCACATTCCATGTATCTCATCTGAGGAAGTGCTTGGCTGATGAAGATATGATTGTTCCACTGGAAGACATCGAAGTAGACGAACGGCTCAATTACGTGGAGCAACCAGTGGCAATCATCGATCGTAAAGAAAAGAAGTTAAGGAATAAAGTGGTTCCTCTTGTGCGTGTACAGTGGAAGCATAGGAAGGGATCCGAGTCTACGTGGGAGACTGAAAAGGAGATGAGACTACATTACCCACAACTGTTTGAAGAATAACAGGTTTCGGGGACGAAACCTATATAAGGGGGGTGGACTTGTAACACCCGTATTCTTTTAAAAGAAGTAAAAGAAATAAAAGAGAAAGAAAAAGAAAGAAAATAAAGGTCAACTAAAGAGGAGGGGCCAAAAGTGCCAAATGTACAAAGTTCATATTTATTTGCACAAAAAGGTGGTATGCCACCCACTCTTGTTTCACAATCATCACCATCTTTGGAAATTACAGAGAAAGAAAGCAAAACTCGATATTTCTAGAGAGAGAAAGAACAAGGATTCGAACATTTGAAGAAAAGACAAGAAGAACACTGAATTGAAGGAAAGATTTCGTGAAATTAAGTTGTTTTTGCCCAGATAATACCTTGGTTATGTGCTTATGTGTGTTTATATGTGTTTGAATGCGTGTTTAAAGGATTCCTAGGTGTTAAAACCTTTTGAACAGCTCGGGTGAAGAGTATAAATTCGAAGAACAACTAAGGTGAGTTTCTAGACCCCCTTTTTACTCGTTTTAAATGATTTGGGGCTGGAAAATGCATGTATGTATGTTTTTATGAATTTGGGTATGATACCCGTATGTTATGTACATGTGTATGTTTATAGAATATGATTTGGGATGAACGTATGTTTATGTTTATGCTAAGTTTATGTCTGGAATCGTGTGTACATGTTTAGAATTAGGTATTATGATGTTTGGGGACTGGAATGTGAATTAGACACATGAACAGGCTGCTAATACGCCTAATAAGGCCAAATAGTGGTCATATGTCTGAAATTTTGACTTAGAAAACTAAGTACAAGATAATATGTCTGAATAGTGCTTATACGCCCAGGGATTTGCCTTAGAAATATTTAAGGGTCATATGTCCCAACAGTACTCATATGTCCCAACAGTACTCATAAGTCTGTAAAAATTTTCTAAGTATAAGGTGAAACGACTGAACAGGGCTCATACGCCCAACAGTGCTCATACGACCAGAGTCGAAAATTTTCTAAGTGTAAGCTGGTATGTCCGACAGTGGTGAAACGACTGAACAAGGCTCTTACGCCCAAACACTTAGAATTTTTAACGGAATTTTCTTGGAGTCTGTGCAGTAGGGTTTTCGCATGAATGGTGACTGGGACTTTATTATACGCGTATGATTATGTTTGAATGTAATAATATCCCTTTTCTTAATATTTTAATTAATATTATGATTAGGGCTATTATTAAGCTTATTATTGATATTATTAGTATTATTATTATTAATATGCTTATTAATAATAATATTGTATGACTTTACGTGGAATGATCATGATCAAGACAGGAATTATTATCATTAATAAAATGAAAGATTAATGATAAAGAAGAATGGAATGTAAATGAACGTAAGAAAGGCTTGCAAGAAAATGTATGGAGGTGCACACCCCTGGTAGGTGTTAGCTCAACTGTGATGCGGGTTCGCTACCCCGAAGGATGCACACAGGGTCAATCTTTGAGATTGACAATGGGTGAGCAACTTTGTGTTGCAAAAGACCGCAGAAGACTTACAACCCGTGAGGTTGGTAATGGGTGAGTGACTCAGTGTCGCAACAGACCAAAAGTCTTGCAATCCTTGAGATTGCTAATGGGTGAGCAACTTTGTGTTGCAAAAGACCGCAGAAGACTTACAACCCGTGAGGTGGGTAATGGGTGAGTGACTCAGTGTCGCAACAGACCAAAAGTCTTGCAATCCTTGAGATTGCTAATGGGTGAGCAACTACGTGTTGCAAAAGACGGAAGAAGAATAGTAAAAGTACGAATTGAACGATGATGAAGATAATAAAAATATTACCTAGTGTACGTACGATGTATGATCACCTACAAGAATGAGGAATGGTTTTGAATGAAAAATAAAGTATTTTAATTACAAAACTAGAACTCACTCAGCAACGCTGACTTTTATGTATTTTCCAGTTGGCAGGTAACAGGTTGCTGAGGATGGCACACGGGGATGGCTACACGGCGGGCAAGACTGACATCCATTTATGTTTTGACGATACTGTTGTTTTGTAATTCATTCGACTAATTATTTTGTGACTTATGAACTAGAATGTATTGCTTAACAACAGTGTTTAAAATGAATGAAGGGTTTTTGCCAACTTAATTCCGCTGCTTAATTTAATAATATGTATGTTTTATGCTGTGAATGACCAACTGTGAGGTGCCCGGGAACGGGGCCTTACAAAAGGGTGGCAGAACACACAATAAGAAATTCCACATAAGTGAACACACACCGAAAGGGTAATCGATAATCTAAAAAAGCAAACAAACTCAAGACTAATGCAACTGTTACAAATACAATCCTAATCGAAACAACCAAGATAAAGTCTGAAACCATAAGTGTTAGGGTTTCTTACAAGATAATACTAGTTCAGATTATCAATGTGATAACCTGAATCGCAACAATAACAGATAACATCAACGTGATGAAGAAGAACGACAAACAACTGTAATCGCTCAACTGAGACCAAATCTTCAAGAACAAGAGAAGCGAAGTGAATTAATCATCAGTCCAAGAGATGCCAACATATAAACACCGTAGCTTCCACACGACCAAGTCCAGCTACGCTCCAACCTAACAGAGCAACACAACCCTAGCCCAAAGCACAACTCTACTTTTAACCTAAAATAGAAACAAAACCCAACAGCCCAACAAAATTATACAAATAACAAATAAAGAAATTAAAAGAATATTTAGATATTAAATTAATATACGCTCATAAAATTTTAACACCCCCATAATTCAATATCCAATGGCATTGAACATTCTAAGCTTAGATACCAAAAAACCATGTTGTTACGGAAATAACCCTTTAGTAAAAACATCTACAGGATATTAATCTGAAGAAGTTGGAACAGTTACAATAACACCAGAAGAGATTTTTTCCCGCAAGAAGAAACTATCAATTTCAAAATGCTTTGTACGATTATGAAACACAGGGTTAGCTGCTATTAAAACAGAAGTATTTCATCACAATGTAAAGGAATGGGGAGAGTCACAGAAACTTTCAATTCATGTAGCATATTAATCAACCACATGATTTCACAGGTAGTCACACACACTGCACGATACTCTGCCTCAGCAGAGGATCGAGACATGGTGCTTTGTTTCTTGTTCTTCCAAGAAACCAAAGAGTTTCCTAGAAAAACACAGAACCCAGTAACATATTTCCTAGACCCTAAACACTTTCCCCAATCTGAGTAAGCATAGGTAGTTAAAGAAAACGAATTTGATTTATAAATAACCATGAACAGGATCCTTTTTCAAATATCTTAATAACCGCAATGCAAGCTTTAAATGAGACTCATAAGGTTTATGCGTATATTCAGTCAGAAACTAAATAGAGTAAGAAATGTCAGGTCTAGTGAGAGACAAATATATAAGCTTGCCAATTAACTTTTGATATTCAGAAACATTAGTAAGAACAGTTTGATCTTTTTCACACGTGGAAGCCATAATATGATGTTGCTCAAGTGGAGTATTAACCGGTTTACAGCCAGTCATACCAAACTCAGCAAGCAACTCAACACAGTACTTGCGCTGGGATAGACATAGCCCATGTTTGGTATGAACAACCTCAATACCTAAGAAATATTTTAAGAAACCCAGATCCTTGACAAGAAACTCAATCATCAAGCTTTTTTTTAGTGTTTTAATCTCGGACTCACTGTTGCCAGCGACAATAATGTCATCAGCAGATACTAATAAAATAACTAGAATAGAGTCAGAGGACTTGACAAACATAGAATAATCAGTTTACTTTGAGTAAAACCACTAGACAGCAGGACACTAATAAGCTTCTCGTTCCACATACGAGGAGCTTGCTTCAAACCATATAGAGACTTGTTTAGCTTACACACGAGCATCATTTTTGGAAAAGAAACCCCAAGGGAGTGTCATTTAAACGTAATGACCCATACGAAAAGCATTATTAATGTCAAGTTGATACAGAGACCAATCATTTTGAACAGTAAGAGAAAGAACACATCTTATTGTCACAATTTTCACCACGGGTGAAAATGTTTCATCAAAGTCAATACCCTCTCGCTGGCTATACCCTTTTGCTACAAGCCTAGCCTTGTATTGATCAATCTCCCCTGTGGATCTATATTTTATTTTATAGACCCATTTACATCCATGGGCTTTCTAGATGGGGGGAGATCAACCAGATCCCAGGTATAATTTCTGTTTAAAGCGTTCATTTCCTCAGCATAGCATCAACCAATTTTATCACTACATGCCTCTTATAAGAACGAGATTTAAAACTTTTATTAAGAGAAGAGACAAAGCACAGATTTTCTTTGGAAAGATTTGAGTAATTTATAGTTCTTTCAAGACCATATCGAACCTTTCCTTCAATGATAAAATCATCAAATTTCCTAGGGACAGAACTAGGCTTAGTAGACTTCCTAGGAGCCATATTCTCAGATGAATGATCATTTCCCTCAGGAGTGCTAGTGTGATCAGAAGTCCTAGCCAGCTGAAAAGCCAAGCCAACTCCTCCGCTTGGACCAGAGGGCGGCTGAGTCTCAGTCGTGCCATCCAGATGGTGCTGAGGGACAACCGGGCCATCTGGAGGTTGTTGCAAACCAGCCAAACCCTTAGGAATAGGGCTGCCACTTGGCTGCCTGTCAGCAACAAGAACATCACAGTTTCCTCTTCTTTCATTATTGGGATCACTTTGGAAAGAAACCTCATCAGGTGGATTTAAAGAAATTAAATCAAAGAAATTTAGATTGGCTATTGAGATTGTAAAGTAGGATTAAAAAATCATTAGAGCTAGTACCTTCGAAAGGAAAAATATTTTTGTAGAATTTAAGATCTTTAGAGAAAAAAATGTTTGTTTTCAAGACACCAGACTTTATATCCCTTTTTTAATTTGAATATCCAATAAAAACACACTTATATGAATGACTATGAAATTTATTTGAACTATTAAAAACAGTGCAAAAACATAGACACCTAAAAGATTTCAAATGAACAAGAGAGGGTTTCAAACCAAATAGTAGCTCATAGGGAGATTTGGCATTAAAACTGAGGAAGGGGTCCTGTTAATTAGATATGCAGCAGTCAACACACATTTAGACCAAATACTTAAAGGAACACTACTTTGAAAAAGAAGCCTAGCAATATTCAACAAATATCGATGTTTCCTCTCGGCTATGCCATTTGTTGAGGAGTATAGGAGCATGAAGTTTGATGAATTATTCCATGAAGACGATTGAATTCAGAAAATTTTGCATTTATAAATTCGTACCATTATCACTCCTAAACACCTTAACAGTTTTGTTAAACTGATTTTTTAAAGATATGTAAAAGTTTAAACATTTAAGAAAACTTCATATTTATGTTTCATTAAGAAAACCCACACAACCCTAGAGAAGTCATCGACAACAGTCAAGAAGAACCGATAGCCTTCTTTACTTTTGACCTTATATGGACCCCACACATCAAGGTAAATGAGTTCACTAATCAGAGTGGATTTGTGATCACTTAAAGGAAAGGGCTCTCAATGTTGTTTGGCCTTGTGACACACATCACATGGTTTAGTAGAATCAAGATTCTTTAGATTTAAAGTGTCTTCTAAAACTTTTAAAACTTGATCAAATGGATGACCAAGGCGAGACTGCCATAAATTTGACACTTCAGAACTAAGAAAACACTAGTTCTGGTTATCAATGTGATAACTTGAATCACAACAATAACAAATAACATCAACGTGATGAAGAAGAACAACGAACAACTACAATCGCTCAACTGAGACCAAATCTTCAAGAACAAGAGAAGCAAAGTGAATTAATCATCGGTCCAGGAGCCAGCATATAAACACCACAACTTCCACATGACCAAACCCAGCTACGCTCCAACCCAACACAACAATACAGGCCCAGCCCAAAGCTCAACTCTGCTTAACCTGAAATAAAAACAAAACCCAACAGCCTAACAGAAATATACAAATAAGAAATAAAGAAATTAAAAGAATATTTGGATATTGAATTAATATATACTCATAAAATTTTAACAACAACACAGAAGAGGGTTAAGTTGTAACTTTCTCTGGCATTTACACAAACATGGGATGGCTCTCCCAAGTATCTCAATAAAAAAGACCCTTTAAGAGAGAATGAGAGTTAGAGAGCTTGATCAACACCAAAGTAAAACCCTAGCAAGAAAAAAAATAATATATGGTCCACATTTACGCTCTAACCCTTGGCCTTTCTCTAGAGCAAATATCTTCCCTTTCAGGCATGTTAGCTTTGCAAACTCTTGATATGCCAACTTTCCACTTGAATTCCTGAAATATAAAAAACACGCTAGAAGAACCAAATACAACACATGTGTACACATTGAATTGCAACAAAAGGACTACTAGCGAAAACAAACGTTTACATATAAAAAATCTTTATCACACACTACAAGGAAGGAGATCATTAGCGGCGACATTTGTCGCCGCTATTAGTTCAACTAATTATTAGGTACATACTAATTATATAACTAATTATTTACAACTTTCTAATTATATAATAGGTATTTAAATAATTAGATGTACATACTATTAAAGATGTAAATGGTTAAATATATGGATTTTAGTATAACTAATTATAAAATACCTAATCTAATTAGAAAATACTTGTTAACCATTTACATCTAATTATTTATGTACATCTTTAAAGATGTACATACTAGTATTTACAACTTTCTAATTATAAAATACCTAATCTAATTAAAGTTGTAAATAATTAGTATGTACATCTAATTAGAAATACTAATAAATGGTTAACCATTTACATCTTTAATAAAATAACTAATCCAACTAGTTCAAAAGTTAACTAAAATCCATCTTTAATAAAATACCTAATCTAATTAGTTCACCATAAAACATTTGTAATGAAATTCCTTATTTACATCTAATTAGTTCAAAAGGCTTCTCAACATTTACATTTAATTAGTTCAAAAGGCTTCTCAACTAAACATTTACTCTAAAATCCATTTAGTTAATCATATACACAAATCAAGTATTTACATCTAATTAGTTCAAAAAGCTTCTCAACTAAGCATCGTTAAGCATGCCTTAGTTAACCATAAAACATTTGCAATGAAATTCCTTATTTACATCTAATTAGTTCAAAAGGCTTCTCAACATTTACATCTAATTAGTTCAAAAGGCTTCTCAACTAAACATTTACATCTATACTTAAAGAACAATCTAAAACATTTACATCTATAAAACAAAAAATTTAAAAAAAATAAAAAAAATACCGAATTTAGAAATCTTTGTAGTAGCGGCAACGGAAAATGCAGTAGCGGTGACGGTGATGGGTGACGTGGTGCGGGCGGTGGCTGGTGGCTGGTCGGATGGTGGTGGCCGCGGGTGGTGGGTGGTGGCTGCTCGGTTGCGGGCGCGCACTACTAGAAAAACTGCAATAGATGACGCGCATTGCGCGTCATCTTTGGGGTCAGATGACGCGCAAATGTGTGTCAAGGAAGGGGTAGTCAATGATAGATGACGCGCATCCGCGCGTCATCTGTTTATGTTGCGCAAAAGATGACGCGCATTTTATGACGTGCAAAAGATGACGGGCAATGCGCGTAAAGGAAGGGGTAGTCATAAATGACTAGATGACGCACATTCGCGTGTCATCTATGAAATTTTTATGACATGCAATAGATGACGCGCAATGCACGTCATAAAATTAGCTGCATTATTTTATATATATATATACACATTAATTTTTATAAATTTTACCTGCTATTTTTATAAAACTATAAATCAATATTTGTCGAATAACAACAAAACAAAATTCATTTAATTAAATACTAAACAAAATTACAAAGTTGTTTCAAGTTCACATGCATACGTAAAATTACAAAGTAGTTCCAAATTCTTTTAATCGTCTAATAAGTAGACCTACACATAAATAAAATTTGAAACATAACACGATCACAGTTGCAATGGCTTCTACAACACCAGCTGCTCCTAGAAGATGACCAATCATTGATTTGTCGAGTTCACTCGCAACTGCAAACATTAAATTTATTAAGTTCATGGGAAAGTAAAGAGGAAAGTAAATGTTACTACAGCCACAGTAGGGAATTACCCATGCTTTTAAAAAACATTCACCATTCGATTAGACATTCAAATGTATTCGTTCATGGAAATTTACCAATGAAGTTTCTAACAACCATACACATCATATCATCGCCTTATCTTACATGTTGTGCATAACAACCCAGATTGTATGTCATTTGAATAGTGGTGCCTGCAACATTTATTTAAGATCAATGAAACAATAACAAAAATACAAGAATATTTACACCAAATTATCATTATAAATTTACCATGCTTTTATAACCGTGAGAATCTGTCACCACAAATCGCATTGGCCCGTCAATACTCTGCAAATGATAGACGTAATACTTACATGTGGCTTTAAATATGTGCCTACAAGATACATAAAATTATATAGTGTCCAAAAGAATTCCTAATCAAGGCTTTAAATCTGTCACCACAAATCACATTAGTTAGTGTTCAAGATAAATATTAGTTATATTCATGACCCATTGTCTTTTATCCATCTACCCATCCTGACCCGTTGTCTTTTATACATCTGCCCATCTAGACCCGCCCATCCCACTTTTGATTTCTACATCTGCCCATTCACAAAATACTCAACGATGGAAAACAATCCATATCAATTTATTAACATGTTCAAATTGACCCAAATATATACTATTTGGTCAGGATTGCCAGGCTTAGGTCTGAATGGTTTGATCTCATACTTGGTTAGTATTCATTTGAAGAAAGATATACCTTTGTTCTTTTTTCTTTTATACCCGTCGGTGGATACATGAACAAACACAATTATTGAATGTTGTTCTCAAACTAAAGCAAGTTTAAAGTTGTTTGAAAAGTAGCATCATCGAACATCATCTCTTGTGTATTCCTCATTCTCTGCTTCTGCCCTGTCCTCGTCCTCCCCTTCTGCCTCCTTTGGCTAGCTTTTGTCTAATTCTGCTCATTGCAACAACACTGCAACAAATGCTAAACTTTTAAAGCTAATAACTTCAAAGAAAGATGCAGCTCTGGATATTAGTTACTTGAGAAACCACTCACGGTATTTCAGAAAACTGCATGCCTAGAATGATATTTTTTATGCGATCGTAGAAAAAGAAATAGCATGACAACCTGAAATAATATGAAAAAAACATATATATGTATATAACCTGAGATGCACTCATACACTATCAAGATTTATCCTATATATAAGATAATTAATAATATATATATACATATATACACACATATACATATATATGTATATTACCTTGTTTATGTTGCTCTTGATTGATTCCCAAAGTTCGTAGTCGTCATCATAGTTTTCTGTCCACGTCTATAAAAGTAACTGCTAAATTACTAAATGATAAAAAGTTATATATATGAATTCAATCAAAAGTAAAATAACCAATGTACCTTAAAAACTCGGTGGCCCATGGCGTTAATGAATACATTCTCACATTCTTCCATAGAGCTATTCTCAAAGAACACAAAAGGCATTATGTTTCCGCTGATACACAAAAGCATTAAGAAGTGAGTTTGGTGTTTTTTTATCACAATCAATTGAAACATATCCATTTTATTGTGCAATAGATACTTGTAATAAATTTTTACACAAATAACTTGTCTTCCTTCATATCTTCATTCATCATTTCCAAAACAACTATCATGCCACCCAATATATGTTGTCTGCAACAAAATTTAACAAAACCACGTTACTTTATATCCACTTAAGCTATTCTGAAGTAGATTTATTATACCTAAGATCACTCCTGAGCCACTCAATCTTTCAGGAGGGGTGTTTTCCGGTGGATTTTCAACCAAATCAAGAATTTGTGCCCAAGGGTTAAATGACTTCTTAATTTAATTTATAAGTACCATGAAGTATGTCATAAACATGTGAATGAGAAAGTTTACATGTTTTCTCCAATGGTCGTATTGTACTTTGCTGTTATCTACAGACTCTAGAACAACTGTTAAAATATAAATGAAAACTTAACTTCTTAGCACATAATAATCTAGTTTATCTCAATAAGTATTATGTGAGGATTCAACTTACATTCGTATCCTTCGATAAGTCCTTTTAAGGTAGTACTTTCAAGATCAGTTTCCTTAAGAAACATGTTTATCCTATAACAAGAAACACATGGATTACTTGAATGGGAAAAGCTAATGCAACAATGACAACAACAATCAAGAATTAAGTTGATATCAACTTACTTGTCAAAGTGAATGTGGACTTCATCTAGGTACCTCATTTTCCGAAAATGGAACTAAGACATAAAAACTAACAAAATTAGAGCAAATCAAAAAACATATAGAAAGGGAAATTTGACAACAAAATCTTACAAACAGCTCCTTCACTATTTATATTTGGATCAAAAAACAGTCTGATAAGATTTCAAAACCATATTAAAGATCAGAAGCTAATATAAAAAAACCTAAAAAACAAACACTAAAACATATATTCAATCCAAGAATTTCAACATAAAACCCTAATTTATAACACATCCACAATCAACCATAATTTAACAATCAAACAATAATGTAGCACCTATGACTTGCAGAAGGTGCTCGATCAGTGGTGGCGGCTGCTGGAGGTGCTCGGTCAGTGGTGGTCGGCTGCTGGAGGGGGAGGTCGGGTCGCGATTTGCCTGCAGGGGCGGTGGTCGGCTGCTGGAGGTGCTTGGCCGGTGGTGGAGGTGGTCGGGTGCTGGAGGTGCAGGGGCCGGTGGTGGAGGTGCAGGGGCCGGTGGTGGAGGTGGTCGGCTGCAGTGGCCGGCGGTGGAGGTGGTCGGCTGAAGATCGAGGGGTCGCGCGCAATATGATTTGGGGAAACCGGGGGAGGGGTTTTTAGGGGGAAATCGATTTTGGGTGTTAACAATATACAAGTTAATTAGATATAATGTTTGAAATTTTTAAGATGACAAACCAAGATGATACGCAAAAATGCGTGTCATCCTTTCTAAGAATTTTTTAAAATATGACATATATTTTATGATACGCGTAAATGCGCGTCATCTTTTTTCGCGTGTCATCTTTTGCGCGTCATCTATTAACAGTTTTCTAGTAGTGGCGGGGGAGAATTGAAGAGAAGGCGGATGGTGGTGGCTGTGGCGAGTGAAGAAGGGAGGTGGGAGGTGGCCGCGGGTGGTAGTGGCTGGTCGGATGGTGGTGGTCGCGCGCGGGTGGTGAGCAGCAGTGGTGCGGCGGGAATTGTGGTGGTAGGTTGGAGGGAAAGTGAAGAAGGGAGGATAAGACCCCGCGTATATCCAATTACCATTAGCGGCGACACGTCGCCGCTAAAGGCGTCGCCGCTAATAGGTCACAGTACGATTTAACAGGAGTCGTTCGATGTAATTGATTATGGACGGCTAGATGTGGCTCAAAAAAATGAATGGTGGATCGCAATCGTTAGCGGCGACAAGTCGCCGCTAAAACCGTCGCCGTTAATATGTGTCGCCGCTAAAGGCCGTGTCGCCGCTAATACGCGTGTTTCTTGTAGCGACACTTACTAGCAGCTAGTTCTCAGTCGTGAAAGAGATGTTTAACAATACTAAACACGTTGATTTATTGTATCTAGGGAGGCAATTCACCATTACCCACACTACACATGTCAAAAGACGGAAGGGGATAAAGTTGTTTTAAGGATAGAGTGCACTCACCTTGAAGTAATAAGTACTAGAAACAACGTAATTACGAAACAACAATATAATATATTGATATTGCAACTCCTATTAATTCTCCTCCGTTTGGCAGGAAAAACGAAAGTGATCAAGGTTTTACTTTTCTTACCTCGTCGATATAAAATGCAATTTGAAAAGTTACATAGTCAACTAAGGTTCAAAAAATAAGTTTGAAAAATTCAAAATTTTGTTTTCAGGTCGTACGTTACGATCAAGCAAAGTACACTGATGACAACTGCGTTGACTTGTGTATAATATTGTCTTGATTCTGTAGGCAATTCAGAACACACAATCAGAACAAGCTGATAAGCATGCTCATGTTTATGATTGCATCACACCTAATAATTGTGGACATTATCTGGCTGTCCATGTTAGTTACAGCCTTTTTGGTTCAAAGAATCTGTTCATCTTCAAACAAACATATAATAAGAATAATAAAATTAACCCTCTTAAAAGTTAAGACCCATGATCACAAGTTTACTTTGGAAACAATTGGTAAATAGATTTGAATCTTGAATGAAAGATTACAAACAAAAAGTAATCAGAAGACTATAGCAATACGTACGTCGAATAAATCATTCTGACATTATTAAACGGCTCTAACAGCTTGAAACCGAGGTTCTTTCGGGAGAAACTTCTGTTGGGTGTATATCGACATGTAGTCACCAAACACAAACTTGGGGTAGCCGATTTGGTTAACCTTTTCGTTCTCCTTTTCGATGAGTTCAGTTGCTGGTGCAATACTTGCATTATAAGAGGGATTATAGAATGAGGCTATTGATCTCCTGGTGCCATTGGGTTTTGCCTTAACCCTATGCCACACGCTCTTGTATCTTCCATTGCTCAAAACTTCTACCTGATCACCTGTGTTGATAACAATCGAGTAGGGGATAGGTTGAACATCGATCCATTTACCGTCTTTTAGAATCTCAAGGCCATCAACCTCATCATCCTGGAAGAGAAGGATGATTCCTCCAGCATCAGTGTGCGCCCGCAAACCGTTCACCATCTCAGGATGAGGACATGGTGGATAATGGCTAACTTTTGTCCCGAAAAACGCTTTGTCTCCATCTCCACCGTTTAAAACTTTCTTGATGTAGCCCTTTGGTATCCCTAAGTTTCCATCCATCACTTCCATCATCTTCTCCGCTAGTTTCTTTAATTCGGCTCGGTATTCCATCATGGTTTCCCTATTTATTCGTATCATTCATAATTCATGTTTAAAAACAACACAAACGTATCTAGTAAAAATGTATTTAGTAAAATGATACGTGTTTGTTGAGCTGGGATCTCACTGGGAGCACTCTCTTTGTCTGCTGAGATAAGGGCAAACACCTTGCTCCCAGCAAACATTGTAGCTCAACAAACACATACTTTATACAGTCTTTAACATGATTTGTAGTTTTTGGAAAGTGGTATTAATGCTTACTTGAATCCTGGGGTCTTTTGTGGCCATTCATAATCATCTGAAAGAAGAAAGACGTCTTCCCAATCGAGGTCTTCCAGCTTGTCTCCGCTTTTCTTGTTCACAACTTCCTTTAATCGTTTGACTGGTGTCGAGTTCTTGAAAAACTCTTCTTCCCTCTCCGTCTTATAGCATTCGGAGCTTACCTTTTTCACCCTATCAAGAAGATCCACCGGGATGCCATGATTCACCAACTGCATCCAAAAAGCAAACACAATGGTTTTATATATGAGTTAATATACAAACAAGTAAAGTTTCGTTATTGTATCTATAATTACACATATGAGTACCTGAAAGAATCCCCATTCTTCGCATCCGTTAGCTATTTGCGCCATTGTCGCAGCTCTTTCTTCGCCATCAAGTCTTGAGAAGTCAATCACGGGGATCGGCATTTTTAGTGATGAAGATTAAAGGTTAATATGTGTTGTATTTTGAGTTTGATATGTTGATGAAAGTATGATATGTTGTGGAGGTATTTATAGCCTTTGCTGGTGACACCATATATTTAAAATGTCAACGCTTTGATATGTTATATTAATTGCTAGCAAAGGTATATGGTTGAGCTGGTATGAAGGCTGTTAATTGAGTGCAAATGTGTTGAATACTTTATGAAGATGGGGATTGAAGATAACTTAAAATATTATGGTCAAATTATCTACCCTTAACACTTTTAATGTAAGTTGAAATTTGAAAGGGTACTGTAAAGGTAGAATATATAGAGTAGTAAACTAGTAATGAAGATTTCATTCATACACATTATGTTTTCATACGTACACATTGTGTTCTGCAGTTGCAGGGGCTCTTCGGTAATTTTACTCAACCTTCTTGCTTATAATGTAAGTAGTTACCGACCTTTGATGTTGAGTATTCCAAACATCTTGCAGTACCTTTGACTTTGCCTTCATAACATGATTGTGTGGTGATGATATTAAAGAATTGACAGATGTGCTGCCACAGTTTGAGGAAAAAGTAATGGAAACTCATTTAGATATTAGTTTTGATTAAAGAATTTACCTATATGGTTTTTTCAACTGCTATTTAATTGTTTATTTAATGATTTTCTATAAAAGTCTATCAAATCACAAGTTGAAACGTTTAGAAAAGCAAACAAGTGTACGGGGCATTCCTTATGAAAATCACGTATTATTTGACATTTTCTAGTGTAATTTACGTGGCTAATTAGTACCAAACCAACCAAATGACGTTGTATGATTAGTTTAAAACTAACTCCGCAAAAGCTGCAAATCCTACCACCAGTCGTAGGGCTGCAAACCAACCGAATACATGTCACATCCCGCCGATAGCGGAAACACGAAATGTCACAGACACATTTGGTTCAAAGCACACTGTTATAAAGTTACTATGCTACACACTTATTTACATCATACAGTACTGTTTGTTACACACTATAAGTTCGGTTGCTATAAGATTTCCAGTTAGTTGTTTTGTATGAATAGTAATTATGTTTCTAGGCTTGTCTTGCTATATATCTCTAGAAAGCTTATTCCCACAACACACTAAATTTATGTTGTTTTTTGATTACCTGAAAAGCATGTTCAAAACAGTTTAACTATATAGCGGGTGAGTTTCAAATGTTTTATCATTTCATGTTTATTAGATACACAATAGAGTTTAGCACATATGATGTAGTCATCATGAGCCGATAAGTGAAACCTTAACATATTTAGTTTAAACAACGAACATCAATAATCATCAAACAATCCCGTTATGCTTTCTATGTCTAACACAACATAGCTTTAATTTATAATTGTTTATGGATACATGTAATTGCTTGTTTCATGGTGCTACCATGCCAATTGGGCTAATAAGGCCATATAGTACTATTTACAATATCTATTGGCCATCAGAGTTGATCAACTTGTGTGATCATTTGGGGACTTTACGTGCTAGAAGTTAGATAATTCACATCAAAGTTGTTTTCATGTGTAAGTTGGTAAATAAAAGAAAACATATATCTCCTCCAAAACATTTGTTGTTATAAGTATAAAAAGAGGGTATATGAAACTTACCTAATATGTTTGGATCTTGTTTGCTACTGTAGAATAGCTAATGATACCAACTCTATCATGATCTTTGTGTTTAGGTATGATTCACTACTAGAAAAAACACAATACATGACGCGCAATACGCATCATATTTGGGGTCGTCAAGTAAGGTATAATCATAAATGATAGATGACACGCATATGGGAGTCATCCATTTATGACGGGTAGAAGATGACACGTATTTATGACGGTTTCTAGATGACGCACAATGCTTGTTAAGGAAGGGGTAGTTATAAATGTTAAAATGACGAGCGTGCGCGTGTCATCTTTATGAATTTTGTGACGCGTTACTAATGATACGCAATGCCCGTCATAAAGTTAGCTGCTTTTTTTATAAAATTATAAATCAATAACTGTCAAATAACAACAAAACAAAATTCATTTAATTAAATACTAACAAAACAAAATTCATTTAATTAAATACATGCAAATAATAATATTCTAAATTCATTGTCTAATGTTGTAGGGGTTGAACGTTGAGGCTCGGGAAATCAAATCAAGATGAAGATCAAGATCAAGATCAAGTCAGGCGAGAACCTAAAAGTTGCCGCGCGAAAATTGCTTCTCGCTCGACAACATCCAGTCACGCGAGAACATGTGATCGGGCGAGAACTTCTAGTTAATATATATATAGTTTGTTTGTAATTAAGTAACTTTTGTCATTTCCTGATTTTCATACATATTGTACTCATTCGAAAATCAAAGAGCAATATACTTTGAAGTTATTTACATTCGTGTTCATGTGCTTTTGATTCTACTTCTTCTTCTTACCGTGAGAGATTATATTTCGCGTTTTCCTCACGAGATCGATTGTGTTATTGTGTTTATCCTTATAATTGGTATCAGAGCCAAGTTGCTTTATATCGATTGAATTGAAGATTGAAGTAAGTGAATTGAAGTGTTTGTGAACCTTGAATAGCTTGATAGTCAAAGTTCTATTTAATTTCTGTTGAATTTGATCACTTTTGAAGATGATGAAGCTGATTAACTTGGTGTTCGATGAATTGATGTTGTTTTTGAGCTTAAACGAGCTTAATTAAATCATTTAGAGACAATTATGATCTTAATTGAACCTAAATTACTAATTGAACCTAAATCACTAATTGAACACTTAACTAATCAAATTCTAATCAATTTGGTGAATGATTGAAGCTTGAAACCTTCGAAATTAAAAAGATCAAACAAGCGAAAAGTTTGTCAATTTCTACGAAAAGTTTGGTTTTCGCGCTGTTTTCGCTAGAGTTCATTACAAAGTTTGTTACAAAAGATTTCATTCACGCGACAACTTTTAGATTTTGCTAAATTCAGTTACAAAAGTTACTGCGCGAGAACTTTGTATTGTTCTTGCGAGAACTCTTTGATTTCGCGCGAGAACTTGGAGTTTGAAGAATTTCTAAGAAATCTGATTTTTAAGTGAGAAAAATGGCAATTCTGAAGCTTAGCACTGCCATTCTTAATCTCGACAACGAGATTGGTACTAGCACAAAGCCACCTCTCCTACTCAATGAAGAAGATTACTGGGCATATCGGTTTGAGAACCATGTTATTTACACTGAACCCAGGATGATGAGATCTATCAAGAAAGATCCATATATCGTGGTATACAAAAATGACAAAGGAGATTTGGTTCTAAAACCTGAACATCTTTGGGATGAGGATTATTTGAAAAGGATGGAGCTTGATGATAAGGCTTATACTGCCATCACTATGGCAATTACCAATGATATAGCACAGAAGTTCAAAGTTTATACTAAGACTAAGGATCTATGGGACGCTATGTAAGAGTAAATAATATGAGAGAGAGCCGAAAAGATATGCTTAACCAAGAATTCAATGTGTTCACTCACATTCTTGGTGAAACATTAGAAGTTCAAATGTCTTGGTTTGTGAAGCTGATCATAAAAATGAAGAGTGTAGGAATTACTCTAGAGAAAATAGCAGTAAACAAAAGGGTATTAAATTCTCTGCCATATAGCAACAATAATAACTACACTACCATCAAAAGAACCAAGGATCTGTTCACCTTATCACTTAGTGATTTCATCTCAAACGTTAAATCCTGTGATATGGATGATAAGCAAAGAGCTGCAAACTACATCAACACAATGGGAGCTGAAGTGTCGACATTGTATGCCAAAATGGTTAGTAATCCAAATTACTATGGCAGCTACTCTCAGTTGTGTCAATAAAAACAGTCAGCAACTTCTGCTCATCCAAATGTCAAAGATCAAACCTTGCCCCAATCCTTGCCTCACTACCAAACTTCTTATCTAAATCCTTATGTCCAAGCTCAAATCCAACCACGAACTTAAACCTACCCATAAATTCAAGCTTCTCAATCAACATAACAAGCTTTTGTTGTAAATTGTCAACCCAACAAACAAACCATTCAGATAGCTGAAGAGCACTTGGCTCTGTTTGCTTCTTTCATAAACAGTCTTCAAGCCTTTTCTGCAGGAAGATTAAGTGCACCAAATATCTTGGTTGATTACTTACAACAAGTTAATCCTGATGATGTTGAAGAATCTGATATTAAATATCAGATGGCTATGGTGGTGTATATTGTAAAGAATTTTACAAGGAGAACTGGAAGAAAGGTATTTGGTCTGAACAAGTCAAGCAAAATAGGGTTTGATAAGTCTAATTTGAGATGCTACAACTGTGATAAGCCTGGTCATTTTGCTAGAGAATGCACCGAAGTTAGATCAATTCTGAATGATCATGGAAAGAAGATGATAACAGTGGAGGTGGAAGCTAAAAATGATCAAGCCAGTACGTCTAAAAACAAAGCCTTGGTGTCTCAAACCAACGAAGAGTATGATTGGTCAGATCAGATGGAAATTCTTGATATCAAGTTATGTACTGCTTTGTTAGATGAGATCCAAACAGTTTATGAGCATGTTAAAGCCAATTTACTTGCTGAGTTTGTGTATGATGACTTGATGAATGGTGTGTTTCTGAAGAAGAGAAAGTTGAAGCTGAGATAGTTAAGGAGAAACATATTAAGAAGGTGAAAGTGGAAGAAGTAAAGGATAGTGATGAAATAGTTGTTGAGATTACTCCAGCTCAATCTCAAAAGAATGAAGAAAAAGTGGCAAGGACTGTTGAGTTCACTCCAGTCAATATGGAAGAAACTGAAAGAAAAGCTGTTGAATTAACTTCATCTAAAGAAGAAAGGAAAGTCAAAGTTGTTGAGGAAACTCCAGCATCTGCTTATGCTAATCAAGATAATGCTGTTGAGATAACTTCGACATCTGAAGTAGAAAAGTTTTTAAAGAAGGCATTCATGGTAAATGTTGTCCATGAAGAGACAAAGAAACAAGCAGAAACCAATGAGGTATATACTACTCTTTGTTCAAATGATTGTATTGGAAAAGTACAAAGGTACAGAGTTCACAATGAACACTTGATCTTAGAAGTTGAAAAACTTCAATATCAAGCTCGTAAATATAAAAATGATGAGAAAATTTTTAACGAAAAGATAGATGGCTTAAACAAATCGATTTGTTAATCAAAATTGGATCTTTAAGATAAAAATTATAACATAAATGATTTGACAACTCGTAACAATGAACTATCTTTAGAAATTAATAAACTTAACAATGAACTCTTGTCTGCAAAATTGATTGTTGAGAAATTTGAATTATCTTCAAATATGATCGAAGGTATAATCAAGTCTCAAATAACATAGTAAATTAATGGTGGTAAAGATGGAGTTGGTTATTCTAACATTGCACCACCGATTAATCATGATTGTACTTCATTACCTTCATCAATTAACATTTGTGATAAAAAGATATATGGATTAGGTTTTCAACCAAAGTCTGACTTAACACCTTTAGTTAATGTTTCACTGACTATTGATCCTGTCATAAAAATTGAAATTAAAGTTTATCATGATAATTCTTTTGTAGAAAGTGTGAAGATGGACGGGTTGGTCAAGGAATGGAAAAGTGATGATGAATTAGTTTTAAGGAAAATAAAACTTGTAATGAAAAATCTTCATGTAATTCATCATCTATGATTAATGAACGTTCAGATGTTTTTAGTGCTATAAATGTTTGTACAAAACTGTCTAACAAAGAAAAAAAACTAAAATCCAAAATAGATTTTAAGACCAATAAAAGAAAACGAGTCACAACATCTGTATCTGACTCGAAAAATGATTTCAAGAACAGATTTGTTTCAAAAGGCAACATTTATAAAGAAGATTATATTTTTAAGGAAACAAATGCAAGTTTCTTTAAAAATAAGTCTTCTATTATTACTAACTCTGTGAAACAAGATGTGTGTAGATCAGGTACTAAAGAAACTGGTCCTACTCCAATACCTTCCATTCACAAGGATAAACCTAAACTTAATGCCTCGCTAGCCTCAGATGAAAATCATTCTATTAGGACAATTCATAATGAAAAAGGAAAACGAGATACTGTTAAAGAATCTCTTCGCCAAAGAAATATTAAAGCCAGATTCTATCATAACAGTGGATGCTATCATCAATAGTTTGAGAAACGGACTCGAGAGCAAAATGTGTATAATAATAAATGTTGTTATGTGTGTGGAAAGCCAAATCACATGGCTAGAAATTGTATTCATCAGCATCAATTGACAAGTAAACAAAGATTTCACAATTTTATTGAAAATAATAGAAAACAATTCTTTCTTAATGCCAAATATAAAATAAATTTGAATCAGTCAAACTCTTTCACTGATAAAAGAAATGTTCAAACAAACATAAATTTACAAAGAGAAAATACAAACAAGAAATCTTTACATGTTAATGATGACAATTCATTTTCCACACAAACTACTTTTAAGAAATTGGTTACAAATCTGATCAAACCTATTCGGAAATGGAAAATTAAAACAACTCAACCTGAACCTGATATTGTTGAAGATTATATCTTCAATGATAAAAGAGATATGATAGTAAAATTTGTATCATATTTAGATGAAAATGGTGTACTCAAGTCAACCATGGCTTGGGTTCCTAAAATTGAATAAATGATTCATTTGTGTAGGAACATCCAAGAACCAACATCAATAGTGGTTGGCACGCTGACAGTGGATGTTCAAGGCATATGACTGGTAATATATCTTTATTGAACAACATAAAACATTACAACGGAGGATATGTTATATTTGCTGGAGACAAAGGTGGTAAGATTACAAAGAAATGTATAGTATCAAATAGTGTGTTAAGGCTGAAAGATGTTAATTTTATGGAGGAACTAAAACATAATCTGTTAAGTGTCTTACACAAATTTATGACAAACAGTATTCAACACACTTCACTGATAAAGAATGACTAATTTTAAAACCTGTATTTGTAATTCTTGATGAATGGATCTTATTGAGAACACCGAGAGACAAAGACACGTACTTACTTGATATGAATGGATCTCATTCATTTGTAACTATGTCCTGTTTATTGTCTAAAGCCTCAGAAAGCGATCCATTGTTATGGCATTATCGTTTTGGTCATGTAAATGTTAAAAATATGAACAAGTTTGTTAGAGGGAATCATGTTGTAGGCCAATCTTTGAAAGAATTTCAATTAACTAAACATTTTTTGTCATGTTTAAAAGGAAAACAACATAAACTTCCTCATAAACCAGTTGCTCATACAAAAATTGACTCTATACTTCAACAGCTACACATAGAATTATTCGGTCCAATTATTGTTTTGAGTTTTGGACGTCGTGCATATTGTATAGTCATTGCTGATGATTTCTTTAGATTTACATGGGTTTTCTTTTTAGTAACCAAAGATAAGACACCTCATTTGCTGATAAGAGGTTGGGAAGGTGGCATCCTCCAGCTTTAGGGTTTGTCGAATAGTAGCTGGAGTGATAACCACTGGGTGGTTGTTTACGGAGGACCGGAGAGAGACCTCACCATCATTCTCTCCGGTTTGGACGGTGATGTTGGTCCAGAACTCCGATAGGGAGTCGGTGTAAATGGTGGGGTTTAGAAGAAAATCTGTTTGGTATGGAGATTCATATATAAGATCAACGACATTATGGAATTTGGCCTAAAATGGCGATTGGTGAGATGTGCGACACAGTTGTGTCGAGGTTTGAGTTGCATGGCCGCCATTAATGGTGTATGGGAAGTTCAGAGGTTTTTGAAAAGTTAGGTCAAGTGAGAATTAAAAGCTCTGAATGTTAGGTATTTATAGGGTATGGCAAAGACTGAAAGAAAACTACTAAAGGTTTTGGTCATCAGTTATTGAAGGTACTGATGATGTGGTTTTAACCTTCAGTGGTTGTAACATCTGAGGACTCGGTGTGAGTCTTCAGTAGTTGAAACTACTGAGACCTTGGTTATGTCCTTCAGATGTTGTAAACGGCTGAAGACTTGTTGTCAGTCTTCAGTAGTTATAAACTACTGAAGACCTAGTTTTCATCTTCAGACGTTGTAACAACTGAAGACTTGGTGTTAGCCTTCAGTAGTTGTGAACTACTGACATCAGTAGTTGTGAACTACTGAAGACATGGTATTGCTTCAGTTGTTGGAAACAACTGAGGACTTGGTGTTAGTCAACAGTAGTTGTGAAACTACTGAAGACATGGTTTTGTCCTTCAGTTGTTTGGGTATGAAACAACAGCTGTTGGCATCAGCTGAAGAGTAAAGTTACTCATCAGCTGTTTCCGTCAGATCAGTTGTTTCATGCTGACCTCCACATTCTTCAGAGCTGGTGAACAAATTGTCTTCAGTACTTATATGAAAGATTACACATCAGTACTTGTGATCAAAATTTGTTCTTCAGTACTTATTTGTTTGAAAATTATACATCAGTAGTTGTAATCCACCTCACTACATCAGTTATTTTCAACAAATAATGTACATCAGTACTTTGAAGCATTTTGGTCTTCAGTAGTTGTGAAAATACTGAAGACTCAATTACTCATCAGTACTTATATTTGACCTTTGCATACTAATGCTCATCAGTACTTGTGAACTGAGAGCATCAGTATTGGTCAAATTATTCTAGCTGCAGCATACCAAGCCTTAGTACTAAGTTTTGGAACGTAGCACTATCTAAGGGCTTAGTAAATATGTCTGCAAGCTCATTAGCACTAGGCACAAACTTAGGATCAATCAGACCTTTTTCATAGCAATCCCGAATAAAATGATGTCTGATCTCTATATGTTTGGTCCTAGAGTGCTGAACTTGATTTTTAACAATGCAAAGAGCTGAAGCACTATCCATTAATAATGGAGTCTTAGTCTCTATAATGCTATAATCCAAGAGTTGGTTCTGAAGCCAGAGTATCTGAGATGTACAACTTGCAGCAGCAATGTACTCAGCTTCAGCAGTGGATGTAGCAATTGATGTTTGTTTCTTACTCTGCCAAGAAACTAAACAATTGCCTAGGAATTGGCAACCACCAGAAGTGGATTTTCTGGTGACTTTACATCCTGCATAGTCACTATCAGAGAAAGCAACTAATTTGCAAGAATGCCCAGTTGAATACTAAAGACCTAGTGATTGGGTACCTTGCAGATATCTAAAGATCCTTTTGACTGCAATCAAATGGGATTCTTTAGGTGCAGCCTGAAATCTAGCACAGGCACATGTTGCAAACATGATGTCTGGTCTAGAAGCTGTAAGGTACATCAAGGACCCAATCATACATCTGTAAAGGGTTTCATCAACCGCTTTACCTTTCTGATCTACATCTAGTTGTGTGATGCTGCTCATGGGAGTAGAACAGGGCTTACAGGTTTGTAAATCAAACTTATTCAACAATTCCTTTGTGTATTTTGACTGATGGATGAAGATTCCATCATCCTTTTATTTGATTTGTAAATCTAGAAAGAACTGTAATTCTCCCATAGCACTCATTTCAAACTTTTGCTTCATGAGCATTGTAAATTCATCACACAACTTTAGATCAGAGGATGCAAAGATGATGTCATCTACATAAATTTAAACAAGGAGCTTATGCTGTCCCACAGTCTTAATGAACAAGGTTTTATCAATGGTGCCTCTAGTGAACTTATTTTGGAGAAGAAAAGTCGATAGTGTCTCATACCAAGCTCTAGGAGCTTGCTTCAGCCCATAAAGAGCCTTATCAAGCTTGTACACCCAATCAGGATATTTATTGTCCTCAAAGCCTGGTGGTTGACACACATAAACTTCTTCTTTTATTTTACCATATAAGAAGGCACTTTTGACATCCATTTGATAGACCTTAAGACTGTGAAAGGCAGCATAAGCTAAGAACAGTCTGATTGCTTCCAGTCTTGCCACAGGGGCAAAGGTCTCATCATAATCGATGCCTTCCTCGTGTGCAAACCCCTGAACATCCAGCCTGGCCTTGTTCTTAACTATTTGGCCCTTCTCATCTGTTTTGTTCCTAAATACCCATTTGGTGCCTATTGCACGCTTACCTTGGGGTAATGGAACAAGCTCCCACACTTGTTGTTTCTTGAACTGAAGAAGCTCAAGCTGCATAGCTTCCACCCATCCATTGTCTCTTAAAGCAACATGATAGTTCTTAGGCTCTTGCTGACTGATGAAGAGAGCATAGAAGCATAAGTTGGATAATTGATTCCTGGTTGAAACTCCAGCATTGATATCACCAATGGTTTGAGATGTGGGGTGATTCTTCAGCTCTTGATAGACTATAATATCTATGCAAGTGTTTGTAGACCCATCAGTAGCAACAGATGGTGATGGAGATTCCTGAAACCATGTAGAAGATGGCAGCTCAAATGAAGTAGAGCAAGCAGAAATTTCATCAGCATTTGTTGTGGATGGAGCTGCTGAGGCTACAGGAGCATCAGGTTTAGTGGACTCAGGCAGGTTGTCACTAAACCTGAAGAGGTGAGTACTGACTACATCATCATCAGTACCACCAGGTGGAGATCTGTTGATAGGCTCAACAGCTGGAGGTTGATAAGGAACATATTGCAGTATGTCCAAATCAAACAACTCCATAGGGTTTTGTGGAATCTTGTCCTTTGGAGATTCATTAAACTTAACATGCAGAGTTTCTTCAACCGTCTTTGTCCTACAGTTGAAGACTTTGTATGCTTTGCAAGTTGATGAATAACCAACAAAATACCCTGCATCCACCTTACTAGCAAACTTCTGAAGTGGGTCGCTAGTGTTGAGAATGAAACATGGACACCCAAAGGCTCTAAAGAATGAAATCAGAGAGGCCAAATGATGAAGAACTTCATAAGGAGTCTTCATCAACCTCTTGTTCACTAAATCTCTATTCTGTACATAGCAAGCTGTATTGACAGCTTCAGCCCAAAAGGTTAGTGGCAGCCCAGAGTCAGCTAGCATTGACCTTGCAGCTTCAATGAGAGTCTTGTTCTTTCTCTCAACCACTCCATTCTGCTCAGGAGTTCTAGGAATACTAAACTGCCTTTTAATTCCCTTGGACATGTAGAAGTCATCAAGTGTGTGGTTTCTAAACTCTGTTCCATTGTCACTCCTCACACACTTAACATGCAGGGAATACTGCTTTTCTACAAATAACACAAAGTTCATGATATTCTTGGCTGCTTCATCCTTGGAGTGCAAGAAGAAAGTCCATACAAACCTGGAATAATCATCCACAATTACCAGGCAGTATTTCTTCTTTGCCATGCTCATCACTCTGACAGGACCAAAGAGATCCATGTGTAGAAGCTGCAAGCAGGCAGTGGACTTTGGTTCTTCTATTGAAGGGAATGAAACTTTGTGTTGTTTTCCTTTTAAGCAAGCAGTGCAGTCATCTTCACACTTGAACTCCTTCAAAGGCAATCCTCTTACCAAACCATGGCTTATCAGCTGATTCATGTTCTTAAAATTAACATGCCCCAACCTTCTATGCCATAGGGTAGACTCTTGAGGAGAGGCCTTGGAGAATAGGCAAGGATGGCCTTTTAGATCTATATTTTGGAAAGATCTAAGGCATACACTCTTCCTGTCCTGTTGGCCTTCAGGAGAGTGTATTCATCCAACACCTTGTCAATCAAATTTAGAACTTTGGATGACAGAATCCGACAGTTCTGGCTTGTGAAAAGGGTAACATGGCTTTTATCACACATTTGACTGACACTCAAGAGGTTGTACTTGAGATTCTCCACATGGTTAACATCATCAAACCTTATTTCCCATTGGAAACACAGCCTTTTCCGATGATGTAACCCTTTGCATCATTGCCAAAGGAGACAAATCCCTTCTTTCCTTGAGAGTAGTCATTAAGAAGGGAGCTGCTTCCTGTCATGTGCATAGATCCTCCACTGTCTACATACCAGATGCTTCTTTAGCATGTTGAAGAACCCTGCAATCATAACCACATGTTAGTTAGTTTTAGAGACCCAAACCTGTTTGGTTTTGGGTCTGTTCTTAACTACAGGTGCAACACTAACAGGTGTGTTATGTGTAACAGCCTGAGGTGAAGGAGATGATGCAGAAGAGGAACCCTTTGGCTTGGACTTCTTTTTCTGTGGTTTCAACACAGGAGCATCTAAATGGTTGACTCTTCCATTAGATGCTGAACCATCATCACCAGTTGTGTCTGACTTTGTGATAAAGCTTTCAGCTCTTCAGACACATTGGGACTTGCTGATGATGGATTCCTATGTTGCACCATCTTCTTTTGAGCAACCTCAACTGTTGCCTGAGCAACCCCTACCTTCTTTTTAGATTTAGCTTTAGGCTTAGGGATTTCAGGCTTTGATGTTGCTAGTACAAACTTGGTCTCAAACTCATTCTTCATTTTATTTATGTCCTCATTAATTTTCTCCTTTTGTTTGAGTTTGGAACCACTTTTGTACCAGCAATCATCAGTAAGATGATTGAACAAGCCATATATCTCACATGGCTTCTTCTTCATCTTATGTTGATCATCAGCTGAAGAGGATGAAACTGCTGAAGACTTGTTCTTCAGCTGTTTGCTATCAGTACTAGCAGTTTTCTTCCTAGTAGTGCCTGCTTTCCTGACATCCTCTTTAGCGCTCTTCAAACCTTTTCTACTGTTAGTTTTCTTCTCTTTAGTGCTGACAGTAGTAAAGGTTTGAACTTCAGATGTTATCACTTGCTCTCCAGTACTTTCAGTACTTCTAGAGACAACACCTGAGTTGATCAACCTTTTGATCATGTGACAGTTAGCATTTGAACCATCAGCTGTTGTAGCATCAGCTGATTGGTTTTGGCAGGAGTTAATGCTGACTTCTATCTCTGATGATGCTGAATCAGAAGATAGTAGGCCACATGATGAGAAGGATTGGTTATTGCTTTCTCCATCAGATTCAACTTCTGCTCTTGAAGTAAAATATGTTGGAGGAGCAGTGTGATTATAACCAATGCCAAACTTCACATTGGAAGCTGATTGCTTGCTAAGAAGCATTTCAAAACCCTTGCATGATTGCACCCATCGATCACACTCTACTTGGGTGGTTGCAAGAGTTTCCTTGAGGTCTCTGTACTTCTCTAGAAGTACATCTTCCCTAGCTTTATCATCTTTTATTTGACATTTAAGCTTGTAAATCTCATCATTTTTCTCATTAAGTGCAGCCTCAAATTCAGCTTTCTTTTTGGAAATGGTGTGCTCTAGCTCAAGATTTTTATCTATTAAAGCTACATTTGCTTCTTTAATAGAGGCAAATGCTGCTATGCATGATTCAGAACAAAGTTTGGCTTTGGCCTCAGAGGATACCTGCGATGAGGCATTGGATGATGACCCCTCAGCAGACTCAAGGGCCATCAGAGCAAGATTTCCAAATGGATTATCCCTATCATGTTGACCAGCACCTTGGAGTAGTTGTTCCTGACCAGATAGATCATCTGGCAGACTACTCCAGTCAATAACTCCTGGGGTGAAGAAGCTATGTTGTTGAGGTTGTGTTTGATGATGAGATTGGGAAGATTGAGGCTCAGGAAGAGCATGTGGTGGCTGAGCAGAAGGTGCTTAAGTTTGACTGGGCTGAGGCACATAGTAGCAGGGGTATGGGTATGGCATATGACCCTGAGGCACAAAATAAGCACGTGATGCCTGTGCTTGTGATGGATGGCCAGAACTGGAGGAATGTTGCCCTCTGTGCTGTGAGCTATTGCTTGGAAAAGTCACAAAGGGTGCAGAGGAGTTAGATCTAGATGATCTACACTCTCTAGCAAAGTGTCCAAGCCTTTGGCACTTGTGACACCTCAACTTGCTCTTGTCAAAACCAACTTTGGTTTTGCCAGAGAGACCAGGGAATTTCCTGCCAGTTCTCTTGTAGAACTTTTGAGATCTGATATTTATCATTGCCATTTGGTTCAAAATATCCATCTCCTCCAGATCATCATCTAGAATGCCCTTCAAGTCCTCCATCAGAAAGCACAGATTTTCACTGCTACCTCCTGAACTACTACTAACACCAACAAAAGCTTGTTCAGAGTGGGTAGAGAAATCAATATGCTCATCATAAGAACTCTCTGATGCAGTATATTCAGACTCCTGACTTATCAAGGCAGCATTGCCATGGACAAAGTCATCAGTGAGCTTGCCAGAGGTAGACAACTTCCTCTTTTGCTCTATCTCTCTCTCAAATGTTAGCAGTTTCCCATGAAGTTGGGTGAGAGATAGAGTATCCAGATCTGCACTGGAGCGTAGGACAATAGTATAAGTGTCCCATCTCTCAGGCAGTGATCTGAGGAATCTGTTGTTCATCTGGCTGTTAGAGTACTCTTGTTTGACCATCTTCAACTTAGAGATCAAACAAGAAAACCGCTCAAACTGCTGAGTCAGAGTCTCACCCTTCCTATGAGAGAATGTCTCATATTGTTGGGCGAGGATTTCCCTAGTATTTGCTAAGACCGAATCGGTTCCTCCGAATTGTTCCTTCAGAGCAACCCATAGGTCATGAGCAGTTTCATGATGCAAAAGCCTTGAATAAATCTCATTTGGAATGGCCATAGCTAAAATTCCATAGGCTCTAGCATCAATCTCGAACAGCTTAAGATCTTCATCCGAATATTGTTCAGGTTTCTTCGGAACCTGTTTATTTGATTCAGGGACGCTCACCATAGGCTTGTATGGTCCATGCACCACTGACTTCCAACAACCAGCACTGTTGACAGACAAGTGGTGAAGCATACGACGTTGCCATATGTTATACTCATTCCTCACAAGCATCGGAGGCTTGGTTGAGAAACCAGTATTATGAGGATCGTTCGTTGGTGTCTTCATCTCAGATTTTAGTCAAAAACAAGTTTAAGCAAAACAAATGTAGCTCGAAACCACCAGAGAACCTCAAGTTTACGGCCAGAAACAACAGAATCTCACTCTCTATAGCTAATTCTTGCAAATTGCTAATTCGATCAAACGTAGAGATCAAAAGAGCAGTTTCAAATGATCAATAGTGAAATCGATCAATGATTAACCTGCTTTGATACCATTTGATAGGATCTCAGCCTCTAGTTTGATCAATCAGATTGTATTCGCAGCGGATTTAGCACAGTAATTAACGATTACAGCAAGAACACAAAAGATTTTGCATGTAAAAGTACAAACATAGAGAGAGAGAAAAGTTCTGCAAAAGATGTTTTCTATAACTCCACACGTTTCGGCGCCGAATACAAAAGGCACATCGTCCTTTTATAGGAGAAAAAGGACGAATGCTGATGTCACTTGACAGTGACATCAACCGATTATTAACAAACTACTGATGGAACATTAAACTACTGAAGATGTCAACAGCTGACATCTTCTTACAAAATCTTACCTATTACAAGTACTGAAAAGGAAACTACTGAAAATCTACAACGACTGAAGAACAACCTCTTCAGTCGTTTATAACTACTGAACTATAACAGCTGAAGAACAAACTCTTCAGCTGTTGTACAAACTACTGAAAGAAAAAACATAAAACTACTGAAAAGAAAAACCATCACAACAACTGAAGAAGACTTCTTCAGCTGTTGTGACAAACTCTGAAGCTTCAGCACTTTGGTCTTCAGACTTTGGTCTTCAGATGTTTCATCAGCTGATGACTTCAGTAGATGTCATCAGCTGATGTCTTCAGTCTTTTGTCTTCAGACTTTGTGCGTCAGTTGTTGATCTTCAAGTCTTCAGTTCTTCAGTTGTTGATCTTCAGCACTTGTCTTCAGTACTTGAAGTCTTCAGTACTTGTATGCTTCAGTACTTCAGACTTCAGTACTTATCTTCAGTACTTGGGATCTTCAGTTGTTGTACTTCAGATCTTTGATCTTCAGCTGTTGATTCTTCAGACTTTGTCAAATTGCTGATGAAGGTCTTCAGCAGTTGTTGTGATGTCATGTGGGACTTAGAGGTTTTCCTGATCTTGGCTCATTGGTTCTTTTGGTCCAACACTCCTCCTCCTCCACCACCACCACCACCACAGCCACCATAAATGCTTCATAAGTCATGCTTTTTTTGGGTTTTCTACAAATTCTAACGAAAACCAAATCTTAAATACTTCAATTCGTAAAATATATTCTATGTTTAAAAAACCAACTAAAAATCAAAATAGTCGTATATAAGAGTCGTAGATTGCATGAGGGTTTTTAGCGGAAAATTAACTTCTTGACAGCCGATTGTGGCTCCGAAAAAGTGGACCATGAAGGGGATTTAACATCGCCAAAGACGTGGAATAAATATGATCTATATGTAAAACCCCAGAGGTAAACAATTTTATTAGCACGAAGATACGGCCATTGAATTGTATAGTTGTAAAGCACCGCCAAAACGAGCATTTCATCCTCACCAAGACCATATTTTATCCTTAAATGAGATTTGGAGTTGACTTTCCCACACTTATACTGATGATCTAGGAATCATAAAGAAGTTTTCGATGTTGGTGATCAACATGTGGTGGTTAGGTGGTGTATATGTTCGATCGTTTTAGGGCTACATGCTGCTGATCAATTTGGGGTTGGAATGGGTGGGACGAACATGTGTGTGTTTGGTTATTAATTGCATCTACACAAATGGTGTTTTTAATTAAAATAAATTAAATAAATAGTTGGTCATCTTAATTTCAAAGGGTAATTCGGTCATTTAAGTTAAATCTAATAGAAAAGTTAACATTGTTAGTATTAATAACCAAGGTTGTTACAAATTGAAATCATAATGCTCTAAATTATTACTTAAAACTGGTAGTACTCAAACCTACTATTTTAAATGCATCATAGGGACCATTTATGTAAATAATTCATGTATTTATTTACATGTTTATGTGGCTGTATTGAAAATCTAGGATTTTAAAGTATCACAAATAATTTTAATGAAATTAATATATTAATAAAGAGTTTTATAAAAATGGTGTTTATAAAAAACTCATACATAAATGTTTACAATTTGGAAGACTTTAAAACTAAAATTATGTATTTAAATGTCATAAACTAAGGTTTAAAACATAAAATAATAAGAGATTATTTTTTAGAAACTTAATTGCTCGTAATAAAGGATTTACTAATAGTTAAAATGGTTCGACGTGTTTAATATTGACGTATTAATATCTAGGACATTAAAATCTAATCGACATGATATATATTAAGCCGCAAGACGAACTAATAAAACTTGCTTCTATTTGATGTAATGTTTGAAAACATTACTAAAATTAAATGTAATACTACCCTTTTTCAGAATAAGTATATGCCACCCTTTTTAAAACACTTACGTATTATTAGGATTTCCATGTGAAGATTAATTTGCCATGGGCCATTCACTTCAAATTTTTAGAAATGAGATAAGGTGGTTTGTCACCACCTTTGTGATAAATGCCTAGGCCAATCACATTAGTTGGGTTGGACATCACGCGTTTTAAAAGTATGAAAAATTATAACAGACCTTATGAAAAATGCATAGGCCAACCGCAAGGTACGGGGCAGATATGAACGAGATTGAACGTGCAAACATTAACAATGTAATGTTAGTCAATAAGGAGGGTCTAAGAGTTGCAATTAATACATGGGGCACTTAATTATTAAAGGACTTAAACATTTTAAGTACTAAAGCTTGATACTTTGTTTTGTAGATGACAACACCCGCAAGCACTCCTTGGCGCAAGCACTCCTTGGTCGATATCTTCCGCTCAACGCTCCATACTAAACCATGAGAAACTTAAAGACATAAACTTCATGGATTGACATCATAATCTCCAGATTATGTTATTTCAAGACAAGACGTTGTATGTCATTGAAGGACCACAGCCCCACCCTTTGGCAAACAATGCACCAGCACAAGGCCTAAAAGGATACTTGGGCCAAGCATTGTGATGATGCTCAAACGGTTGTATTCCTCATGCTAGCTTGCATGAAGCCAAATCTACAATATGATTTGGAGCTCCTAAAAGCTTATGACATCATTCCTGAACTCAAGTTGATGTTTGACGAGTGTGACATCCGTCACTATCAGATCTGTTAATTGACGCGAAATTCGTTAACTCTCTTCATATATTTATTATCGTCGCGTAATTAATTTGTTCTGATTCCGAATTCTTGTATTATTCGTCTTACGTGTTAATCCAAATCGTCTTATTAATCGCTACTAATATAATTATGAGTATTATTATTATTATTATTATTATTATTATTTTATTTTATTATTATTATTATTATTACTATTATTATTATTATTATCATATTATTATTATTATTATTATTATTATTATTATTATTATTATTATTATTATTACTTTTATTATTATTGCTATATATATGTATATATAACCTATAAAGCCGCGCTTGCGACGCCATGAATCTTGAACGTGTTAACATTATTTTACATCACGTCTTAGCTCGTGTATATATTTCCTCTAAATTGGCTCCTTAAGGGTTACGATTATAAAGTTTGGGTTAATTAAAAATAAAATAAAAAGTTCAGGGTTTAAAATAAATATTTTTCAAACTAATAGGAATTAGTTCCTAAATAATCTAGGGACCTAGAAGTAAATATCAATATAAATATGCAAATTGATGAAAATCGTCGACCGATCCCCCTTCGCAACCCTACCGCTACCGTCACCATTCTACCGCCGCTGAACCACCGAAATCAGCCTCTTCCGGTCACCGTTAGCCGTAGTCTCGCCGTTTACTCGTTCCGTTCGAGGTGAGTTTTGTTTCGCTTCATTTCGTCAAAGTCGGTTACGGGTTTGGTTCGGATGGTGTGATGGTTCGATGGTGGTTCTCGGCACCACACATCAGCCATGGTTGCTGCTGTTGGTGGGTTAGCGTATATCTATATATCTATACATATATATATATGTATGTGTATGTGTATGTGTGTGTGCGCGCGCGCACGCATGCTGCTGCTACGTATATATATATGCGAATGTGTGTATGTATAATCGTGTGCGCGGTGGACCGAGGAGAACACAGCAGCCGATGGCTGCTGTGCATACATTGTGTGTGTTCGTATGTATGTATATATGATGAAATGTGTGCGTATGTGTTCGGTTGTGTGCATATATGTAGCTATTCATTTGTATGTTGAGATAGAGTGTGTGTGTTGCATAATGCTTATATATTTGTATGTATGTACATAAGCTACGTGTGTATGTGTTTATATATATTTGTGTGAGTGCTCAAGTGTGTGTATGTACATCTAAAGTGTTTGTTGTGTATATATTGTGTTTGTGTGTGTGTTGAGAAGAACCAAACACAGCAGCCGAATGTAATATAGTGCATGTGATTAACATAGTGTGGGTGTGTGAATGTAATGACGTTTGAGTGTTGGTATGATTGTGTAGTGTGTGTGGGCTTATGCATCATGAGTGTATAAATATATTATATATAGCTTGTGGGTGTTATAATGTATGGGTGTAAAGGTACGAGCCAAGAATATATATAATTATATATGTTGTGGGTGTCGAGCAAAGTACATTGGTTACTATATGTTGAGGTTTATATGTCTGTATTTTTGTTATTTATATGTATATGATTATATATGAGTGTGTACCTAATTTATATATATAGCAAGGGTTGATCGGCTCGGGTATATTATAATAGGAATATACATAGCAAGTGTGGTATGTGGTTAAAGCATAGCATTATAGGTATATGATTATAGTAGATTTTAACTAAGTCTATATGTGTGTGTATATATATATGTGTATATATATATATATATATATATATATATATTCTCTTTTGCCTAAATATACGAGTAATCAACTAGTTATATATAGAGAGAAATAAATAAATATCTTTTAAGCGAGTAGCGCGTCAAACCCGAACCGACTCAAAGCAGACCAAAGATACCATGTCACACATTAGTTGTGATTACAAGTTCAATTATTGTGTATTATTATAGGTGTTTGACTACTCTCATTTGTGCGCATACTAGAAGCTTTTGATTACCATATATCTGGATCAAATCAAGGTGAGTTTCACGGTCCCATTTTCATTACAATTTTATACATCTTTGGGGTTAAAGTATGCTCACTCCTTTCGGCTGTGAACTTAATTTAGTTTGGATTAATGTGTTATTGTTTACAAGTTATATCTTATGCATGAGTTACTGTGTGGTTATTCAATCACAACTATTTAACTCTGGTGTTGGAGCCGACAGACAGGTATTGATAGTACTATCGGGTTGACACCCCCACCCATGTATGTTAATATACTAGTTGAGACTGACTGTGGTTATGATCGACCCCGGGTGAATATGTTTAGACAATTATTGTGTGATTCGTCATAGGTTTGGTTGTGATATTCATGTAATATTACATGTGATAAACTGTATACACTTATGATACATAAACTTATACACAACAACAAGTTTTCAATTTATGTTTAAACCTGTGAACTCACCAATAATGTGTTGACTTTTGAGCATATCTTTTCAGGTGATATTAATCAAAGGGGATAGCTAGAGCCGATGCCTTAGCAGAGACCCTAAGGATTTCAGTAGATCTGTATTAGCATTGGACTATCATTTGAACTCGTTTATGAATGCTATGTTGAACATTTATGTTTGTTAGATTTTATGTTGAATTTAATATTGGTTAATCGATAGACTATGATGGTCATGGAACTGACTAACCACGACACAAGTCACCATTGTGTCAGGTGACGTCATGACACGTGGATCTTTACATTTATTATGTCTCTGTAAACTAACCAGGTGTTATGACGATCCTGTCCGTTACATCCTCGTGTTTTCTCTATAAGCAGGGGTGTGATAGATTGTTATCAGAGCCTTGGTTATAGAGAATTAGGTGGATTATTCGGCCTAAACTATAACCTATGTACCCATGTAGTATGCATAATAGGATTATGTGTGCAATGATATACATGTGAATGTTCTAAGTGCATTATTGACTATGTTTAGTAGCCTACCTTACAAGCTATCTGTGATATACTTATATGTGAAAATTGTGGGCATTGTATCATCCATTTATACGTTGAGAAATCTTTAGGTAAGTGCATCCTCTCGTTATGTATTTGATCTATATTCGTATTGGATTGATAAGTGCTACTGTAAGAATTCTTCTAAGGACTTAGGTTATTAAGCCAACCTTTATTCTGTATGTCTAGCGATGTCACATTTGCTATAGGTGCCCTTATTCACAACCTGTTGCGTTGAGTCTTGGAAGACAAACATGTTGGCTAATACGACACCAGTATACAAGAGCGCGACATACTCTGATAATATGACTACTTCATCAGCTTTAGATTATTGTACATAAATTCCTTCAATCGTTCATTAATCAAGTAAATTCTTTCTCAATCATTTCCTTTTTACAACTTCGGATAAATAAATTTTGGTTAGTAACCATATATTTGATACTCCAATCATGGATATTACTCTGTACTTGATAAGATATGCTAACTCGGATAGGAGGAGCTGGGGGTGACCATGCAAAACGAATTACGATTATGGGTGCACATGTAATTGCAATTTACGGTGTACATGAAGCCTGACAAATCTTGCCATGAGATAACGGTCACAGTTAGTACAAATCTCTCATTTTATACCTTGGGACGCTAGAGTCTCTGTCCTTACAAGACTCCGTTAATGATTAGAAAACATCTATAACCTTTACTCTTATGTAAGTTCTAATCTACCTATAGTCTACATGGGATTCATAGTGTGACATTAGTCCTACTTTCAGTGAGACGTTGCTCCTTTTAGCATTTTAGAAATTATGCAATTGACTATTTGTTAGAATATACATGGCCTTCGGATAGTTGCAGAAAAGTAATAATACTCCATTCATATGTATCACTTTGTTCAATGGATTCATCTTAGAACTTGGAGCAGTTTGAATGTTCTAGCATTGTGCCTTGATGAAGTAATCGGATGTCACATGACTAGTTTAAGCATTGTTCTTGGTATATCGTGGATGTGGTGGGAACGCTATGGGAAACCTATATATAAACATCACCGGTATACTAAGAATGTGCCTGAAATGGGCTATGTGATGGTCTTGATGGATTGGAGTTGGAAACGGTGGGTAATGGTACTGGAGACGTGATTGGTTGTACATACAAGGATTTCACGACGTGCTAGTTAAATGAGTATGACAGGAACTAAGGGAGCAATAGCCCTAACTTGTTAGATCAAAAAAATGGAAACTATAATGTTTATCAGTAACTATTCTTAAAATCAAAAGATGAAGGCCATAGTTATGATTGTAATGTGTGTCTTAGCTAAGTCAGGCACCAAGATAAGTTAGGAACAAACAAGCTCAAGTAGTGGCTATCACCAGAAATCAAGGACTAGGAAAACTATGGAAATCAAGCTCAATCAAATCATAGAAGTCAAACATGCATTCGTACATTTACGATCGAAGTGAAAGACGCTCGCCAATACCCAACCAATGGTATGGGTGCAGATGTCCTCGATAATTATGACGCGTCTGTGTTACTTGATACCGGAACAGATTGTAGCTTTAATTTTTCTAAAATTATCCCTTTACCTTGGCATGAACCCTAGTTTCTTAGAAATTAGTTACTCGGTTGAGATGGCCAGTGATAATAGTTAGAGGTTGCACATAAGTACAAGAAGATCATGTCTTTGACATAGACTTAATTCTGTTTGGATTGTTTATCGAAACATGAAGTCAAGATAGTCTATCAGGAGAAGGTGGTACGTAAATCTCTATCAAATTACGAAGTGCTCAAGAGTCAAGGAAAACAATCTTGAAGAGATTTAAGTCTCATTTCTTGCATGAAGATTTATTGATGCCTAAGGAAAAGCGTTATGTAGTTCTAGCACATGTGGTACACAGAAAACAAAAGAAAGAAAGTTGAAAGATATTTTAATTGTACGAGATTTTCCACAGGATTTTCCTAGTAACTTATCAAGATCGCCCACTCCTTGTGAGGTAGAATTCTAAAATGATTAATCCTGTTACAAGAACACCCTATCGGTTAACACCATTGAAAACACAAGAATTATCGAGTCAATTACAAGAGCTCTTTGATATAACTCTTATTCAACCTAGTCACTGGCTGTAAGGAACACCGACCTTGTTGGTTAAAAAGAAGGATAGGTCATTCTAGTTGTGTATAGATTATAAAAAGTTAACAAGTTGACTATCTAAAACTATACCCTCTCACCAAGAATTATGATTTATTCGGTCAGTTGCATATAGGGATCAACGTACTTCTCAAAGAACGATCTTCGGTCAAGTTATTATCAGTTGAGGGTTCAAGAAGACGGTATCCAAAGACAACCTTTAGGACTTGTTATGGGTATTACGAGTTCTTAGTTATGTTGTTTAGGTTGACAACGCTCCTGCAGTATTCATGGACTTGATGAACCGAGTATGTAAGTCATACCTGGATGAGTTATGATAGTGTTTATAGATGACATCCTCATCTACTCATGATTAAAAGAAGAGCACGAGCAACATCTGAGGGTAATTCTAAATTTGTTAGGAAAAGAGAAACCCTATTCCAAATTCTCCAAGTATGAGTTCTGGTTGTGTGAAATGAAGTCTCTAGATCATATGGTCATTGAGAAGGGAATACATGTTTATTCGAGAAAGATCGAAGCAGTTAAGAAATAGGATACACCTAAGACGCCTTAGGAGATTCGACAATTCTTAGGGTTGGTTGGTTACTACAAGTGATTTATTGCAAACTTCTCTAAGATCGCTCAACCGTTGACGATGTTAACCTAGAAAGATAAGAAATTTGATTGGGGTCGTAAGCAAGAGGAGGCCTTTTAGACGTTGAAGGAAAGATTATGTAATGCACCAATATTGACCCTTCCTGATGGATCCAACGACTGTTTGGTGTTCTGCGATGCATCAAACCAAGGACCGGGTTGCCTACTAATGAAAAAAGATAAGGTGATTGCTTACGCCTCACGTCAGTTTAAGGTTCACGAAAAGAATTTTATGACACATGACCTGGAATTAGGCGCAGTAGTATTCGTACTTAAGATATGGAGGCATTATCTGTAAGGGACAAAGTGTGTCATTTACGCGGATCACAAGAGTCTTCAGCACATATTTAATCCTAAAGAATTGAACATGCATCAGAGACGATGGGTAGAACTTCTCAGTAATTATGACCGTGAGATTCGATATCATTTGGGAAAGGCCAATATGGTGGCCGACGCCTTGAGTAAAAAAGAACGTGTCATACCTATACGTGCACAAGCCTTGGGAATAATTATTCAATCAAACTTGAAGACTCAGTTCCTAAAAGTGTAGGGTGAGGCATTAAAGGAAGAAAATATGGCTGGTGAAGAATTTCATGGGTTAGATAAGTAGATGGAGTGTAAGAAGGATGATATGCATTATTTTATAGATCAAATATGGGTACCGAAATAGGGAGACGTACGAGAGTTAGTCCTGAACGAGACAAACAAGTAGAGGTACTCCGTTCAACCTGGTACGAACAAAATGTACCATGATCTCAAGGAATTATATTGGTGGCCGGATATGAAGAAGGATATTGCAAGGTATGTAGGTGAATGCCTGACCTTTTCCAAAGTTAAAGCCGAACATCAGAAACCATCAGGGTTACTATAACAACCATAAATTCCCAAGTGGAAATAGGAAAATATAGCTATGGATTTTATCACCAAACTGCCGAGGACCAGTAGTAGTCATGATTCGATTTAGGTGATAGTGGATGGAATGACGAAGTCCACTCATTTCTTACCAATTCGTGAGGATTATAAGATGGAGAAGCTAGTGAGATCATATGTAAATGAAATTGTGTCTAGGAATGTCTCCTTGTATCTATCATATCATATCGTGACAGTCGGTTTACGTCGCAGTTCTGGCAGACGATTCAGAAGGCAATGGGTACTCGGTTGGATCTAAGCACCAGCTATCATCCTCAAACAGTTTGGCAAAGTGAGCGTACGATTCAAACTCTAGAAGACATGCTTAGAGCATGTGTGATTGACTTTGATAGGAGTTGGGATACCCATTTGCTGCTGGTTGAGTTCTCTTACAACAATAGTTATCATTCAAGCATTGGATGTGCTCCATTTGAAGCTTTGTATGGGAGAAAATGTAAATTGCCAGTTTATTGGTCTGGGGTTGGAGAAAGTCAACTGACAGGCCCTGAGATCATTCAGGAAACAACCGACAAGATATTCCAGATCAAAGACAGACTTAAAGCAGCCATAGATCATCAGAAAAGTTACACGGATAATAGGCGAAAACAATTGGAATTCAATGTGGGTGATCGTGTGTTGTTAAAGGTTTCCCCTTGGAAAGTTATTGTACGATTGGGAAAGAAAGGAAAGTTAGCTCCGAGGTATGTTGGATCATTCGAGATCACTGAATGAATTGGTCCTGTGGCGTATCGGTTAAAGCTACCACAAGAGCTCAGTGGTGTGCACGATACATTCCATGTGTCGAACCTTAAAAATGTTTGGCTGATGGATCCCGTCACGTACCGGTTGAGGATATCAAGATTGACGAGAAACTCCACTTTGTGGAAGAACCGATAGAAGTCATGGATCGGAAAGTCAAGCGATTGAAATGCAGCAAGATCCCAATTGTCAGAGTGAGATGAAACTCTAAGAGAGATCCAAAATTTACGTGGGAACGGGAAGACCAGATGAAACTTAAATATACGCATCTGTTAGCGGATAGAGCTTCAGGATCTAACTCCAGCTAAATTTCAGGATAAAATTCTCTCAACTGTGGGATACTGTGACATCCGTCACTATCAGGTCCGTTAATTAACGCGATAGTTGTTAACTCTCTTCGTATATTTATTAGCGTTGCGTAATTAATTTGTTCCGGATTCTGAATTCTCGTATTATTCGTCTTACGTGTTAATCCAAATCGTCTTATTAACCGCTACTAATATAATTATGAACAACAATAATAATAATAACAATAATAATAATAATAATAATAATAATAATAATAATAATAATATATTATTATTATTATTATTATTATTATTATTATTATTATTATTATTATTATTACTACTTTTATTATTATTGCTATATATATGTATATATAACCTATAAAGTCGCACTCGCGACGCCGTGAATCTTGAACGTGTAAATATTATTTTACATCACGTCGTAGCTCATGTATATATTTCATCTATATTGGCTCGTTAAGGGTTACGGCTATAAAGTTTGGGTTAATTAAAAATAAAATAATAGTTCTGGGTATAAAATAAATATGTTTCAAACTAAAAGGAATTAATGCATAAATAGTCTAGGGTCCTAGTTGTAAATATCAATATAAATATGTAAATTGATGACAACCGTCGACCGATCCCCCTTCGCAACGATACCGTTGCCGTCACCATTCTACCGCCGCTGAACCACTGAAATCAGCCTCTTCTGGTCGCCGTTAGCCGTCGTTTGTCGCCTCCAGACGTCGTTTGTCGCCGCCGTCTCGCTGTTTACTCGTTCCGCAAATAAACGATCGAGGTTAGTTTTGTTTCTTTCCGTTTCGTCAACGTCAGTTGCGGGTTTTGGTTTGGGATGGTGTGATGGTTTGATGGTGGTTCTCGGCACCACACATCAGCCATGGTTGCTGCTGTGGGTGCGTTAGCGTATATATATGTGTGTGTGTGCTGCTGCGACGTATATATGTGTTTATATATATCTATGTATGTATGTATGTATGTATGTATGTATGTATGTATGTATGTATGTATGTATGTATGTATGTATGTATGTATGTATGTATGTATGTATGTATGTATGTATGTATGTATGTATGTATGTATGTATGTATGTATGTATGTATGTATGTATGTATGTATGTATGTATGTATGTATGTATGTATGTATGTATGTATGTATGTATGTATGTATGTATGTATGTATGTATGTATGTATGTATGTATGTATGTATGTATGTATGTATGTATGTATGTATGTATGTATGTATGTATGTATGTATGTATGTATGTATGTATGTATGTATGTATGTATGTATGTATGTATGTATGTATGTATGTATGTATGTATGTATGTATGTATGTATGTATGTATGTATGTATGTATGTATGTATGTATGTATGTATGTATGTATGTATGTATGTATGTATGTATGTATGTATGTATGTATGTATGTATGTATGTATGTATGTATGTATGTATGTATGTATGTATGTATGTATGTATGTATGTACGTATGTACGTATGTACGTATGTACGTATGTACGTATGTACGTATGTACGTATGTACGTATGTACGTATGTACGTATGTACGTATGTACGTATGTACGTATGTACGTAGGTACGTATGTACGTAGGTACGTATGTACGTAGGTACGTATGTACGTACGTAGGTAGGTACGTACGTACGTACGTACGTACGTACGTACGTACGTACGTACGTACGTACGTACGTACGTACGTACGTACGTACGTAGGTACGTACGTAGGTACGTAGGTACGTAGGTACGTAGGTACGTAGGTACGTAGGTACGTAGGTACGTAGGTACGTAGGTACGTAGGTACGTAGGTACGTAGGTACGTAGGTACGTAGGTACGTAGGTACGTAGGTACGTAGGTACGTAGGTACGTAGGTACGTAGGTACGTAGGTACGTAGGTACGTAGGTACGTAGGTACGTACGTACGTACGTAGGTACGTACGTACGTACGTACGTAGGTACGTACGTACGTACGTACGTACGTACGTAGGTACGTACGTACGTAGGTACGTACGTACGTAGGTACGTACGTACGTAGGTACGTACGTAGGTACGTACGTACGTAGGTACGTACGTACGTACGTACGTAGGTACGTACGTACGTAGGTACGTACGTACGTAGGTACGTACGTACGTAGGTACGTACGTACGTAGGTACGTACGTACGTAGGTACGTACGTACGTAGGTACGTACGTACGTAGGTACGTACGTACGTAGGTACGTACGTACGTAGGTACGTACGTACGTAGGTACGTACGTACGTAGGTACGTACGTACGTAGGTACGTACGTACGTAGGTACGTACGTACGTAGGTACGTACGTACGTAGGTACGTACGTACGTAGGTACGTACGTACGTAGGTACGTACGTACGTAGGTACGTACGTACGTAGGTACGTACGTACGTAGGTACGTACGTACGTAGGTACGTACGTACGTAGGTACGTACGTACGTAGGTACGTACGTACGTAGGTACGTACGTACGTAGGTACGTACGTACGTAGGTACGTAGGTACGTAGGTACGTAGGTACGTAGGTACGTACGTACGTAGGTACGTAGGTACGTAGGTACGTAGGTACGTAGGTACGTAGGTACGTAGTACGTAGGTACGTAGGTACGTAGGTACGTAGGTACGTAGGTACGTAGGTACGTAGGTACGTAGGTACGTAGGTACGTAGGTACGTAGGTACGTAGGTACGTAGGTACGTAGGTACGTAGGTACGTAGGTACGTAGGTACGTAGGTACGTAGGTACGTAGGTACGTAGGTACGTAGGTACGTAGGTACGTAGGTACGTAGGTACGTAGGTACGTAGGTACGTAGGTACGTAGGTACGTAGGTACGTAGGTACGTAGGTACGTAGGTACGTAGGTACGTAGGTACGTAGGTACGTAGGTACGTAGGTACGTAGGTACGTAGGTACGTAGGTACGTAGGTACGTAGGTACGTAGGTACGTAGGTACGTAGGTACGTAGGTACGTAGGTACGTAGGTACGTAGGTACGTAGGTACGTAGGTACGTAGGTACGTAGGTACGTAGGTACGTAGGTACGTACGTACGTAGGTACGTAGGTACGTAGGTACGTACGTACGTAGGTACGTACGTACGTAGGTACGTACGTACGTAGGTACGTACGTACGTAGGTACGTACGTACGTAGGTACGTACGTACGTAGGTACGTACGTACGTAGGTACGTACGTACGTAGGTACGTACGTACGTAGGTACGTACGTACGTAGGTACGTACGTACGTAGGTACGTACGTACGTAGGTACGTACGTACGTAGGTACGTACGTACGTAGGTACGTACGTACGTAGGTACGTACGTACGTAGGTACGTACGTACGTAGGTACGTACGTACGTAGGTACGTACGTACGTAGGTACGTAGGTACGTAGGTACGTAGGTACGTAGGTACGTAGGTACGTAGGTACGTAGGTACGTAGGTACGTAGGTACGTAGGTACGTAGGTACGTAGGTACGTAGGTACGTAGGTACGTAGGTACGTAGGTACGTAGGTACGTAGGTACGTAGGTACGTAGGTACGTAGGTACGTAGGTACGTACGTACGTAGGTACGTAGGTACGTAGGTACGTAGGTACGTAGGTACGTAGGTACGTAGGTACGTAGGTACGTAGGTACGTAGGTACGTAGGTACGTAGGTACGTAGGTACGTACGTACGTAGGTACGTACGTACGTAGGTACGTACGTACGTAGGTACGTAGGTACGTAGGTACGTAGGTACGTAGGTACGTAGGTACGTAGGTACGTAGGTACGTATGTACGTAGGTACGTATGTACGTAGGTACGTAGGTACGTATGTACGTAGGTACGTATGTACGTAGGTACGTATGTACGTAGGTACGTATGTACGTATGTACGTATGTACGTAGGTACGTATGTACGTAGGTACGTATGTACGTATGTACGTATGTACGTAGGTACGTATGTACGTATGTACGTATGTACGTATGTACGTATGTACGTATGTACGTATGTACGTATGTACGTATGTACGTATGTACGTATGTACGTATGTACGTATGTACGTATGTACGTATGTACGTATGTACGTATGTACGTATGTACGTATGTACGTATGTACGTATGTACGTATGTACGTATGTACGTATGTACGTATGTACGTATGTACGTATGTACGTATGTACGTATGTACGTATGTACGTATGTACGTATGTACGTATGTACGTATGTACGTATGTACGTATGTACGTATGTATGTATGTATGTATGTATGTATGTATGTATGTATGTATGCGACTGTGTGTAGGTATAATCACGTGTGCGGTGGACCGAGGAGAACATAGCAGCCGAAGGCTGCTGTGCATACATTTTGTGTGTTCGTATGTATGTATATTTGATGAAATATGCGCGTATGTGTTCGGTCGTGTGCATATATACGTATGTATTCATTTGTATGTTGAAATAATGCGAGTGTGCTGCATAATGTTTATATATTTGTATGTATGTACATAAGCTGCGTGTATGTGTTTATATATTTGTGTGAGTGCTCAAGTGTGTGTATGTACATATAAAGTGTGTGTTGTGTATATATTGTGTTTGTGTGTGTGTGTTGAGTAGAACCAAACACAGCAGCCTAAAGCTGCTATGTGGTTCATATAATATTTTTTAAATTTGATTCTTTTTTTATTATTATTAATATAGTGTGTGTGATTAACATAGTCTGAGTGTGTGAATGTAATGACGTTTGGGTGCGGGTATGATTGTGTAGTGTGTGTGGGCTTATGTATCATGAGTGTATAAATATATTATATATAGCTTGTGGGTTATAATGTATGGGTGTGAAGGTACGAGCCAAGAATATATATAATTATATATGTTGTGGGTGTCGAGTAAAGTACATTGGTTACTATATGTTGAGGTATATATGAATGTATTTTTGTTATTTATATGTATATGATTATATATGAGTGTGTACGTAATTTATGTATATAGCAAGGGTTCACTCGATTCGGGTATATTATAATTGGAATATATATAGCAAGTGTGGTATGTGGTTAAAGCATAGCATTATAGGTATATGATTATAGTGTATTTTAACTAAGTAGGACTGCCAGTGATATACTGGAGGAAGGTGGGGATGACGTCAAGTCCGCATGGCCTCTGGAGACATAAGATGACGGATACAGAGCGGAAAGACTGAGGCCGATAGGGGCGGATACTGAACTTCGTTACGTAACGAGTGACAATGGTTCCAGATTCTAGGGGAATCCGAAGACTGCGTATAAAGGACTGATTTTCCACGTGCATCAGATCAAAACTGGGCCAGCGTCTGACCCACCAGTCACTCTGTTCATAGCATTATAGGTATATGATTATAGTGTATTTTAACTAAGTATATATGTGTGTGTGTCTATATATATATATATATATATATATATATATATATATATATATATATATATATATATATATATTCTTGTGCCTAAAGATACGAGTATCAACTAATTATATATAGAGAGAAATAAATAGATATCTTTTAAGCGATTAGCGCATCAAACCCGAACCGAACCAAAGCGGACAAGAGATACTATGTCACACATCAGTTGTGATCATGGTTGCAAAAGTCGCTAGGCGCTCCTAACTCGGTCGGGGATCGAACTACGAGTACTCGGCCTTAATCGGGGAGTACTCGGGGAGTACTCGGCCTAGGTGGGACTACTCAGCAACTCGGACGACCAGTGAGTAGCGAGTACTCGGGGAGTAGTTGGGCGCCTAGACCGACTTTTACAACATTGGTTATGATTACAAGTTCAATTATTGTGTTTGACTACTCTCATTTTTGCGCATACCAGAAGCTTTTGATTACCTTATATCTGGATCAAATCAAGGTGAGTTTCAAGGCCCTATTTTTATTATAATTTTATACATATGCTCACTCCTTTCGGTTGTGAACTTAATTTATTTTGGATTAACGTGTTACTGTTTACAAGTTATATCTTATGCATGAGTTACTGTGTGGTTCTTTAATCATAACTATTTCACTCCGGTGTTGGAGCCGACGGACAAGTATAGATAGCACTATTGGGTTGACACCCCCACTCATGTATGTTAGTATACTAGTTGAGACTGACTGTGGTTATGATCGAGCCCTGGTTGAATATGTTCCGATAATTGCTTTGTAGTTCGTCATAGGTTTGATTGTGAGGCTCATGTGATATTACTTGTGATAAACTGTATACATTTATGATCCAAAAACTTATACACAGCAACAAGTTTTCAATTTATGTTTAAAGCTGTGAACTCACCAACCATGTGTTGACTTTTGAGCATATCTTTTCAGGTGATATTAATCAAATGGGATAGCTAGAGCCAATGCCTTAGCAGACACCCTAAGGATTTCAGTAGATCTGCATTAGCGTTGGACTATCATTTGAACTCGTTTATAAATGCTATGTTGAACATTTCTGTTTGTTGGATTTTATGTTGAATTTAATATTGGTTAATTGAGACTATGCTTGTCGTGGAACTGACTAACCACGACACAAGTCACCATTGTGTCGGGTGATGTCATGACACGTGGATATTTGCATTTATTATGTCTCTGTAAACTAACTAGGTGTTATGACGATCCCATCCGTTACATTCTCGTGTTTCCGCTATAAGCGGGGGTGTGACAAGGAGCACGGAAGGTAAGGAATATATGACACCATGATATCTTTAGTTAATTGTCGGATGTAAGTGGGAACTTCCTGTGGCCTTCACACTACAAGAAAATAGTTTTTCGTGTCGATGTTTTTTGCGGAGATACGTATTTCGTCGCAAAAAACACACTAAACGACAAAAATAATCAACTTTTTGACTTTTCTAGTCAATACACCTTTTGCGACGATACAGGCGCCGCAAATGATACATTCAATTTTTTTTATTTTTTCTGAATTCTCTTTTAGGAGGTAAAATTTCCCGCTTATTTTTTTGCGGGCGACATTTTCGTCGCAAAAAAGGTTTTTATTTTTTTAATTTTTAATCCTTTTTAATTTATTTTACGTTTTGTTTTTTTTGCGGCGAGTTTTCGTCGCAAAAAAGAATATATCGCTGCAAAAAAGGTGTTCATTTTATGAAAACGGGAATTTCAGATCTGTTCCTCATTTTCACACCACACACCAATTCACAAAAAATTTGCGGCGATATATCGCCGCAAAAAAGACAATATCGTTGCAAAAGATATCGTCGCAAAAGAATTTCACCTTTTTTATAATAAGTGGAGCCCACAAAAGAAATCGTCGCAAATTTCGTCGCAAATAACATTTTGCGACCACTCTTTTACGGCGAATTTTTTACGACCAAAATTTCGTCGCAAAAGATATATTGCGACGACAATGGAGCTTTTTGCGACGATAATTATCGCCGCAAAAAAGCTTTTTTCTTGTTGTGACATAATGAAAATGAAAGGTTACTTGGAGAGGTTGGAGCATCTTGGTACTTCACTCAAGAATGACTTAGCGTTAGTCCTTTAACAATTATAATAAGTTACAATATGAATGGTTTCGAGAACTATATCTTAGAATTCCCTAGCATGGTAAGGGTTGCCTATTCAAGCTAAGTGAAAAAGCAAGGCAAAGAAGCTATGGGTTTCTCCAAAAGGGAGAGTGCCTATTATGGGGTTCAAGAAAGAATTTACTGCCAAAAATTGGCTCCTACAAAGCCGAAGGATCCCAAAACCCTTATTGCCACCAATGTGGGGAGCCCAATCATTGGAATAAGATCCACCCTAAACTTCCTGCTGAAACGAAAAACCCTAATAAGGCTTTCACATTAGGTATTTATATGATAAGGTTATTTGCTTTCACTAGTAATGCTTGGATTTTAACACTAGGTGTAGAAATCACATTTGCAATGATATGTAGGGGTTTCATAAAGTTAAAGAGCTGAGGAAAGACAATTCGGTATTACAAGTCGACAATGGCACACATATAACTATTTAAGTTGCAAGACAATATTATATTTTGTTACCAAATAATTCTATTTGATTTTAAATAACATTTTTCTTTGTACATTGTATTACTAAAAATATTTTCGCAGGTGAGTGCTTGTGTGAGCAAGGTTTTTCAATGGAAAGAACATTTTTCCATTTAAAGAAAATATGTTTTCTTATGAGCCTAAGCTTCACACTCATTTATGAAATAAATGTCAATTGTTTTTTATTGTGATAATTGTATATATGGTCAGACTAACTGTAACACCCCAACCCGGAGAGGCTGACGTGTCACTATTACAGATATCAAATCAAAAACCATTTCACGATATTAAAGAGATTATCTAAAGAAATAAATTCAAGCAAACCCCATAATCCGAAAGAACCTAGTTAAGTTATTCATTACATCGAATAAAGAAAATACAATCTTGATCTTCAACCACTCTTCACTGATTTCCCGGAACCCCTTGATTACCTACAATCAAATAAGAAAACACCACAAAAAGGAAATACGGCTGAGCCAAAAGTTGCTCAGTGACGGAAATAACAATAGTAACGATACGAAGCATAAATACTTATATCTGAATACTGAACGGATCATATAATACTGAAACGGAAATCTGAATCTGAACATATAATACTGATACTGAACTGAACATGTAATACTGAACTGAACTGATCTACACGACGCGTATATACAAACAAAATAAGTCGTGTAATATAAGAAGTACCCAGAGCCAAAACTGAACTGATAAGTACATAGCTAGCTAGACTATGCACTAATGAGATGGTGTGTGGGGCGTACACACATGATTCCATCCCCGGAACTGAACTGAACTGAACTGAACTAGGATCGATCCATCCGCCTCCCAGATATTATGGCCAAAGTACTACCTGAGTACTAACGTGTTAATGGAGACGCCGTGAACTATTTATTACACACCGTCACGAAAAGTGTCACATCATTGACGCCACAATGACATGTCGGAGAGCTCGGGTAACAGAGTATTAATCAAATGGTAGTACAACTACCAATATATAACGTATCAATGGAACATTTATAGGAACATGCAATAATGAGCACAATTCATAAAATATATATTGCATGCTACAGGTCTCACTAAATAACACTAATGAGTCGAACGAATCGGAGCATAATTAAATAATAAGGATATACAACTAATAAAGGCTAAACGATTCATATTAACGGAAATAACGTATCAAAAATCCGTACTACAAAGTAACGGAACAGAATTTATACTATGATAAAGATAACCAAGAATCCGTACCTTATACACGAATGACAATAATCAGAAAAAGGTTTAGGCTCGGTTAACGCCGCGAGAACCTACGATAACGTAACGCAAATTATAATCTGAAAAATTCCAGTTCTGTCCTTGTCTTTTCGCACTCGTTAAAAATACTAAACGACGTTTAAAAATTCTGAAAATCTCCAGTTTACTAGATTAGTGTTTTCTAAACAACTTTCATTTAGAAAAGTTTCTGATTTGGATTACCGAAATATGAGAAAAACGTGGATCTTTACAGCTGCGCAGAACTGCTAGCTGTTACGAAAACGACTGTTTAGAGGTCCAAACGAATGAGTTTTTCGATGTTTTATATATCAACAGATTCGTCTTTCAACGAACTTCGTCATGGACATAAGATTTAACTGATTTGGATCTGTTAAGTAAAAGTTATAGCCTCCGTAAGTTGGCTGTAAAATACGGGCCTAAATTAATTGTTTACAGTTTATTTTTAAACAAAATAAACTATTTATAACGTTTGTTAATAATTTATGAGATTACAAAATCTTTATAATTTCACAATTTTCACGATTGATCCATAATTATAGATAATACAATGTCCAAAAATAAGATAATAATTTGAATTATTATTTAGAGTCCATTTTTATAAAAATGGCTATTTATAACACATAAACTATATTTTATAAATAAGTATAAATCATAACTTAAACAATACTAAGCGAAAGGAAACGTTTAGACTAATAATAATTTATAAATTATTATTTAAAATCTATTTTATTTAAAGAATTATTCGAAAACATTCTTTACTAAAATGTTTTATTACAAGATATTTATTTAACTTAACTCAGAAAAATATAGAAAATATTTAGTGACCTTTAAAAATATTTGAGGTTTACAAAATGATTTGTATATTTATTATATAAATTTCTGTAATTTATTTAGGGCTAAAAGCCTTTTAAAAAAAAACATGGAGGTGCCCGGGGTCGAACCCGGGACCTTCCATTCACAATCCCACACACATACCACTGAACCAGGCTTATAGCCGCGGTTATTACCCGGCTTTAATTCCTTTAAACACAATCTAAGCAAATCCCCCAATTCACCATGAACCCTAGTTCCAATTCAATCCAATTGACCATCGATTCGATTATGTTAACTGTATTAAGCTTAGGGCTTTTGTTCCTAGACTAAAATCGAGTTTATAGGTGTGTTCAATTACCTGTTTCGAAGCTCGAATGGTGTTGATCGATCGGTAGCAGGTCGCGACTTTGGGGAGAATTCAAACGATGAACAAACACTGATGATAATCGAATTAACTTTGCAGGATCATTCTAACATCTTTGTCAAGCAAAAGCCCTCTATCAATTTTAGTTAAAATTTGTCGGGGGTGGGTTAAAATCGAGTTGCAGGTCGCGGTCGAGAGGGGTATTCGAATGGAGTGTTTGTTGTTTGTTTTGGTGCCAACGAACTCAAAGGGATGTTTTAAACGATTAAATGATTGTTTAGGTAAAGTTTGTCCGTTTAGTGCGATTAGCACATGGTGGTCGGCCGAAAGTTGAGTTGTGGGTCGGAATGCTCCAAAATTTTCAATTGAATCGAGGCATAGGGTTCGAATCTTGCATAGAAAGTTGTCGGGGATTAATGATTGAGTCAAACCGCGTATTTGGAACGTTAGAGGTTTGCCGGAATCGCGACATTGGCCGGAGTATTCGGCCGGAATAGTGAACGACGGGGAGAGAGAAAGAAACAGATTTTAATTTTGCCATTTTACACAAATGGTCCCTGTGGTTTAGGCTCATTCCACTTAATGCACAAACTTAAATAATTTAAGTTTTAAAAATGTCAAAATGCCCCCTGAACCTTTTATTATTATTATTATTATTATTATTATTATTATTAATGTTATTATTTATTTATTTATTATTATTTTTTTTAAGTGTGGGTATTATAATTCTACCTCCCTTAAAATAATTTCGTCCACGAAATTGCTAGGTACAGCTTGAACAAAAATATGGCATAACGTACACGGAGTACTATGATGTTCAAGAAACAGATAACTGACAACTTCATAACTAATAGCAGAAACATATAACAGATAATACCTAAGAGGTAAACAGATACGGATATTGAGAACGGATTTCATCTTCTACCTCCCATGTAGCTTCGCGTTCGGAATGATTTTTCCATAATACTTTAACAAAAGGAATAGTTTTCTTACGCATAATGCGTTCTTGTCAGTCAAGTATGGCCTCGGGTTCCTCCTCGAACGATAAGTCTTCACGAATCAAGTGAAGTGGATAGTTAACCACGTGAATAGGATGATAATTGTATCCCCTTAAAAGAGAAACATGGAAAACATTATGCACATGTGACAGTTGAGGTGGTAAAGCCAAACGATACGAAACCTCACCAACTCTTTCTAGGATTTCAAAGGGTCCGATAAACCGTGGACTAAGTTTCCCTTTTAGACCAAAACGTCGCACGCCTTTGCAAGGCGAAACCTTCAGGAATACCTTGTCACCGACCTTAAACTCCAAAAGTCGACGGTGTCGGTCTGCATAGCTTTTCTGTCTACTTTGAGCTTCCTTTAACCTTTCTCTAGCAATAACAATTTTCTCATTCGTGATCTGAACTAACTCGGGTCCTTCGATGACTCTTTCACCGACTTCTTCCCAACAAATAGGTGCTCTACATTTACGACCATACAACAATTCGAAAGGTGCCATGCCAATGCTAGCTTGCCAACTATTGTTGTAAGCAAAATCGATCAAACACAAGTACTCATCCCAGTTCCCAGTCCACTCTAAGGCACAAGCTCGAAGCATGTCCTCAAGTGTCTGAATAGTACGCTCCGACTGACCGTCAGTCTGAGGGTGAAACGCCGTACTAAACCTCAACTTGGTATCCCATGCAGCTTGCAAACCCTTCCAAAAGTGAGAAGTGAACCTCGGGTCTCGATCAGACACGATTGACACCGGAGTGCCATGAAGTCTAACAATCTCTTGTGTAAACACTTCAGATAGTTTGCTAACTGAAAATCCTTGCTGAATTGGGAGAAAGTGAGCTGACTTTGACAATCTGTCTACCACAACCCATATCGTATCATTTTTCTTAAATGTCCTTGGCAACCCTGTCACAAAATCCATGGAAATATCATCCCATTTCCATACAGGAATAGGTAGTGGCTGAAGCAAACCACTAGCTCTTTGATGCTCAATCTTGACCTGTTGACAAGTAAGGCAACGGCTAACATACTTAGCCACATCCTCTTTCATTCCATTCCACCAAAAGTTCTGACGAAGGTCCCGATACATCTTAGTAGATCCAGGATGAATAGAAAACGGAGAACTATGTGCCTCAGCTAATAACGATTCTCGAAGAGAAGAATCATTAGGCACACATAAACGTTTACCATACCAGATTACCCCATGTTCATCTACTCTGAATTCTGATTGTTTACCAATCTCCACATTCTGTAAGATTGCCCAGAGTTCACCATCGTCTTTCTGTGCGTTCTTAATCCGGAATATTAAGTCTGACTTAATCTGGAGTGTTGCGAGATATCCGTTGCTCTTGCCAATAAGTAGGCCAATACCCAATCTATCAAGATCAGTAACGTTGTGTGGTTGTAGCTGTAGGGAGGCTACTGTTCCTGAGCTCTTCCTTCTAAGGGCATCAGCTACCACATTGGCCTTTCCCGGATGATACTGAATATTGGCATCATAATCTTTTAACAACTCTAACCATCTTCTCTGCCTCATGTTTAGTTCCTTTTGTGTGAAGATATATTTCAAGCTCTTGTGATCAGTAAAAATATCACAAGTCTCTCCGTAAAGATAATGACGCCATATTTTCAACGCGAAAATAACAGCAGCGAGTTCAAGATCATGCGTAGGATAATTTACCTCATAAGGTTTCAACTGCCGAGAAGCATAAGCAATGACCTTACCATGCTGCATTAGCACACATCCAAGTCCCTTTTTAGAGGCATCGCTGTAGATCTGATATCCACCCGTGCCCGATGGAAGTGTGAGAACAGGAGCAAACACCAATCTTTTCTTGAGCTCTTCAAAACTTTTCTCTCGTTCGTCATTCCAAGAGTACTTAACCCCTTTCCTTAACAGTTGCGTAAGGGGTAAAGCTATAACAGAAAAACCTTCAACAAATCTGCGGTAGTAACCAGCAAGGCCAAGAAAACTACGGACTTCTGTGGCTGAGGTCGGTCTAGGCCACTTAGTGATCGCCTCAACTTTAGCAGGGTCCATCATAATACCCTCCGTAGAAACAACATGACCCAAAAAGGCTACCTTGCTCAGCCAAAATTCACACTTTGAAAATTTGGCATAAAGCTTCTTTTCACGTAGTGTTTCGAGCACGATACGAAGATGATTCTCATGCTCCTCCTTACTTTTAGAATAAATTAAGATGTCGTCGATAAATACAATGACGAACTTATCGAGGAACTTGCGGAAGACTCGGTTCATCAGGTCCATGAATACGGCCGGGGCATTAGTTAACCCGAACGGCATAACCAGGAACTCATAGTGACCATACCGAGTACGGAAGGCAGATTTAGGGACGTCAGACTCCTTGATCTTTAACTGATGGTAACCAGACCTCAGATCGATTTTAGAGAAACACTTTGCACCCTGAAGCTGATCAAATAAATCATCAATACGAGGCAGAGGGTAACGATTACGGATAGTGATCTTGTTGAGTTCTCTGTAGTCAATGCAGAGTCTCAAAGAACCATCTTTCTTCTTCACGAATAGGACCGGTGCGCCCCAAGGCGAGACACTTGGTCTAATAAATCCCAAATCTAGTAATTCCTGTAACTGCTCCTTTAACTCCTTAAGCTCCATAGGTGTCATACGATACGGTGCCTTAGAAATCGGTTCAGCACCTGGAATAAGATCAATAGTGAATTCTACCTCGCGATCTGGTGGAAGTCCGGGTAACTCCTCAGGAAATACGTCAGGAAAATCACATACAATCGGATAATCAGATATGTTTATCTTTTCAGAAGATGTAGCTTTCACTGAAGCTAGGAATCCCACGCAACCGTGCGATAAGAGTTTCTGAGCTTTAAACGCAGAGATGATTTTCAACGATTTCCGAGGCTGAGTCCCTTGATAAACGAGTTCAGGGCATTGAGGATTTCCAAATAAAACACGACGAGTCTGGCATTCAATAGTAACGTGATGTCGAGTCAACCAGTCCATACCAAGTATGACATCAAAGTCACTCATTTGCATAGTAAACAAATCAGCTTTACGAATAATAGACTCGATTCTAATCGGACAATCTCTATAGACATGCGAGATGATAGTCGACTCTCCTAATGGAGTCGTAATAACCAAAGCGTGCTCTAAAGCAGTCGGTGCAGTCCTTAAGTACTTAGCAAACAAAAGAGATACGACAGAATGCGTAGCGCCCGTATCAAATAAGACATAAATATCCCACTTTCCTATGCAAAGGGTACCGGAGATCATACCTAGGGCGTTTATTATCAGTATCAGATAAGACATATATATGTATATAATACGTTGCTAACTAAGGGGTCAGAAATATACCTGGTGCGTTAGCCGCTTCATTTGCAGTGAGTGCAAAAACTCGTCCTCCAGTTGCAGGTTTAGTTTGATTCCCTCCAGCGTTATTACGAGGGTCGCGCTGAGGGCAATCCCTAATCATGTGTCCTGCACGTCCGCATCGGAAACATAATCCTCCAGCCAGACGACAAGCTCCCTTATGAAGTTTCCCGCATGTGTTACACTGAGGGGTAGCATTCCGATCCTGATTAGGGTGCTGCTGATTTGGTAGTTGAGCACGAGTAGAGGCCTGCTGAGTCTGATTATGAGTTGATTTCTGGTTCTGGTTTCGATTTTTCCATGATCGGGAGTTATTGTTGTTGTTGCGATCGAAACGGTTTCGACGGTCTCGTGGTGGTGAAGACTGATTCTTATTCGTATGAGAAGAAGACTGATCCTGGTCATTCTCTCTGGGCCGCTTGCGGTTATCATCATACGACTTCCTTCCATTCTTCTTATCATTGTATAAGTTTTTAACAGCATCAACCACTTCATTAATATCTTTAAACCGATGATTCAATATAAACTTTCGATCTCTTTCACATATGGCCCACTGAAAATTTTCTGTCTGCTCATGCGGTGAGCCTGCAGATGCACCAAGAAAACTCACTAACCACGTAAATCGTGTCTTGAAATCTGTTATGTGCTCGTCATCCCTCTGTCTAATATTAGCATATTGTCTACGATACTCAGTGCGGTCAGCAGCAGTGAAGTATTCCTCATAAAACATTCCTCGGAATTTATCCCAAGGAAGTGTAGCTGCATATTCGTTTCCTCCTCTAGCTTGTTTCACAGTCGTCCACCATCTGTGAGCATCATCTTCCAACTTGTATGTAGCCAACCTTACTTTGTATACGTCCTCAACACCAAGTACCTCAAACAATTTCTCGATATGACTGGTCCAGTTTTGCACCTCGACCGGATCATTGGAAGTACTGAAAGACTTAGGCCTTTGCTTCTGAAAACGTTCCAACCAGACATGAATACCATCACGGGGTGGTGGTGTATTATCACCGGAAGGTGCTCCTGTATTGTTCCCGCCAGAAGGTGGCTCTGAGTTATTTCCACCGGGTGGAGGTCCTGTGTTATTTCCCTCCGAATTAGCCTGTTGCATCTGCTGGATGACTGTTTGAGCAGTCTGAGTCATCAGGTTAGGGAGTATTCCAGAAATAGCAGCGTTTACAGCATTAGCAACGAGGGTTTCAAGAGGAGTATCAGATGAGGGGCCATTCGAGTTATTGCGGTTGTTCACACGTCTCTTAGGAGCCATCTGAAATGAAGATACACGTGTGAATACTGGAATTTAGATTGGAAACAAAGTTAGATCCTAACCCAACGTCTACCCATTACCTCATAAGTTTATTTTAATGTTTAAGTTTTCTACAGGAAAGAGCCTTTGCTCTGATACCATAACTGTAACACCCCAACCCGGAGAGGCTGACGTGTCACTATTACAGATATCAAATCAAAAACCATTTCACGATATTAAAGAGATTATCTAAAGAAATAAATTCAAGCAAACCCCATAATCCGAAAGAACCTAGTTAAGTTATTCATTACATCGAATAAAGAAAATACAATCTTGATCTTCAACCACTCTTCACTGATTTCCCGGAACCCCTTGATTACCTACAATCAAATAAGAAAACACCACAAAAAGGAAATACGGCTGAGCCAAAAGTTGCTCAGTGACGGAAATAACAATAGTAACGATACGAAGCATAAATACTTATATCTGAATACTGAACGGATCATATGATACTGAAACGGAAATCTGAATCTGAACATATAATACTGATACTGAACTGAACATGTAATACTGAACTGAACTGATCTACACGACGCGTATATACAAACAAAATAAGTCGTGTAATATAAGAAGTACCCAGAGCCAAAACTGAACTGATAAGTACATAGCTAGCTAGACTATGCACTAATGAGATGGTGTGTGGGGCGTACACACATGATTCCATCCCCCGGAACTGAACTGAACTGAACTGAACTAGGATCGATCCATCCGCCTCCCAGATATTATGGCCAAAGTACTACCTGAGTACTAACGTGTTAACGGAGACGCCGTGAACTATTTATTACACACCGTCACGAAAAGTGTCACATCATTGACGCCACAATGACATGTCGGAGAGCTCGGGTAACAGAGTATTAATCAAATGGTAGTACAACTACCAACATATAACGTATCAATGAACATTTATAGGAACATGCAATAATGAGCACAATTCATAAAATATATATTGCATGCTACAGGTCTCACTAAATAACACTAATGAGTCGAACGAATCGGAGCATAATTAAATAATAAGGATATACAACTAATAAAGGCTAAACGATTCATATTAACGGAAATAACGTATCAAAAATCCGTACTACAAAGTAACGGAACAGAATTTATACTATGATAAAGATAACCAAGAATCCGTACCTTATACACGAATGACAATAATCAGAAAAAGGTTTAGGCTCGGTTAACGCCGCGAGAACCTACGATAACGTAACGCAAATTATAATCTGAAAAATTCCAGTTCTGCCCTTGTCTTTTCGCACTCGTTAAAAATACTAAACGACGTTTAAAAATTCTGAAAATCTCCAGTTTACTAGATTAGTGATTTCTAAACAACTTTCATTTAGAAAAGTTTCTGATTTGGATTACCGAAATATGAGAAAAACGTGGATCTTTACAGCTGCACAGAACTGCTAGCTGTTACGAAAACGACTGTTTAGAGGTCCAAACGAATGAGTTTTTCGATGTTTTATATATCAACAGATTCGTCTTTCAACGAACTTCGTCATGGACATAAGATTTAACTGATTTGTATCTGTTAAGTAAAAGTTATAGCCTCCGTAAGTTGGCTGTAAAATACGGGCCTAAATTAATTGTTTACAGTTTATTTTTAAACAAAATAAACTATTTATAACGTTTGTTAATAATTTATGAGATTACAAAATCTTTATAATTTCACAATTTTCACGATTGATCCATAATTATAGATAATACAATGTCCAAAATAAGATAGTAATTTGAATTATTATTTAGAGTCCATTTTTATAAAAATGGCTATTTATAACACAAACTATATTTTATAAATAAGTATAAATCATAACTTAAACAATACTAAGCGAAAGGAAACGTTTAGACTAATAATAATTTATAAATTATTATTTAAAATCTATTTTATTTAAAGAATTATTCGAAAACATTCTTTACTAAAATGTTTTATTACAAGATATTTATTTAACTTAACTCAGAAAAATATAGAAAATATTTAGTGACCTTTAAAAATATTTGAGGTTTACAAAATGATTGTATATTTATTATATAAATTTCTGTAATTTATTTAGGGCTAAAAGCCTTTTAAAAAAAACATGGAGGTGCCCGGGGTCGAACCCGGACCTTCCATTCACAATCCCACACACATACCACTGAACCAGGCTTATAGCCGCGGTTATTACCTGACTTTAATTCCTTTAAACACAATCTAAGCAAATCCCCAATTCACCATGAACCCTAGTTCCAATTCAATCCAATTGACCATCGATTCGATTATGTTAACTGTATTAAGCTTAGGGCTTTTGTTCCTGGACTAAAATCGAGTTTATAGGTGTGTTCAATTACCTGTTTCGAAGCTCGAATGGTGTTGATCGATCGGTAGCAGGTCGCGACTTTGGGGAGAATTCAAACGATGAACAAACACTGATGATAATCGAATTAACTTTGCAGGATCATTCTAACATCGTTGTCAAGCAAAAGCCCTCTATCAATTTTAGTTAAAATTTGTCGGGGGTGGGTTAAAAATCGAGTTGCAGGTCGCGGTCGAGAGGGGTATTCGAATGGAGTGTTTGTTGTTTGTTTTGGTGCCAACGAACTCAAAGGGATGTTTTAAACGATTAAATGATTGTTTAGGTAAAGTTAATTGGATTATTTTGTCCGTTTAGTGCGATTAGCACATGGTGGTCGGCCGAAAGTTGAGTTGTGGGTCGGAATGCTCCAAATTTTCAATTGAATCGAGGCATAGGGTTCGAATCTTGCATAGAAAGTTGTCGGGGATTAATGATTGAGTCAAACCGCGTATTTGGAACGTTAGAGGTTTGCCGGAATCGCGACATTGGCCGGAGTATTCGGCCGGAATAGTGAACGACGGGGAGAGAGAAAGAAACAGATTTTAATTTTGCCATTTTACACAAATGGTCCCTGTGGTTTAGGCTCATTCCACTTAATGCACAAACTTAAATAATTTAAGTTTTAAAAATGTCAAAATGCCCCCTGAACCTTTTATTATTATTATTATTATTATATTATTATTATTATTAATGTTATTATTTATTTATTTATTTATTATTATTTTTTTTAAGTGTGGGTATTATAATTCTACCTCCCTTAAATAATTTCGTCCACGAAATTGCTAGGTACAGCTTGAACAAAAATATGGCATAACGTACACGGAGTACTGTGATGTTCAAGAAACAGATAACTGACAACTTCATAACTAATAGCAGAAACATATAACAGATAATACCTAAGAGGTAAACAGATACGGATATTGAGAACGGATTTCATCTTCTACCTCCTTTGTAGCTTCGCGTTCGGAATGATTTTTCCATAATACTTTAACAAAAGGAATAGTTTTCTTACGCATAATGCGTTCTTGTCGGTCAAGTATGGCCTCGGGTTCCTCCTCGAACGATAAGTCTTCACGAATCAAGTGAAGTGGATAGTTAACCACGTGAATAGGATGATAATTGTATCCCCTTAAAAGAGAAACATGGAAAACATTATGCACATGTGACAGTTGAGGTGGTAAAGCCAAACGATACGAAACCTCACCAACTCTTTCTAGGATTTCAAAGGGTCCGATAAACCGTGGACTAAGTTTCCCTTTTAGACCAAAACGTCGCACGCCTTTGCAAGGCGAAACCTTCAGGAATACCTTGTCACCGACCTTAAACTCCAAAAGTCGACGGTGTCGGTCTGCATAGCTTTTCTGTCTACTTTGAGCTTCCTTTAACCTTTCTCTAGCAATAACAACTTTCTCATTCGTGATCTAAACTAACTCGGGTCCTTCGATGACTCTTTCACTGACTTCTTCCCAACAAATAGGTGCTCTACATTTACGACCATACAACAATTCGAAAGGTGCCATACCAATGCTAGCTTGCCAACTATTGTTGTAAGCAAAATCGATCAAACACAAGTACTCATCCCAGTTCCCAGTCCACTCTAAGGCACAAGCTCGAAGCATGTCCTCAAGTGTCTGAATAGTACGCTCCGACTGACCGTCAGTCTGAGGGTGAAACGCCGTACTAAACCTCAACTTGGTATCCCATGCAGCTTGCAAACCCTTCCAAAAGTGAGAAGTGAACCTCGGGTCTCGATCAGACACGATTGACACCGGAGTGCCATGAAGTCTAACAATCTCTTGTGTAAACACTTCAGATAGTTTGCTAACTGAAAATCCTTGCTGAATTGGGAGAAAGTGAGCTAACTTTGACAATCTGTCTACCACAACCCATATCGTATCATTTTTCTTAAATGTCCTTGGCAACCCTGTCACAAAATCCATGGAAATATCATCCCATTTCCATACAGGAATAGGTAGTGGCTGAAGCAAACCACTAGCTCTTTGATGCTCAATCTTGACCTGTTGACAAGTAAGGCAACGGCTAACATACTTAGCCACATCCTCTTTCATTCCATTCCACCAAAAGTTCTGACGAAGGTCCCGATACATCTTAGTAGATCCAGGATGAATAGAAAACGGAGAACTATGTGCCTCAGCTAATAACGATTCTCGAAGAGAAGAAGCATTAGGCACACATAAACGTTTACCATACCAGATTACCCCATGTTCATCTACTCTGAATTCTGATTGTTTACCAATCTCCACATTCTGTAAGATTGCCCAGAGTTCACCATCGTCTTTCTGTGCGTTCTTAATCCGGAATATTAAGTCTGACTTAATCTGGAGTGTTGCGAGATATCCGTTGCTCTTGCCAATAAGTAGGCCAATACCCAATCTATCAAGATCAGTAACGTTGTGTGGTTGTAGCTGTAGGGAGGCTACTGTTCCTGAGCTCTTCCTGCTAAGGGCATCAGCTACCACATTGGCCTTTCCCGGATGATACTGAATATTGGCATCATAATCTTTTAACAACTCTAACCATCTTCTCTGCATCATGTTTAGTTCCTTTTGTGTGAAGATATATTTCAAGCTCTTGTGATCAGTAAAAATATCACAAGTCTCTCCGTAAAGATAATGACGCCATATTTTCAACGCGAAAATAACAGCAGCGAGTTCAAGATCATGCGTAGGATAATTTACCTCATAAGGTTTCAACTGCCGTGAAGCATAAGCAATGACCTTACCATGCTGCATTAGCACACATCCAAGTCCCTTTTTAGAGGCATCGCTGTAGATCTGATATCCACTCGTGCCCGATGGAAGTGTGAGAACAGGAGCAGACACCAATCTTTTCTTGAGCTCTTCAAAACTTTTCTCTCGTTCGTCATTCCAAGAGTACTTAACCCCTTTCCTTAACAGTTGCGTAAGGGGTAAAGCTATAACAGAAAAACCTTCAACAAATCTGCGGTAGTAACCAGCAAGGCCAAGAAAACTACGGACTTCTGTGGCTGCGGTCGGTCTAGGCCACTTAGTGATCGCCTTAACTTTAGCAGGGTCCATCATAATACCTTTCGCAGAAACAACATGACCCAAAAAGGCTACCTTGCTCAGCCAAAATTCACACTTTGAAAATTTGGCATAAAGCTTCTTTTCACGTAGTGTTTCGAGCACGATACGAAGATGATTCTCATGCTCCTCCTTACTTTTAGAATAAATTAAGATGTCGTCGATAAATACAATGACGAACTTATCGAGGAACTTGCGGAAGACTCGGTTCATTAGGTCCATGAATACGGCCGGGGCATTAGTTAACCCGAACGGCATAACCAGGAACTCATAGTGACCATACCGAGTACGGAAGGCAGATTTAGGGACGTCAGACTCCTTGATCTTTAACTGATGGTAACCAGACCTCAGATCAATTTTAGAGAAACACTTTGCACCCTGAAGCTGATCAAATAAATCATCAATAAGAGGCAGAGGGTAACGATTACGGATAGTGATCTTGTTGAGTTCTCTGTAGTCAATGCAGAGTCTCAAAGAACCATCTTTCTTCTTCACGAATAGGACCGGTGCGCCCCAAGGCGAGACACTTGGTCTAATAAATCCCAAATCTAGTAATTCCTGTAACTGCTCCTTTAACTCCTTAAGCTCCATAGGTGCCATACGATACGGTGCCTTAGAAATCGGTTCAGCACCTGGAATAAGATCAATAGTGAATTCTACCTCGCGATCTGGTGGAAGTCCGGGTAACTCCTCAGGAAATACGTCAGGAAAATCACATACAATCGGATAATCAGATATGTTTAGCTTTTCAGAAGATGTAGCTTTCACTGAAGCTAGGAATCCCACGCAACCGTGCGACAAGAGTTTCTGAGCTTTAAACGCAGAGATGATTTTCAACGATTTCCGAGGCTGAGTCCCTTGATAAACGAGTTCAGGGCATTGAGGATTTCCAAATAAAACACGACGAGTCTGGCATTCAATAGTAACGTGATGTCGAGTCAACCAGTCCATACCAAGTATGACATCAAAGTCACTCATTTGCATAGGAAACAAATCAGCTTTACGAATAATAGACTCGATTCTAATCGGACAATCTCTATAGACATGCGAGATGATAGTCGACTCTCCTTGGAGTCGTAATAACCAAAGCATGCTCTAAAGCAGTCGGTGCAGTCCTTAAGTACTTAGCAAACAAAAGAGATACGACAGAATGCGTAGCGCCCGTATCAAATAAGACATAAATATCCCGCTTTCCTATGCAAAGGATACCGGAGATCATACCTAGGGCGTTTATTATCAGTATCAGATAAGACATATATATGTATATAATACGTTGCTAACTAAGGGGTCAGAAATATACCTGGTGCGTTAGCCGCTTCATTTGCAGTGAGTGCAAAAACTCGTCCTCCAGTTGCAGGTTTAGCTTGATTCCCTCCGGCGTTACTACGAGGGTCGCGCTGAGGGCAATCCCTAATCATGTGTCCTGCACGTCCGCATCGGAAACATAATCCTCCGGCCAGACGACAAGCTCCCTTATGAAGTTTCCCGCATGTGTTACACTGAGGGGTAGCATTCCGATCCTGATTAGGGTGCTGCTGATTTGGTGGTTGAGCACGAGTAGAGGCCTGCTGAGTCTGATTATGAGTTGATTTCTGGTTCTGGTTTCGATTTTTCCATGATCGGGAGTTATTGTTGTTGTTGTGATCGAAACGGTTTTGACGGTCTCGTGGTGGTGAAGACTGATTCTTATTCGTATGAGAAGAAGACTGATCCTGGTCATTCTCTCTGGGCCGCTTGCGGTTATCATCATACGACTTCCTTCCATTCTTCTTATCATTGTATAAGTTTTTAACAGCATCAACCACTTCATTAATATCTTTAAACCGATGATTCAATATAAACTTTCGATCTCTTTCACATATGGCCCACTGAAAATTTTCTGTCTGCTCATGCGGTGAGCCTGCAGATGCACCAAGAAAACTCACTAACCGCGTAAATCGTGTCTTGAAATCTGTTATGTGCTCGTCATCCCTCTGTCTAATATTAGCATATTGTCTACGATACTCAGTGCGGTCAGCAGCAGTGAAGTATTCCTCATAAAACATTCCTCGGAATTTATCCCAAGGAAGTGTAGCTGCATATTCGTTTCCTCCTCTAGCTTGTTTCACAGTCGTCCACCATCTGTGAGCATCATCTTCCAACTTGTATGTAGCCAACCTTACTTTGTATACGTCCTCAACACCAAGTACCTCAAACAATTTCTCGATATGACTGGTCCAGTTTTGCACCTCGACCGGATCATTGGAAGTACTGAAAGACTTAGGCCTTTGCTTCTGAAAACGTTCCAACCAGACATGAATACCATCACGGGGTGGTGGTGTATTATCACCGGAAGGTGCTCCTGTATTGTTCCCGCCAGAAGGTGGCTCTGAGTTATTTCCACCGGGTGGAGGTCCTGTGTTATTTCCCTCCGAATTAGCCTGTTGCATCTGCTGGATGACTGTTTGAGCAGTCTGAGTCATCAGGTTAGGGAGTATTCCAGAAATAGCAGCGTTTACAGCATTAGCAACGAGGGTTTCAAGAGGAGTATCAGATGAGGGGCCATTCGAGTTATTGCGGTTGTTCACACGTCTCTTAGGAGCCATCTGAAATGAAGATACACGTGTGAATACTGGAATTTAGATTGGAAACAAAGTTAGATCCTAACCCAACGTCTACCCATTACCTCATAAGTTTATTTTAATGTTTAAGTTTTCTACAGGAAAGAGCCTTTGCTCTGATACCATAACTGTAACACCCCAACCCGGAGAGGCTGACGTGTCACTATTACAGATATCAAATCAAAAACCATTTCACGATATTAAAGAGATTATCTAAAGAAATAAATTCAAGCAAACCCCATAATCCGAAAGAACCTAGTTAAGTTATTCATTACATCGAATAAAGAAAATACAATCTTGATCTTCAACCACTCTTCACTGATTTCCCGGAACCCCTTGATTACCTACAATCAAATAAGAAAACACCACAAAAAGGAAATACGGCTGAGCCAAAAGTTGCTCAGTGACGGAAATAACAATAGTAACGATACGAAGCATAAATACTTATATCTGAATACTGAACGGATCATATGATACTGAAACGGAAATCTGAATCTGAACATATAATACTGATACTGAACTGAACATGTAATACTGAACTGAACTGATCTACACGACGCGTATATACAAACAAAATAAGTCGTGTAATATAAGAAGTACCCAGAGCCAAAACTGAACTGATAAGTACATAGCTAGCTAGACTATGCACTAATGAGATGGTGTGTGGGGCGTACACACATGATTCCATCCCCCGGAACTGAACTGAACTGAACTGAACTAGGATCGATCCATCCGCCTCCCAGATATTATGGCCAAAGTACTACCTGAGTACTAACGTGTTAACGGAGACGCCGTGAACTATTTATTACACACCGTCACGAAAAGTGTCACATCATTGACGCCACAATGACATGTCGGAGAGCTCGGTAACAGAGTATTAATCAAATGGTAGTACAACTACCAACATATAACGTATCAATGGAACATTTATAGGAACATGCAATAATGATCACAATTCATAAAATATATATTGCATGCTACAGGTCTCACTAAATAACACTAATGAGTCGAACGAATCGGAGCATAATTAAATAATAAGGATATACAACTAATAAAGGCTAAACGATTCATATTAACGGAAATAACGTATCAAAAATCCGTACTACAAAGTAACGGAACAGAATTTATACTATGATAAAGATAACCAAGAATCCGTACCTTATACACGAATGACAATAATCAGAAAAGGGTTTAGGCTCGGTTAACGCCGCGAGAACCTACGATAACGTAACGCAAATTATAATCTGAAAAATTCTAGTTCTGCCCTTGTCTTTTCGCACTCGTTAAAAATACTAAACGACGTTTAAAAATTCTGAAAATCTCCATTTTACTATATTAGTGATTTCTAAACAACTTTCATTTAGAAAAGTTTCTGATTTGGATTACCGAAATATGAGAAAAACGTGAATCTTTACAGCTGCGCAGAACTGCTAGCTGTTACGAAAACGACTGTTTAGAGGTCCAAACGAATGAGTTTTTCGATGTTTTATATATCAACAGATTCGTCTTTCAACGAACTTCGTCATGGACATAAGATTTAACTGATTTGGATCTGTTAACTAAAAGTTATAGCCTCTGTAAGTTGGCTGTAAAATACGGGCCTAAATTAATTGTTTACAGTTTATTTTTAAACAAAATAAACTATTTATAACGTTTGTTAATAATTTATGAGATTACAAAATCTTTATAATTTCACAATTTTCACGATTGATCCATAATTATAGATAATACAATGTCCAAAAATAAGATAATAATTTGAATTATTATTTAGAGTCCATTTTTATAAAAATGGCTATTTATAACACATAAACTATATTTTATAAATAAGTATAAATCATAACTTAAACAATACTAAGCGAAAGGAAACGTTTAGACTAATAATAATTTATAAATTATTTTTTAAAATCTATTTTATTTAAAGAATTATTCGAAAACATTCTTTACTAAAATGTTTTATTACAAGATATTTATTTAACTTAACTCAGAAAAATATAGAAAATATTTAGTGACCTTTAAAAATATTTGAGGTTTACAAAATGATTTGTATATTTATTATATAAATTTCTGTAATTTATTTAGGGCTAAAAGCCTTTTAAAAAAAACATGGAGGTGCCCGGGGTCGAACCCGGGACCTTCCATTCACAATCCCACACACATACCACTGAACCAGGCTTATAGCCGCGGTTATTACCCGGCTTTAATTCCTTTAAACACAATCTAAGCAAATCCCCCAATTCACCATGAACCCTAGTTCCAATTCAATCCAATTGACCATCGATTCGATTATGTTAACTATATTAAGCTTAGGGCTTTTGTTCCTAGACTAAAATCGAGTTTATAGGTGTGTTCAATTACCTGTTTCGAAGCTCGAATGGTGTTGATCGATCGGTAGCAGGTCGCGACTTTGGGGAGAATTCAAACGATGAACAAACACTGATGATAATCGAATTAACTTTGCAGGATCATTCTAACATCGTTGTCAAGCAAAAGCCCTCTATCAATTTTAGTTAAAATTTGTCGGGGGTGGGTTAAAAATCGAGTTGCAGGTCGTGGTCGAGAGGGGTATTCGAATGGAGTGTTTGTTGTTTGTTTTGGTGCCAACGAACTCAAAGGGATGTTTTAAACGATTAAATGATTGTTTAGGTAAAGTTAATTGGATTATTTTGTCCGTTTAGTGCGATTAGCACATGGTGGTCGGCCGAAAGTTGAGTTGTGGGTCGGAATGCTCCAAATTTTCAATTGAATCGAGGCATAGGGTTCGAATCTTGCATAGAAAGTTGTCGGGGATTAATGATTGAGTCAAACCGCGTATTTTGAACGTTAGAGGTTTGCCGGAATCGCGACATTGGCCGGAGTATTCGGCCGGAATAGTGAACGACGGGGAGAGAGAAAGAAACAGATTTTAATTTTGCCATTTTACACAAATGGTCCCTGTGGTTTAGGCTCATTCCACTTAATGCACAAACTTAAATAATTTAAGTTTTAAAAATGTCAAAATGCCCCCTGAACCATTTATTATTATTATTATTATTATTATTATTATTATTATTATTATTATTATTATTATTATTAATGTTATTATTTATTTATTTATTTATTATTTTTTTTAAGTGTGGGTATTATACTAACACTACAAAAAATAGGTATTAGCGGCGATAAGTCGCCGCTAATGAGTCGTCGCTAAAAGTTAGTCGCTATTGGTCAAATTGTCGCCGCTAATGTGTCGCCGCTAAAGATATCGCCGCTAATACTCTACAATCGCCGCTAAAACTTGTCGTCAGCATATGGTTTTTTTTAACTATTAGCGGCGACGCCTGTCGTCGCTAATGGTTATTTTTTTTTAAAATTTTTTTTTTGTTTTTTCAAAAATCCAGTTTTCATCCAAATAAACCTAGATTTTCTAATAACATACAATCATAAAATCATAAAACCAGTTTTTCAAAATAAACCTACATTACGAAATATCATACAATCTTAGTCATAATTAAAGTTAAAATTCTAGATTACGCAATATTATACAATCATAAATTAAGCTATTCATCATCCTCGTCTGGATCACCTTCCGCTTGATTTGGAGCCTTTTGCGAAGCAATTAATTGTGTCATTTGTGACATAAATTGCGCGTTTTGGAACAGACTTGAAATTTGCTCCTGCAAAAACAAAATATACATTTATATTTTGACAAAGTATATGAAGTGTAAACCAAACGTACTATGTTGAACTTAACACATTCAAGTTTAAGTCGTTTTGACCGGTTTAAACTTTAATCATGTCCTTTTCATCCGTTTTGACCCGTTTAAGCAAAACTTAAATAATTAAATTCTATTTTAGCGATTAAAAGTCATAATTAACCTAAAACAACTATAATGAACTTAACACATCCAAGTTTAAGTTATTTTGACCCGTTTAACCACAAGTCATGTCTTTTTCACCCGTTTTGACCCGTTTAAGCTAAACTTAGATAATTGAATTCTATTTTAGCGATTAAAAGTCAACCTAAAACAACTATGATTAACTTAACACATCCAAGTTTAAGTTATTTTAACCCGTTTAACCACAAATCATGTCCTTTTCACCCGTTTTGACCCGTTTAAGCTAAACTTAGATAATTACATTCTATTTTAGCGATTAAAAGTCATAATTAACCTAAAACAACTATGATTAACTTAACACATCCATGTTTAAGTTATTTTAACCCGTTTAACCACAAATCATGTCCTTTTCACCCATTTTGACCCGTTTAAGCTAAACTTAGATAATTAAATTCTATTTTAGCGATTAAAAGTCATAATTAACCTAAAACAACTATGATGAACTTAACACGTTCAAGTTTAAGTTATTTTGACCCGTTTAAACTCAAATCATGTCCTTTTCACCCGTTTTGACCCGTTTAAGTTAAACTTAGATAAAATGATGCACTTACCTGTGTAAATGGCTGAGGAGTTTGTTCGTGATCATGAACAAAAGAACTCGTCCCTAAAGATGAGAATGGTTTACGCCCAATCCCCCTAATATGTCCACGCCGTTGTCCCAACACCGACTCAAAAATATCGACTTCATTCAACGTTGATGATCCACTTTCTTGATTTTGGGTTTGACTTAGCTCATCAAACCTTTCCTTTAATTGGTTCTGTATTAATTAACAAAAATATATTAACATATTTATACATACATAAAGAACTCGTCCCTGAAGATGAAATACTTACATATTGTTGTGCTACCTCGCTATCAAATGTCCCATCTTTACCAGTATGTGCATCATGGAACGTCTCAAGTCTGCTTTTATTCTGTTTTCAAAATGTATAATATATATTAAAAAATACTAATATATAATACACAAATATATAAATTTAAATCATTACATTCTTATAACAATAACTACTATATGAAGCAGTCCCCCCACGGTTTGTATATATTTGTTGTTGACGATTTGCTTTGTTTGAACTTGACACATTTCTATATGCGTCACTCATAAAATAGTCAATGGTTTTGCTTCAATTTTCATGATTCATTCCTGTTGGAGGATTGACCCTTGCTTGTTCTACATTATCGTAGCCTCCAACCCGATCAAAATGTTTTTTGCTACATTTTTTCGATATCTAAATCGTTTGAGAAACACCGAACGAATTCCACCCTCTATCTGTGCGCGCTCACGATCTCGCAATATCTCATCAAAGTCAAAGCGTCGCTACATTTAAGTTAAATAAAATAAAAGTTAGTTATGTAAAATTGAATAACAAACATATAACTTATAAAATTTTACCGCCATATGCTCTCCAAAGCATTCTTCTGAGCATCGGAAAGATTTTCATACGAACGAACATTAAAAGAAAAATTAGCTTCCATGTATATCCCCACCTCGCGAACAAACATATCATTAAGTTCGCCAACGGGGGTATACGTGGCAGCTCTATCAAATGGAAGAGATAAAGGTCCTTCCTTTTTAGATAGCTCTTGCTGCAATTTCTTATTTTTCGCCTTGCCTCTTGTTTTACGAGAAGGCGTGCCTGTAATTAGATTAAAAAATCATTAATTGCATCATATATTAATAATAATTGAATAAACATATTAATAAATTAATTATAATAACCATTACCATCCAACGCGTGACTTCCAGGACCGTCAAATGGAGGTAGTGGTGGATCCCCCGCGCCATCACCTCCATGGCTCATAACATCAGCCATAAGGTATGAGAAAACAATCCACAATGAAATCATGTCTTGAAATATAAGATTTAGAACATAATGTTAAAATAAGAAGAAAGTCTTGTAGTCAACATGAAATACAAACAAAGGTTTAGATAAATAAATACATATACAAATCCTAACAAATCATAACAATTTTTTCAATCAGAGTCACCCTCATATACTTCAGTATCTTCGTCAGACTCTTCGGTGTCATAATCAGAATCATCCTCATCATAATCAACCTCGTCTTCAAACACCTTCTCAGTGATGACAGTTGGCGGATTAACTTCACTTGGAGTCTCGCCTTCGGTGACATAAGTAGGCATGTTATGAAAATATTGTGTGAAGTCAATGAAAAGTACGCTATTAGATGAAGAGTGGTTGTGAACAACGTCAAGATCTTCTGTCAAGTCATTGTCAACATTTTGAATGTTCTCCACGACACCATCATTGGTTGTAGGGCGATCCTAAATTTTTCGATGATTAACATTCTCGACGACCCACCGGTGATTATTGTTTTGATTTCTTCGAGAAGGTTCTCGGATGTAGAACACTTGTTTAGCTTGGGAGGCAAATATGAGTTGATCGTCTTTGTCCCATTCACGTTCTGTGTTGATACTAATGATATTATTGTCGTATGAAACACCCCTTCGAGTATCAAACCATTTGCAACGAAATAGGACAGTTGAATACCCGTTTGCATAATGTAATTCAATAATCTCCTCAACTTGCCCATAATATTTCTCACCATTCTCTCCCTCCACTAAAACACCGGAGTTTTGCGTTGTGCGTTGCGCGTCACGATCAACTACCATAAACCTAACACCGTTGACTATGCAAGCAGTGTAAGTATAGGCATTTACATCCGCACCCATTGAAAGAGCATACAACTCTGAGTGAAATTTTGGAGAATTTTGTATTTTCATCGAATAAACCTAAGAAAATATAGACTAACATGTGTTATATATGGATTACCTAACAAATATATAGTAACACGTGTTAGATATAGATTACCTTCTCGAGGAACCATGTTGGAAATTTGATTTTAATATCCTCACGTGGACATTCAGATTTAAATTCAGTACAATATTGATAATAAGATACAATAAGTGAGAAATGAAATATATTTAATTAATGATGCAAAGTTAAAGATAGGAAACTTTACTTCATATAATTTCTGACTTCTTGACAGCTATCGAGCACAAACCATTCTAACTTAAGCTTTTCACTTGGAGAAAGGTATTTCATCTTTGTTGCACTAACCGGATGACATTTAGACTCAAATGCATACACGTTTCTTTTTGGGATAATGACATCCTCGTTTCTGTCCGGGCGATTAAACTGAGTCTCAACATCTCGAAGGTATCTCGAACAAAATGATAAAGCTTCTTCAGCAACATAACCTTCAGCTATACAACCTGCCGGCCTTGTTTTGTTTCTGACATAATTTTTTAATTTTTTCATATATCTTTCAAACGGATACATCCATCTCATACATACAGGACCACCACGATTCGCTTCATCAGGGGTACTATGCCAAATCATATCTTTTGCCGTGTGCCTTGAAGAATACAATCGTCGTAGTCTCGGGGTTAAAGGAAACCATCGTAACACCTTGTGAGGTAACTTCTTGCCCTTATATTTGTATCAACCCACCTACTCTCATTACAAACGGGACATTTTTCTAACAAAAGGTTTCCTCCCCAGAAAAGAGCACAATCATATTTGCACACATGTATCGACTCATATCCTAAACCAATCTTTTTTAATGTCCTTTTTGCTACATAATGAGAAGGGGGGATTTTATTACCCTCAGGATGTGAAGATTGTAACAACTCAAGAAGCTCATCAAATGAGCTATTAGTCCATTTATTCTTCACCTTGATATGCATAAGCTTTGCTAAAAAATCAAGGGAAGAAAACTTAGCACAACCCGGATATAATTCTGATTGAACTTCTTCTAACAACTTCTCAAACTCATCATGGATACCACTATTCTGCTCATGGAGACCGCTACTCTCCTCCATAACGTCTTCGATAACGTCAGCCATTTCGTCAGCCATTTCTTTTGTTGGCGTAACGTTATCCACAACTACAACTTCAGGAATTAAACTTTCACCGTGATAGATCTAATCTTTGTACGACCGGCACATGCCCCATATTTCTAAATGATATTTCATTTTAACCCATCCTAATAATACGGTATTTTGACATTTCATACACGGACATCGAATTTGACCATAACTGTCGGTAAGTTTTTCGCACATATCTATAAAAGAGCTGAGTCCTTGTTGATACTCAGGTGATCTACGGTTCGGATTAAGAAGCCAACTTTTATCGACAGGCATGATTATGGAACTGCAATACATATTAGGATTTAAGTGGATGAAAATTTATCCACGAAACATGATTAACAAAAAGTAGGACAACGGATTGAGAATTCAAAAGGGTAGGCTGCTATACCCACTTTTTGAATACCTTATCTCATATATGAACGTGCCTCACATGATTGTTTGTTTAAAAAAAATTCGGCAGCATTTCCTCTTAGCTCCCAAGTATATATATACATATAGAAATATATACTCGTGGAGCAAAGAGAAAATGAAAATCAAATTTTTCTTAAACAGACAATCATGTAATACACATTCATATCCTAGATGAGATAAAATATTCAAAAAGTAGTCCCAAAATGGGGACAACCCGAAATTAATTACTAAATCAATTTCAGACGGGTATTTCTAAGCTCGTGATTATTAGAATGAAGTCACGAAACCTAAACGCTCATAATGTAAAACAATAAGCAATTACTATAACAATTAAATGAAATGTGACAATGTTTAAACAAATTGAAACATTATTGTAATTGTTTTAAAAAATGTCACGTTTCGTTTGATTTTTTTAGTAATTTTTTATTGTTTTTCATTAATATAAAAACACAAATGATCATAACCTAAATTGTGTTTTTATAGTAATGAAAAACAAAAAGAAATCACTAAAAAATCAAACAACTAAACAATGATCATTTGTGTTTATAAATAACACAACTTGTCATTTTATAGTGATCATTGTTTTGTTTATATATAAATTACTAAACAATAATTTTCAAATAACACAACTTGTTACATGACTATCATAACCTAAATAATCTAATTATTAAGCATTATTAACATAATAATTTTCAACCAACAAAACACCTAAACTAACATCTAATTAATAAACATTATAAACAAATAGTTTAACAAATAACTTGTATAACTAAATTAAAGAGGCACACAACTAACATAACCTAAAAATTCCTCAAATAACACAACTAAATCAAAAATTCTAGCTAAATAATGTTTCAACACAACTAAAATCAAAAATACATACTAAATCCAAAATTTATGCCTAAATAATTCACCCAATAACACAACTAAATCAAAATTCATACCTAAATAATATTTTACCACAACTAAATCAAAAATTCATACAAAATCAAAATGTATACCTAAAATCAGTGGTGGTGGTGGTGGGTTGCAGCAGCGGTGGTACCCTGGTGGGTTGCAGCAGCGGTTGCAGTGGTGGATCGGGTGGTGCCAGGCGGCAAGAGGAAGAGAAAGGGGGCGGTGACCGCGGCCGGAGGTTGGTGCTCGGTAGGGATGGTGCTCGGCGGCAAGAGGAGGAGAAAGAGGGAAGGGTCGCGGGTCGCGATCGATTGGTGGCCGGAGGGTGGTGGCCGAAGGGTGGTGGGCGGAGGGTGGTGTCGTAGGGTGGTGGCCGGAGGGTGGTGGTCGGCTGCGGCAGCAGGGAGAGGGAGATGGAGGGAAAAATTAGGAGGGAATGGAGATGTGGAGGGAATCGTGGTCGCGTATTCCCTGGGTATATTTTTCAACCAATAGCGGCGACAAGTCGCCGCTAATAATGTCGCTGCTATTGGTTAAGTACGATCAATCCCTGTCCGTTAGATCTGTTGCACGATTAACGGTCAGATCTGTTGGGCAAAATTGGAAACGGATTGAAGAGCAATAGCGGCGACATGTCGCCGCTAATGGTGTCGCCGCTATTTACTGTCGCCGCTAATGATCCTGTCGCCGCTAATAGCGGGGCCGCTATTACTGACATTTCTTGTAGTGTAAGCGATCAAATTCAAACTTTAAATTATCATATCTTTGGCATTGTGGACTTGATCATATAAACTACAAATGTATGTCATACTCCAAACTGATGGAATCTTGGAATGCATGGTTCGGAACCTTTTGACCTCTGTGAATATTTTCTTCGTGATAAGACGACTAAAGCACCCTTCATCGATATGGGTGGAAAGGCTACCATCTGTTAGGACTTATACACATAGATTTATGTAGACCTTTTGAAACAATATCATTAAGTGGTGAGAGATACATTATAGTGTTCAATGATGACTTCAGTAGGTATGGTTATGTTTATTTGCTTAGAAGCTTCATAGCCTTGATCCATAATCCTTTATATAATGTTACCATCAAACCTGCAATTCAACTTGATAAGAAAAAATGCAGAGAAGTTAACCAACTTGGATACCCAGTCTCTATGTTCAGTGATTACATGTCCACTTATAACGAGCAACTATTTCCCTTAAAGAACCAAGGTTCAAAGAAGTGAAAACTGCATAATCGTATCGATGGAAACTTGTTCAAAAAAGAACTCACTACTGATCTTCTTCATAAACTTTAATCAAATTTGGTGAAAAATATATAGTGTTGTGTACTATAATAGTTTTCTACATATATTCAACGTTATTGCAAGGAATAGGCTTAATGTACCTTTCTCCCTTAGTTTTCAATTTTCCGTTTTCAAAATGTCAAATGGAGATGGTTAATTTTGTATATTAGAATGAAAAGGAGAGTATAACTGTTGGGACAACTTCATGAAGTAGGTTCAACACGTTCTTATAACAAATCATTGTAGATTTAAAACGTACTTGGTTGGTACATAAATTGTAAGAGGGCTCATCGGTGGCTCTTACCCTCTTAAAGATGCCAATGAATATTAAAGGCTACATATCTCAAATTTTCTAATACCTTTATGGGCGGATCTAGGCTTTGAGTTGGTAGCAGCCACCCCCTGTAATTTTTTTTTGATATTATATGTATGTGAAAATTGGGAGTGGTCACTTTGAAATCATGCCATTGTTTCACTTTTGCACCATATAAAAAAATTTTTTGGTGCGCCACTAATTACCTTAAATTATTTCATAGTTTAATGTTTTATTAATTTTATATCAAATGCAATCGAGTAGTAGGCAAGACATGGAGTGGGTCTTGGACCTATAGTTTGTCGAATCATATCTACATTCTTTGAATCCAACACGTCATTAATTGGCATAAGAAGGTTGAAAGTTATTAAATGGTACAATAAAGTATATTGCTTTCTTCGAAAGTGTTGGGCTCGTATCTTCCTTTTAAAATTTTAACTGATTAATGATTAGGAGATAACTACGCCACACAAAATCCGTAAGGTCGAATGTTTTATTTGGGTTTACAAAAACTTGAATAATTAGATAGTTCACTTATATTTAACATTAATAATTGGCAGAACTTATAAGTAAAATTATATTGGAGACGTTCAACTGTATGGGAAATTTTTGAACTAGTGTAAATAAGAAATAAAAGTAGCAAGACCATATAGACCAAATTTTTAAACTAATTTTCCCCAGTTAGTTTAAGGGGATGTTTGGATAATGATGAAGAAGAAGAAAAGAAGAAATTTGTGTGTTTAGCTACAGTTCCAAGAGTGAGCTAAATGACACGATATAATAGCATAAAGCTATGAGGAATGATTCGAAAGGTTCCCCATATAGCTTAAAATTTTTAAACATTGTGTTTAAACTTTAATAGACATGATTAAACGGACCGGGAAATAGTAAAAATATTATTTAATCTATAGATTTTAATGGGTATTGCGGGCTATGTTTCTATTATTTTAAACACTAGGACATTTTAGTAAATGTGTCAAATATGACAACTCATTGTGTCTTATACGTTTATTATGTCAAATATCAGTTCGTTGTGTCATATATTTTAAATCATTTGTGATATGTATTAATCATTGTGTTTTACTTTTTTATCATTTTATGTTATTTATGTTATTTATGTTATTGTTTTTATAAATTATATAAACTTGTATCTATCATTATGTTGTACAATTAGAACTACATAATGATATAATTTCAACAATGTATTTTTCAAAACTTATAGTGTTAAAAATAACTCAATGTGTTATTTTTGTCATTATTTTCTAATATATTATATAAATTTGTTTTTTATCATAATATTTTATAATTAATAGTATATAATGATGTTATTTTACTAATATATATTTTTTAAAGCTCATAGTTTTGAAGATAACATAATAACGATTAAAAAACACAGTGAAACATTGTGTTTTTTTGTCATTTTTTAACGTATTGTATTAATTAGTTGTTAATTTATTATTGTATTTTACATATTAGAGAGACACAACATTGTTATTCCATCATTATATTTTTTAAAATTTATTATTTTAGAAAAACATAATAGATTTAGAAAAACATAATAAACAGCACTAAATACACAATGATATGTACTAAATACACAATTACGAGACATGAACTTAAAACCATAAATTTTTTATATTTTTATATAACAATACTGTACTCGTTTTAAAGATACAAAATACTTATTTTTATGGTGTGGTTATATAAAAAAATAATATCTGACATAAAAGATGAATATTTTAAAAATAGGAGAACGTATAAAAAGTCAACAAAAATGCTTTATTACTAAAATAACCATCCAACAAACTTTTCTCTACTATTTAATCTTAAATATTGATTAAAGAGATTAATTGTTAAGATTATTTGTTACACTTTTTAGTTTAAAAGTATTTGTATTTGAACGCTGTCCTAGGGAGTTTGTTCGGTGTATCGGTGTTGTAATTTCCCCTACTAAATTGATAGTCTAGCAACAGTTTTACCTATGCTGCGTTAATGAAATTTCTAGAACACTATCAAATTCTGTTCACTTCTCCTACTTTAATTCGTTAATTGTGGTTGATTTTTAATATCATAATCTTGAACCAGATTAAAAAAAACAGTAATATAAAAAGGATTTACGTGATTGGCATTTGGGATTTTAAAATAAGTCTTACCAGACGTTCTTGGTTTTTAAAGGTACCTCTTGAGGCGGTTTTTGAGAGAACTGCTTAATTAAACACTATTCGATCGCCTCAAAATATATATTTTGTACTAGTGTTTTCTGAGTGAAAAAGGAAGAAATAAGCCAAATAATTTTTAGTCAATGTAACAGGTTAATTGATAGCCCAGAATTAATAAAGTCCAAGCATCTTCAAAATCATAATATATATAATGCAAAGTCAATGGTTACAACATGGGGTATGATCATTTATTCATTTACTTTTCCACAGTTTGCCACTAATCTTACACTTTGATAATATATATATATATATATATATATATATATATATATATATATATATATATATATATATATATATATACGTGTATATATATATATATATATATATATATATATATATATATATATATATATATATATGATGGTTTAATAAAAAAAATTTTACCTAAAAAGTTGAAAAGAATGATTTGATGATCATAAAAGTAATTCTACTACTTTTTCAAACATGTAATTGAACATACTAATATTGATATACTCAACTAACTTTTGATTAGACTGCGCAAAAACTTATTATTGTATTAATGTGATTAACATATTAATTACTAATCTAAAACATCTTAATTTTTTAATACATTTGACATTGTTGTTTTATTTTGACGTGTTGGTTTGTTGTGTTGTTTTGATTTTTGGTTTGCTATGTTATTTTGATTTTTGGTTTGCTATGTTGTTTTGATATATGTTTGTTTATTATATTGTTTTATCGTGCTTGTTTGTTGTGTTGTATTTAATATTTTGTTGTGGCGATTTGTTATTATACAACATAAAATATATTCTGACTTTTACGTTTTTGTTTTATCACCGTCTCCTTCTCAAATGTCATCATCCTTCCATCCAACGCCTGCAACATCTCGCTCGTCACTCTCGCCTTACCCTGTAAGGATGAAATCTAGTGCTCATAGTGAATGCATCGGGTAGCCAGACTAGCTAGGGTGCGATGCACAGGTGCATCGATCAATGGTAGGTCTCAACGGGCTGGGGACGACTCACCATCCACAAGCGTTGAGGGTACACCACCCTCATAAGCCCACTCCTCTAACCGTCCAGTCAATCAATCTCACTGCTCGTCACGCACTCTAGACCTTTTAGGCTCAGTCTCTCTGGTATCTCACTGGTAGTCTCATCAGTAACTATCTTCGGCATCCTCTTCTTCTTCCTTGAGTAGACAAAGCGAACCTCAAGAATATAATCAGGAATGTCGGGAACAGGCTCATCACTAGCAGGTGCTACTTGGCTAGGCTCCCCAATAGCAGGAGGACTTTCATCAACAAATTCCTAAATCCAGTCATTCCCATACTCGGAAGTCGGCTCCCATCTTTGTGCAAAGGGGTAATGATAAATCTCCAAGGGTGTGATAGGGGGAAGAGAAAACATAGGATCCTCATAGTCAGTATCGAATTCATGGATCAAAATAAACGGGGTCCGAGAAGGCATATGTAACACAAAAATATTCGTACTAAATTTTCTAACTCCAGGCATCTATACTTAATTCATTTTAATGAGCACATATACAAAAGCATCGTTAACTTATGCATGCATGACACAAACCACTTGGAAATGAAAACGTTTTAACTTAAAAACATTTTTGGTTATAGTCTAGATTTATGAAAAATATTTTCTATTTTGCTATAACCGTTGGCTCTGATACCAACCTCTGTCACACCGCGAAAAGCGCACCGGAAGGGCATGTGTGTGACGGAGATAACGAAAGTTGGATTATTTCCGACAATTATTAAGCAAACAAATCATGGATACCAAAGTTAATTATTATTATAAAATGTTATTGCATTGTTCAAAAAAAAGTCTTAACTTGAAAACTAAAATAGTAATAACACATCATTGCCTAAACATGAACAAGAGATTTTTAAACGACAACGGAAAATTAGGTCCTAAAATTGGCATCCAAATTTGATAAGTTTACCATTAAAACCCTTTTTATTCCTATGCATGCCTAATCACCTGAAAAACATGCCTAAAAGTTTATTAGCAAAAAGCTGGTGAATTCACACGTTTATATAAAAATATTCACAATTTCCTTATATAAAAGTACATGATTATCCAGGAATAAACCTCTGGATCGATAAGGACTAGCTAGGGCCACTAACTATGATTGCAACCAAGATCCCCATAATCAAAACAAGATACAAAATCCCACAAATACTTTAAACATATATTCCCTTGGTATAAACCGACTGGCGCTACCGATCACGAGGGGCGGTTGTCAAACCCAATAGATCTTCCAATATATCCTCTGGCCCACCGAGGGTTAATGATTATGTAAGTGGGCAGTCATGCATAAATAATAAAACAACTCAAGGTCATCATAAAGATCACACAGTTATTCCATACTTAAATAAAGGTTATTTATAATAGGGGCTGTGAAAACTCACTTTTAAATGTGACAGAGAGATGATCTACGAAAACTAGAGGCCGGAAAATAAACGACGAATCAACACCCTAAACATAAAAGACCTATTAATTGTTGAGTAATAAGTCTAATACGTAAGTTGTTTACCTAACTCACTAGACTTATCTTGAAATCTATTTTTAAAAGACCCGTTGGTCATTTTCGGTTTAGTTTAATAATTTATATTATATATGACAGAAATTATTTATTAAATAAACCATTTAACCGTTAAGTAACAACCACATAGCAGACACAAAATAGACAAATGAAAGTATATAAAAACATAACGCAAAATTACTAAGTTATGTACTATACAAACAAACAATTAAGTAAATAAATGAATAAATAATTAAATAAATAAATAAATAATTATTAATTCATAATAATAATTTTTTAAGTTTTGTAATAAGATATATCCATATTCTTGTTCTAGTTAAGAAAATTATTTCTTACATTATTACTTCATAATTATTATTTTATTTAACACAACTCAACATTTGTTTATCTTTTTATTAATTAATAAAATTTTCAGTAGTAATGTCACATCCTGGCAGAAGCGTGAAATGTTTAGATGTGACTTTTGTCTCAAAACTCATTGGCTTCTGTTACGTACATTCAAACAAATCAAATAACTAGACTTTCATTACACATATAGTACCATACACAAATCCATCAAATCTACAGTCACCCAAATGCACAGCTGGCCTATGTAATCATACCATTCATTAAACAGGTTGAACATGTAAACGAAATTATAAAACACTCTGATTACTTGAAAAAGCACACTCAAACAGTCAATATAAAATTGGTGAGAACATAGGTTTAATAAACAACATAATGTTTCTTAATTGATGTAACATAAACAAGTCCGTAACCAAACCTACTTATATGTCGGGTGATTTATAACTATCACAAATACAAATCACAGATTCAAATAATATAACATCACGACCCCTATTCGCCAGTCTCAACTGGGTCCATTTGGTGCAGAAAACATGTTCCTAAGTAGCGCTACATATATTATCTTATGGTTCCTTATACGATTTAGTGATTATGATCCCCGGCGGAAGCGTGAAGTTCTTGGGTGTGACTCTCTGGCTCAAAACTCACTGATTACAAACAAACAATTATAACAGTAACTTTAAACATAACATCACATACTTATATATATATATATATATATATATATATATATATCTTTAGGTTACATATAAGTTTATACAAAACTTGTCTAAACAAAGACTAATACACTTTTAACATGTAACCTACATACAAAAGTTTAATAACTGCTTCTTAATCTTCAATAGTAGTAGATGTGTGCATCCACCATTATGCTAGGCTCAAACACGTTAAAAGTGTTTTTCACACAAGTCTTCCCAATAACTTCACCCCAACCGTTGTAATCATCAAATGAAAACATTACGCTGTTAGTCATTTTGATTTCGTTAAAAAACATACTTAAAACTGTCAACATACTATTGGTGAGAAACATAGGTTTAATAACTAAACAAAATATATTGATGCAACATAAATAAGTTTACAACCAAACCTACTTATATGTTAGGTGATTTATAATTATCAAAATACAAATCACGAAATCAGATAATATAGCATCACAATCCTCATCTTGTTGGTACATGAAATAATTTTCTAAGTAGCGCTACTAATATTAGCAGACAGTTCCACATCCGAATTAATGGTTGTAGCATATAACAAATGACAGTATCTCAAAAAGTCTTATTTATTAGCATCAATCACAAAACAATACGCTTTTTCCCCCAAAACTCATATAAAACGGGGCTATGGATCTCACCTCAATTCCAGCAAAACTCTATAAAATAATTATATGTCACAAATATATCTTATTTCTTTAAAATTTTTAGCACTTTAATTAGAAATTCTAAAACAGTGGTTACTGCTATCCATATTCACCAAACTTTTATAGTAGTATCATCTGAAAGTGCACAATAACATATAAAAATTTCAACTAATAATCAATTACAGATAATTTTCTACAATTTTCACAAAATTCACATAAAATAGAAGAAATAGCTATTGTTTTTATAAAATCACCTAACTTTACTAGAATAATTATCCTAATGTCCATATTATACTATAAAATTTCTGGTTATTAACTCAAGATAAATAGTTTACTACGATTTTTCTAAATTTTATAAAATTCAGAACAAATAGTTAGCCATCTCTAAAAATTACGAATTTCATACACACTGTTCTATTCTTAATATCATAATTGATGTAAAGTTTTCATAATTTAAGTTATTGTTTGGCTGTTTGGTCAATTTTTCTATTACAGATCATATAAAAATATAAATCTCAGTCATAAAAATGAATTGAATCATGAAATTTATCCTGGAACTTCTGTAAAATACAAGGATCATTATATAATTTTTCCATATTTTTACCATTCGGAGTTTCCATATAATAATTATCTTACTTTTCCTTAATTTAATTATATTAATAAATTTACTCAATATTATTATACCAAAATTCACAGATTACTATTTTTGATATTTCTAAACATGTTTCTGATTTTATTCCTACAATCACAGTCATTTAAGTATTTAATTTAATTTCATCAAAGATACTAATATTTTAACTCTTTTATTTGTAGTCTTTTTTTGAATCTTTGGTTTATAAAACCTTAATGTTTTAACTCTTAAATCCATTTCTTACTGATTTTTGAGAAGAACATCATGTGTTTATAAGTATTCCTGATGATAGCCATTTAAAAGTGACTTTGTTAATCATGTATTCATGGTGATATGTTTTGATGAGGAAACTTAAAGATATTGCTTTGCTTGTGGCTTGATATCCGGATGAGGATGTTAGTCCTTGAATCCCAAGCAAGATGAACTAAAGGTGATGATGATGACAAAATCGAGCCAGATGATGGTGAGCTTCAGGATCTCTTGAAAACTGAGAGTGTGATGATGCTAGGTTGTTGTTGTTTTCTACGATAGTGGTGGTGGTGTATAAAAACCGAGAGAGAAAAAGTGGTGGTTATGGTGTTTTTGGAGATAGTAACCGAGAGAGAAGGAGGGTGGTGTTTGGGTGGTCGCTTGTGGTTGAGAGCAACAAACCGAGAGAGAGGGGAGAGGGTGGTGATGGTTTACGGTGGTGGGGTGTGGTGACCCCATGCAACTGAGAGCTTTAATGGTGGAGAGTCCATCATGAAGTCTAGGTCCAAGGTTAATGATGTGGTGTGTATAGGCTTGCTTAGCAAGCAATTTGGAAGAGGTATCACTTGCTAATGCATCCTTAGTGTCAATGAGGGGGTTAAGATGACGGCTTGGGTGCTTGATAAGTGGCAAGGAGCTAGGTGGTGATTAAGGGTAATGATGAGCATTAATGCTGATACTTAGGTGGAGGGTTAAGGTGGTAATGGTTGTTTAGGTGTCAAATGGGGGTGTTAATGGTTTTCTTAGTTGCTAAACTTAGGTTTAGTCAAAGTTTTTAGCATATAATCGGGTTTCTCAGTCCCGAATGAACCGAAACAAGGTTTTAGGGTTGTGTTTGTGTTGGTATTTGAAGTGTTTTAAGTGTTTAAGTGTTTGGTTTTAGTTTTTGATACAAAGTTTCTAAGTGTAACTTTGTTTGGTAATATTTGATTAAGTTTTGATTCAAATTCATTTCATGTAAATGAAAAGCATTTATCAATCGAGTGACTTAATCATATAATCGTATAATATGATAACTAGATACGTAAGATATCATAATCACAAAATTCACATGAAAAAGATTCATGCATACGTAATTTTTTCATACATGCATGCATGCATGTTCTTATATGTATTATATAATATGAACTCAATAAAATCTTATAAATATATGACTTTTATTTAAAGAAATTCTTATAATATTAGGATAATCTAACCTTTGATTTTTAGGATTGTCACATTTTCCCCTAGTAAAAGGAATTTTGTCCTGAAATTCCTTGATAAGCATTCTCAAATTAGGGTATAGGATTTTTGCTTTGTAACTATCCTTGTCATTATGTTTAATCTTAAAATAGATGAGGATACTTTCTTTTGATTTTATCTTCCCGTTCCGATGTGAATTCAGGTCCTCTTTTTGTATTCTATTTTACTTTTACTATGAGGATCTTACTTTTTTTTAATCTTTTTACTTCTTTGTCTAAAACAGCTACTGGTCCAAAGTGGAGTTTCTTATATATTTTGATTTCTTGTATTGGAATTCCTAATGTCTCATCTATCATACATTTCTTTAAGTTAGACATGTGAAATATGTTATGTTCTTTACTTAGTTCCCCTATATGCTACATTGCCAACATACCTGGGGTTTAACTTATTCCTTTTCTCGAATTGGATAATTCCCTTTGATGTTGATACTTTTAAGTATACCATATCTCCTATTTGAAATTCTAAAGGCTTTCTTCTTTTATCAGCTTAACTCTTATGATCTATATGAACTATGCACTTGGTTTCATATAATGTCTCCAAATCTTAAGTGCAAACACTACTGCTCCTAACTTTAAATTATGTGTAGTGTAATTTTTTTCACTTCCCCTGAGTTGTCAAGATGCATATGAAATTATCTTATCTCGTTGCATTAAAACACATCCAAAACCTTAATGTGATGCATCATAATATAATATAAAATCACTTGTTCCTTCCAGAAATGCTAAGATAGGAGCACTGCATAACTTATTTTTTAAGAGTTCAAATGCAACATTCTATCTTTCTCCCCAAATATATGGCTTATCCTTCTGAGTTAATTCTGTTAAAGGTTGGGCTATCCTTGAGAAATTTTCTATAAATCTCCTATAATATCCTGCCAAACGTAAGAAATTGTCATACTTCAGTTGGTGTTTTTGACATTTCCTATTTCTTAACTACATCAATTTTTGCTGGGTCAACTTGAATTCGCTTTTGGTTAACCACATGTCCTAAGAATTGTACTTTCCTTTTCCAGAATTCACATTTTGAAAATTCAGCGAACACTTGCTCCTTCTGAAGTAGTTCTAAAGTTAACATTAGGTGTTCCTCATGCTCCTCCTTATTTTTAGAATAGATTAAGATGTCATCTATAAAGATTATAAGAAATTTATCTAAATAAGATTTACATACCCTATTCATTAAATCCATGAACACTGCAGGAGCCTTTGGTAATCCAAATGGCATTACAAGGAACTTATAATGGCCATACTGAATTCTAAACGCAGTCTTAGGAATATCCTCCTCTTGCACTCTTAACTGGTGCTATCCTGATCTTAAGTTAATTTTGGAAAAGTAACTAGATCCTTGCAATTGATCAACTAGATCATCTATCCTAGGAAGGGGATACCTATTCTTTATGGTCACCTTATTGAGTTCTTGGTAATTAATAAACATTGCAAAAGTTCCATCCTTCTTCTTAACAAATAGAACTGGGGCTCCCCAAGGGGATACACTAGGACGTATAAATCCTTTATCCATTAACTCCTAAAATTGGTTCATTAATTTCTTCATTTCTGTTAGTGCTAACCGATACGGAGATTTGGCTATAGGGCAGTTCCTGGTACTAATTCAATTTTGAATTCTACCTGACGAGGTAGTGGCAATCCTGGTAAATCATCATGAAAAACCTCTGGATATTCTTTAACAATAGGAACATCTTCTAAAATTTTCATTTCTAGTTGTGTATCTACTATATGAACTAGAAACACTAAACATTTCTTTCTCAAGTATTTCTATGCTTTCTTACATGAAACTATCTTTACAGTACCCCTAGGCTTTTCACCATATATGGTAAGGATTGTATTATTCTTATTTGTAGGAATTTTAATCATTCTTTTTCATAAATAATTTCAGCCTGATTCTTACTTAACCAATCCATACCCACAAAAAGCCTCCTAATTCAATAGGAACCAAATCAATATTAAAATAGTAATCATCTAAATTCAAAGTGCAATTAGGGATAACTTCACTAGCCTTAATTATTTTTCCATCAGCTAGTTCTATCATATATTTACTTTTCAGTCTTTCTGAGTTTAGATTTAGCAAAGGCTTAAATGTATGTGAAACAAAACTACGTGTCGCTCCCGTATCAAATAACACAGTTACATGTTGATTGTTAATAGGAAACGTACCGGTTACTACTTCCGGTTCTTGTCGTGCTTCCTCCGCTTGCAACACAAAGGCTCTACCACACAGATTTTTTGTGGGAGCTTTCTTTTTCAACTCCGGACACTCATTGCAAAAATGATTTTCATTTTTATATTGATAGCAAACTTGTTTAGAGTTTGCAGGTCCTTTGCAGTCTCGGGATATGTGTCCTTTTTTCTTACAATTGTAGCAGATCATAATCATACATTACCATGATGGTATCTCTTACAAGTGTTACACCATGGTTGACCTTCCGTCTGAGGCCTCTTTTCTTGTGCAACTCCCAAGAAGTTCCTTACTAGGTTTCTGGCTACTTTCCTCTGCTGATTCCCTCCGAATCTTTCTCCAGAATTATTGTTGTTCCATTTCCTCTTATTTCCAATCCATTAATTGGTCAAGGATCCGTTCCTAATCATTTCGCCTATCAAACTTCCTGTTAAAGCCACTGCATCATGAAAGGTCTTTGGCATTGCATAATTTACCATTCCTCTTATCTGAGGTACTAAGCCCTAAAGGTATCTTTCTATTCTTTTTGTTTTTGGAGTCACCTGATATGGCACTAACCTAGAAAGGTCATTGTACCTATCAGTACACTCCCGATGTGCTGCTTCTTTATTTCTAATGCCAGAATTTTTTTTCTACTTTCTCTATTTCAGTATAAGGATAATACTTTTCAATTACTAAATTCCTGAACTCTTCCCAGCTTAATCCGTTCATAACGTGCTTTCCATTTATCTGGACCTCCATTTTCCACCAAAATTATGCCTCACCCTTGAGAGAATGTGAAGCAAATAGGGTTTTGTAGTTATCAGCACAGTTACTAATATCTAGTACTGATTCCATCTCTTCTAACCGGCGTAAGACTTGTACTTCTCCACCCTTCCCATCAAACTCTTGGGGCCTGTATGACATGAAAGTCTTATAGGAATATCCTTTCCTAACTCTACCTACAACCTCTTCCTCCGGGTGTTCTCCTATGTTAGTATTTTTTGGCCTCATTTCTAGGTGGTACACCTGTGAAATTAAGGTTTTGTTGTAATTGAGCTATTAAGGTGGGTATTTCAGCTTCCAGTTGTTGATTCACTATCTGAGAAATCCTTTCATTCTAAGTGGTTGTGGTAGTTACTGGCAGAGCTTCTTCTCCTAGCGTAGTTCTTGGTCTTCCAACTCGAGCAGTTCTACATACTGGTTGAGTAGTTCTTTTTGGTGGCATATTTCACTACATTTTAATTGTGTTAATATCTTAAGAAGATAAAAAGACATATGTAAGTTTTTACTATAAATATAATATTTTAGTGGTCATAAAATCAAAGGAAATACTTTAACATATATTCTTATTCTCTTTTCTCTTAAAGTTATTTTGGCATACATAGGGTTTTCTAGATTTCTAATTTCCCCAAACCTGTTTCCATAGTTTGGTGAGGATGTTGTTGCCTCTCTTCCTTCCCTTCTTGACATCTACTTTGATTATTTGAACCTCTTGTTGATTCTTCTTAACCCTTTTTAGAATCTGGTTGGTTGCCTCTATTTGCCATTCTTCCAACCTTTTCCTTTTGCCTTCTTATTCTTCTGTCTCAGATTCATCAGAGTGTTTCATAAGTGCATCTCAGATATTGGAGGAAAATTTTCTAAGTATGGATCTCCTTTTTCCTTTCTCTAATCATTTATAAGTTTCCTGCCATGACGTACTCTCTTTCTTGGAGTCTGAATTATGTAACCTCCCATGGTGACTGGTGCACGTCGAACATAAAACTTTGGCGAGGCCTTGATCTGGGTCTCAGGTTGAGATGTTTCTATTTGCACCTGAGGTTCTATTTCAGGTGTTGTTTCTTTATGATCCAAACGATCATTTCGTTATAATAACTATCAGATTTATCAGAATTCATGCTGTAAAGATTCTTACAAATGTAATTCATGTAAATCACACAGAATTCATGAAATTCTTCACATATAAATCATATATACTTCAAATTTCATTCTTTTTTAAGCATGAATATGATCATATAAAATCATAAAAACAATATCATGTTGATGATTTGTTATCATATGAGCTTATGGTTATAGTCTAGGTATTTGCTAATAATACCTAATTCTCTATAACCAATGGCTCTGATACTAACCTGTCATATCCCGGTGGAAGCGTGAAATGCTTGGGTGTGACTCTCTGGCTTAAAACTCATTGATTACAGACAAACAATTATAACAGCTTCTTAGTCTTCAATAGTAGTGGATGTGTGCATCCACCATTATGCTAGGCTCAAACATGTTAACAAATATTTTCACACAAGTCTTCCCAATAACTTCACCCCAACCGTTGTAAGCACCAAATGAAAAAGTTACGCTATTAGTTATTCTGATTTACTGAAAAAACATACTTAAAACTGTCAATGTAATGTTGGTGAGAAACATAGGTTTAATAACTAAACAAAATATATTGATGCAACATAAATAAGATTACAACCAAACCTACTTATATGACAGGTGAATTATAACTGTCACAATACAAATCACAAAATCAGACAATATAGCATCACAACACTTATACTTTTGGTGCAAGAAACATTTTTCTAAGTAGCGCTACCAATATTGGGAGACGGTTCCACATCCGAATTAATGGTTGTAGCATATGGCAAATGACAGTATCTCAAAAAGTCTTATTTATTAGCATCAATCATAAAACAGTATGTTTTTCCCCCAAAACTCATATAAAATGAGCTATGAATCTCACCTCATTTCCAGCGAAACCCTATAAAATAATTATATGTCAGAAATATATCTTATTTCTTTAAAATTTTTAGCACTTCAGTTAGAAATTCTAAAACAGTGGTCACTGCTATCCATATATCACCAAAATTTAATAGTAGTAACATCTAAAAGTATAGATTAATATATAAAAAATTTAACTAATAATCAATTGCAGATAATTTTCTAGAATATTTATACAATTTATATAAAATAGCAGAAATAGCTACTGTTTTTATAAAATCACCTAAATTACCAGAACGATTATGCTGAAGTCCACATTATCCCATAAAATTTTTGGTTATTAACTCAAGAAAAACAGTTTACTATGATTTTTCCAACTTTTACAAAATTCTGCAAAAATAGTTAGCCATCTCTAAAAGTTACGAATTTCATACAAACTGTTTTATTTTGAATATCGTAATTTATGTGAATTTTTCATAATTTAACTTACTGTTTTGCTATTTCTTTCAATTTTTCTATTACAGATCATATAAAATATAAATCTAAGTCATACAAACGAATTTAATCATGAAATTTATCCTGGAACTTCTATAAACTAGAAGGATCATTATATAATTTTTCTAGATTTTTCCCACTCGGAGCTTCCATATAAAAATTATCTTACTTTTCCATAATTTAATTATAATAATTAATTTACTCAACATTATTACACCAAAATTCACAGATTACTATTTTTGATATTTCTAAGCATGTCTCTAATTTTATTCCCACAATCACAGTTATTTAAGTATTTAATCTAATTTCATCAAGGATACTAATATTTTAACTCTTTTATTTGTAGACTTTTTGTTTGAATCTTTGGTTTATAAAACTTTAATGTTTTTAACTCTTAAATTCATTTCTTACTGATTTTTGAGATGAACATCATGTGTTTATAAGTATTCTTGATGATAAGCATTTAAAAGTTGTGTATGTGTTTATTTAAATACATACAACTTTGTTAATCATATGTACATGGTGATCTAACCTTGTTTTGATGACGAAACTTGAATAAATTGCTTTGCTAGGTGGCTTGATAACTGGATGAGGATGTTATTCCTTGAATCCTAAGCAAGATGAACTAAAGGTGATGATGATAACAAAACCGAGTTAGATGATAGTGAGCTTCGGGATTTCTTGAAACCGAGAGTGTGATGATGCTAGGTTGTGGTGGTTTGCTATGGTGGTGGTGGTGGTGTATTAAAACCGAGAGAGAAAAGGTGGCGGTTGTGGTGTCCTTGGAGATAGTAACCGAGATAGAAGGAGGGTGGCGTTTGGGTGGTGCCTTGAGGTTGAGAGCAACAAACCAAGAGAGAGGGGAGAGGGTGGTTTGCGGTGGTGGGGGTGTGGTGACCCCATGCAACCGAGAGCTTTCATGGTGGAGAGTCCATCATGAAGTCTAGGTCCTAGGTTAATGATGTGGTGTGTATAGGCTTGCTTAGCAAGCAATTTGGAAGAGGTGTCACTTGCTACTGCATGGTAGTGTTAATGAGGGGGTTAAGGTGGCGGCATGGGTGCTTGATAAGTGGCAAGGAGCTAGGTGGTGATTAAGGGTAATGATGAGCATTAATGCTGATACTTAGGTGGCGGGTTAAGGTGGTGATGGTTGTTTAGGTGTCAAATGGGGGTGTTAATGCTTTTCTTAGTTGCTAAACTTAGGATTGGTCAAACTTTTTGGCATATAATCGGGTTGCTCAGTCCCTAATGAACCGAAACAAGGTTTTAAGGTTGTGTTTGTGTTGGTGTTTTAAGGTTTAAGTGTTTGGTTTTAGTTTTGATACAAAGTTTCTAAGTGTAACTTTGTTTGGTAATATTTGATTAAGTTTTGATTCTAATTCATTTCATGTAAATGAAAAGCAATTATCAATCGAGTGACTTAATCATATAATCGTATAATATGATAACTAGATACGTAAGATATCATAATCACAAAATTCACATGAAAAAGATTCATGCATACGTAAAATTTTCATACATGCAGGCATGCATGTTCTTATATGTATTATATAATATGAACTCAATAATTTCTAATAAATATATGACCTTTATTTAAAAAAATTCTTATAATATTAGAATAATCTAACATTGGATTTTTAGGGTTGTCACAGCAGTCAATGACAATAACTTATCAAAATCTTTATTCATATTAGCATCACACAAATAAATTGCACAGTATGTTTTTTCCCAAAAAAATATGTAAATAAATAGGGTCTATAACTCACCTTTATTACAGCACTTGACAATTATTTCGTAAAAAAATTATTATTTGTTAGAATAAATACTTATTCTTTTAATAATTATTTATATTCACTTATATTTTAAAAGTATTATTAATTTGGCTCTAATTTTAAAACTGTAGCTTCCAGTGTCCAAAATTATAAAACTTTACCAACAATAGTATCTTCATACCTAGATTATCATATAAAATTTCTAGTTAATATATCCTTATCAGTATTTTTTTATAATTTTAAAATAATTCAATTTAATGGCAGAAATATCTATTTATCTCTAAAAATTATAAAAATCATATAACATGTTTAGTTCAATGTCTAATAATTTACGTAAAATTTTCATGATTTTAGCTACTGTTTTGCTATTACTTTCAATTTTCCTTCTTATTAACTGTTTTAAAATATAAAAATTTATCATATTAATGAAATAATTCACAAAATTTATTTTGTAACTTAACCATATTATAGGGGTCATCATATAAATTTTCAAAATTTTATTAGTTCCCGATCTTAAGTTTTATATTTTTTATTTCATTATTTTGATTATATAAACTAATGTATATTATATAAATTTTTCATAATTTCCAATTTATTATTTTTATACATCCTTAACTAATTTCTAAAACTTTTATTCCCATAATCATAGTCATTTAAATATTCAACCTATTTTAACCTATTTATCATGTAATAACAACTATATGAATACTTTAAATCCTTCATGTTTGTTTAAAATTTTTATCGCTACGCGACCCGGTAATTCTCAAAATTACCAATTACAGAATTTATACACAAAGATTCTTTGCAAGACCTTAAATGACCTTAATTATTTGAAAATTAAGTCTTATAATGCTTTTAATTATTTATCATATTTTATTAATGATAGGTTCAAATAGTTCAATCTATGATAATAAGATAATGCAATATATCAACTACTAGAAAATAAGGCTAATGTAACGTTTTAAATGCAACTTTATCATTTAAGTTACATTTGACTCTAATGCAACTTTGTTTAACATAAAATTTGCATTAAAAGATCTAATGCAACCTTTTACATAAAAAGTTGCATTATTTTAGTAAAATTGCAATCTAAAGTTACACATTTTACTTAAAATTACAAACTTTCAAAAAGGTTACAAATTTCACTAAAATATGCAACCTTGTTAAAAAAGGGTTACAACTTTTTGTAGATTATGTACTTTTAAATAAATATATTAAAATTTTAATAAAGTTGTAGGTTTAAGATTTTGGTTTTCGTAATATTTGATAACTAATTGGTTTTTTTGTTGTAATTAATAACATGATCATGAAATCGTGAGAAAAATTAATTAAAATGATAATGAAATGAAATTATGAGACAAAGAGTAAGTGAGATTTAAATAATAAAAAAATATATGTAGTACCCAATGGGTCGAACTTAGGTATCTCAACACGAAAAACATGAATCAAACCACTAGAATAATAGAACAACTTTGAGCAATATTGTTTTCTTATTTAACTAAAGGAGAAAACAAGAACCATTCATGCTTTATTAGTAGTACAAGTTGGAAATTAAGTTGTACTTGTAAAATGAAACCTAACCAAAGCCTTCTAAATCAGTTGGTGATCGGTCTTCAATCTTCAAGAAGACAAGAACCATTTAATCGATTAGTTTAGTTTGTTATCAATAGCTAAGATATCCCACAAAACTCATTCAATTCGATCGACCAGGTAACCCTCAAAATTCCATCGATCGATCAGTTTGTTTCCCCGTCATATCAGTTTGTCGTTGCTTCACCATCTGTAGTAGCTTTACCATCTGTTGTTGCCTTCCATATTTAATCATTGATTAGGTTTGGTTAATGCTTATTAGGTTTCTTGTGCAGCATTAATCTTTTGTTGAATCCTTGGCTGCTTGATCATCCTTATCAAGTTGTTGCTTCACCATCTCCCTCAACATAGTACAAGGTTAGTATGATTAATCTATTTTTCAGTAAACGTTCTTTGCTTTGGCACTATGACTTGTTAACAGGTTTGTGATGAGTTTATTATACTTTTGATTGAGTTTATTAGAAGTATTTTGTGATACCCAGATTCAAGTTTGGTTTTGTTATGCTTAGAATAGAATTGGAGAATAATCTATAGAAGAAGAAGATTATTCACGTCTAAGCTACTGATTTGTTATTCATCAACCATCTTTAGCGACTAATGATTAGCGTAATCATGGTTACTTGAGTTTTGTAGGATTTTAAGCCATTACATTCCTGTGTGGTTATTCCATTGATAAAGTGCAGCTTCTAATATGTTCGTTTCAAGTTCTGTACAACTGTTAAATTAACTCTATTTCATCAAGTTGATTTATATGTTTTATAAATTAATCGTGCTAATGCATGAGAAAGTTTTTATCAAGTTGCTTAGAATATGGTTCATCACATTGTTGCTAAAACTAATATTCTGCTTCAACTATTTGTTGAATTTATTGATATTTTGTCATAATTTTATGATCTTTGTTACTTCTGAACATGCATAATAGTCTGGTTGACTTTGAAAGTCAAAATTAGTAACAATTTATAAAACACTTACAACTCTATATCCATTTGTGGATTTTAATTATATTTTTGTTTTATTTCCAGGGATGGGTCTTATTCACCAGTTGATATAAGAAGATAAAATAGAATTAAAAGTAACCCCTGGAATAAAAGAAGCGTAATGTAACACCCGGATATTTTCCTTGAAGCCGACGAAAGAAGAAAAAGAAATAAAGTCCAAAGTCAGGGGACCAAACTCGCCAACGCGAGAAAGTTGGGTAAATGGGGATATTCGAAGTGAGAGGGAAGCCCTTACCCTCTCCCACACCCATATTTCAGCCAAAAGAGAGAAAGAAGAGAGAAAAGGAAGAAAGGAGAGAAGAAAGCTTGATTCGAGTGGGTTCGGGCTTGGAAATCATCATGTAGCGGATCTAAAGGAAGATCTTCTTCTTGGTGTAGTTTGTGTGAGTTCAAGGACCTCTATTTTACTCGTTTTCAACTGATTTGGGGCAGGAACACATAGTAAACCTGTTTTGTATGTGTGTGTGTTTGACCCATTTGAATGTGTTTGCGTGTGATGCGTTTGGAGTTTGTTTCCGGGGCTTGTGTGTGCTTGAATGGTGTTGTGGTATGCATTCCTAAGGTTTAGGATGGTTGATTTAGGCTTAGAATGGGTTTGGATGAGCTTGGAGGTCGAAAATGGCAGATTGGGTTCGGGATGAACTGCATTCTGCATCAGTTAGGGCTAGGCAACCGACTGGAGGCCATACGGCCGATTGAAGTGCTATTGGAGTTCATTCGCACGACTGAGGTTCAGTCATAAGACTGGAGGGCCAGTCACATGGGGAATCATGCGACTGAGAGCCCAGTCGCATAAGTGCTCATCCGCATTAAGTCCATCTGCATGAGGTCCATTCATATAAGGTCCATTCGCATAGTGTTCAACCGCATGAGGTCCATTCGCACGATTGGGTGTTCATCCGCATTGGTGCTCATCCGTATTGCTCCATTCGCATGATGTTCAGTCGCATGGAGGCCATGCGACTGAAGGGTGCCCATACGCCCAAACAGGGCTGTTGCACCCGAGTAGGAGCATAGTTTAATTACTGGCTTTCGGGGAAAGTGCAGATGTAAGTCTTGACGTGGAAGTTCCCATAGGTACGCGTGTAAGATGACCATTGAGGTCTTAGAGGGTACGTTGAGCATGATGATGTTGCATGTTATGCGTGATGTATGTTATGTATGTATAATGATGCCCTGTATGATGTTGTTACTGTGTATGTTGATGTTCCTTATTATGATGAATGTTTATCTATCTCGTGGATTTACGTGTTATGTTAAAGAATGAAACGAAAGTATTATGTAACGTAAAATGAAAGATAATGAAAGAGGAACATGATGAACGAATGCATGCATTAATGAATGAATGAATGTAAGAAAGGCTTTCAAGCAAAGGTATGGAGGTGCACACCTAATGAAGGTGTTAGCTCAATGTTGTGCGAGTTAGCTACCCCAAAGGATGCACACTGGGGTCCAATCTTTGCGAGTTAGCCTAGGTGACTGGATCTGCTTTGCACATAATGTTCGTGGTTTAATTATCACAGGTCCAGCATCAGCTTCGTGCATAATGTTTAGGGTACAACATATGGCATTGATCCAAAATGAAAGAGAAAAGATAAATGGTGGATATACTTACCCTAGGTACTGGAGCCAGCTCCGTGCCCAATGTTCGAGGTCTATGAAAGACCTCAGGCTCAGTTACCTGCTTCGTGCACAATGTTTGGGGTAATGTACATGTCATCGAAAGTAATGAACGTACGAATAAAAGCAAGAATTTATGAACGAATGTGAAGGAAAGTAACGAATGTGAATGGTAATGACTTATGTTGAATGAACAAAAGTTAAAGAATGAATGAACGAAAGAAATGACGGACGAAATATAATAACACTGTACGAAATGGGATCCTTGTCACTTGACCTCAGTAATCATGGCTGCGCGCCATGAAGAGGGTAAAGTTTGACAGGATCTAGTTAGAAGTAAAAGAAAATGAATGATGAAGATAATAATGATATTACCTATGTGTACGTATGATGTGTGATCGCATGAAAGTAAAAAATGGTTTTAACGAAAGAAAAGTATGTTTTAATTATAAAACTAGAACTCACTAAGCAACGCTGACTTTTTATGTGTTTCCAGTTGGCAGGTAATGTTGCTGAGGATGGCACGGGGCGGCTACTCAGCTCTTTTGGATGGCATTCTTTTGTATAATGTTTTTGCATTGTAATGCGAACAAATGATGTTTTGAGATGAATGTTGTATTAGTTTACAAAAGCCTTTATAATGAAATGAAATGTCATTTTTTAATGTTTCCGCTGCAATGTTTACTTAAGATAAATGAGAATGTATGTTTTATGTGCGATGATCGACCAGCTGTAAGCGTCCCGGGAACGGGGCCTTACAAGTTGGTATCAGAGTCAAAGTTTAAGTGAAAAGGGTAATTTTCAAAATAAACCTTAACTTAAACTGAGATTAGGACGGAAAGGGGATGTGATGCCAATCTGAGTAGGTGCGTGCCATCAGGTATTTTCTTAATGATAACCGGTATTATGTGCGCATGGTACGTGGTTATGTGTTGTATGTAGATTTAAATACTGATTTAGTCAGGACAGGTAATGCTTGGGGTATGAAGAGTAAAGTAAGTGGCTAATCACAACTGGCCACTGTAATTAGGGACTTACTATACTTGACATAAACTGAGCTGTTTCCTTGAATGACCGTGTTGATGTTTGAATCTTTCAGTGTGTGATAGAGGATGGCCGGTGGTAGATCATCTAAAGCCTCGCGTGGTGTGCTTGGTGCTGCATCACGACCCAAAAGAGGCAGACATAGAGTTGAAAAGGTGGCTCCTGAAGAACCCGAGACCCCTCATCCGGAGGGTGTAGATTGTAACATTTCGTATTTTCGTTAAATATAAGTTAACTTCGTTAAAATCTTGTAAGGACCTTTTATGCCATTTATGAAACTTTGTGGGCTATTCTTGTTTCATTCTTTGTTTACTTAAAGTTTCTAAACCAATTAAATAATAATATTAATTATAATAATAATAATAATAATAATAGTAATAATAATAATAATAATTTATAATAATAATAACTATAATAAACAACTAAAATAATAGTTATAATAATAATAGTGATAATAAAAATAATAATTATTACTATTAAGGCATAAATCTTAAAAATGTTAAGAACTTAGTTAAATTAAGGTTAAGGGGGTGTTTTGTCATTTTGAAAACTTCAAATGAAAGTTTTATGCATAAAATAATAAAGGAGTTAACCGCAGGGACCATTTGTGTAATTTTAAAAATTACAACCCAATCCCCCGCCCCTTTTTAAACCCGTTTTTCCGCCCTGTTTCCCGGTCAACTTCCGGCGGCCCACAGGCCACTTCGAAACCCATTCATTTTCTTCATAATCAAACTCCAAACGTCCCTAACCGGTTCGTGGACGTGGTTCGAACACAATTATGATCTTTAATGGAGTTAAAACGACGGTTATGAATTCCAAATCAATCGAGTAACCGAAGCTCTTAATCTTAGAGTCGTTCGAACAATAAAACTCAATAATAATCAAATTAACTGAACCTAACTAATCTTCTATCTATCTCTAATCGTTTACTCTTTTCAATTTCATCTGAAACACACAAGAATTGCACCTTTGATTACCCTTTGAAGCTGCAACCTGCAACCACCCGTAGACCTCATCTCAAGCTTATTAACTTACAATTGACAGAGGGGTTCTCATATTTAGAGCCATAAGAAGCTTCCTGTAGAAGGAATTCGAGTTTCATCAATGATTTCCACCTGAATCAGTTCTTCCCAGTCGTGACTTAGTCTTATACGTGCACGTCGAATACCGATTCAAATCTGGTAAATTAATCACCTACATGCACTCGAAATTACATGGGGAACAAAAGCCCCATGCTTAATTTGAGTAATAACATCAAATTGATGCACAATTTTGGATTCAATCGATCTAGGGTTCATTGGTTTGGGGATTTTCTTATGTTTATGTTTTTAAGCTTTAAGTAGATAAATTATTATTGGTCCAAACGTTACTTTTAGTTATAGTTTAATCTCATTATTTAAAATAATTATTTACATTTTATATTTAACTTTAACCGTTCTTATAAATACTTTAATCACGTGAAATTATTTAAATGAAATAATATTGTTTTTCATGGAATTAAAATATAAGGGATTCTATTATTAAATTTTACTTATATATATATTAAAAACCCCAAACCTCTATTTGAAACCCTAGTTCACATTTAAATCATTAATCTTATTATTAAACTTAAATCTGGTACATATCTACATATTTAGGTACCTTGTGAAGGTTACGTTGGAACGACATTTATTATTCTTATTAATCTCCAAATTATACACTTATTGGTCATGTGAGTTTCCTTGCCCCTTTTTATCTTTTCACACTAATTTGGGGTGAAACGTGATTACTTATACATAATGCACTTGTAAACGTTTAGACTTGTAAAGCACTTGCAATTCATACTTTTATTTGTCATGGTTATTTGTGTTTTGTAAGTGTTTATATGAGATACATATTTCTGTTTGCAATCATTAACTATTGCTAGCCTGGCGACGTCTTAGATCTTTAGGCCTGACAAGCCTATTTGGTGCTAAAGCCGAGATATTACCGGCTCCTGATGACGTATGCTTGTTCATCATGGGAACCAAATACACTTAGCCAATCTTATATACTTGTAATCAAGTCGAGGTTTGGTTGTAACGATATGTGTTCTATAACCTTACTAACTTATAACCTATGACATGAATTGCTACTTGTAACTTTATCATATTATGTATGAAAACCTTGGAAACTCACCAACTATTTTTAGTTGACCTTTTATTTTTATCATGTTTCAGGTAATCCTCAAGTTTAAAGTGAACTTTTGAAGCTTGCAATAATCTAGGACTTGGACCTAGTTAATGAAATAAAAAGATTACATTTTGTTATGTTATATTTGAACTTATTTCATGTTTGAGACTTATGTTTGTAATTTCTTTTGAAACTTATAATTTGAATATTTACATTTAAATATAGCGTTATGTGGCTGTAAACAATCTTAACCCTCACATCTCGACGATTCCGCCGTCAAGGTTGGGGTGTGACAGATTGGTATCAGAGCCCATAACTATAGGGATTTAGGTTATTAGAAATGGTGACCTAGACTATAGCAAATTGCATGAACCTTATAGAATTATATTTCTATCTTGTAAAATTATATGGTTTGCATGCTACATAATGCTATGCCTTCTTACATGCAATTTGATGCCTTAGCATAGGATTGCCTAAACATTGTTAGTTATCTCCCTAAACTTAACTTTGACTCTTTGACTCTCCCAGAACATGAAACCTCTTAATCTTATTCTCGACGACACGTGGAATCTTATGCTTATGCTTATGACTTGGATCTTTAGACGATATGTCTAATTTATATAAATCTCATCAAGGTTTTGATTTCATGAACCTAAGAAATATTGTGTGACATATAGACACCTGTATTCTGGTTTTCCTGGTAAAAAAGCCTTCGGGCTAAGGTAAGCATTTCGCATAAATCCTACGGGACTAGTTACGCTTACCTGGGGATTTCTAGGATGAGTGATAAAATATGGTCAACATACACAAGTTTCTAAGGCGAATGGGTCAATTTACCTTGATGTGTCAACGTTTCCAAATGGTAACGCGTTACCAAATGGAATCATTCCATATGCCTTATAACACTTGACTTATCATTGTTTAAGTTATAACCCTAGTTATTCTCTTTTCTTGTGTCTAACTCATTTTGCATATTCCAGCATGTCTCGTCATCATGGAAAGCATGGAAGTTCCGATCGTAAGCTAGCCGCCATGATTGCTCGACAAATGTCTGCTGTCATCCCGACCATGGTTGCTGAACTCAATAGCACTTTGATGACCAATTCTAGCAACAATGGGAATGGTCAAGGAGAGAATAGTGCAAACTAAGGGTGCAACAACCAAACTTGCGCTTTCAAGCACTTTAGCTCTTGCAAGCCCACTAGTTTTAGTGGCAAGGAAGGAGCCACTGGTCTTCTTAAGTGGTTCGAGAGCATGGAGAACACTTTTGTCAAATGTGAGTGTCCTGAGGCACTCAAATTTCGTTATCCCACTAGTACGCTTCAACAAAGGGCACTTACCTGGTGGAATAGCGAGAAGAGGAATCGAGGAGCTGATGCTTTTTTGGCACTTACCTGGGAAGAATTCAAGAATATCGCCATAGCGAAGTTCTGCCCGAGAAGCGAACTGCAAAAGTTGGAGAAAGAGTTTTGGAACTTGAAGCAAGATGGTGGTGACCATTTGGCCTACTCAACTAGGCATCATGAGTTGAGTTTACTACTGCCCCATATGGTTGACACTGTCCCCCTTAACATTGAGAAGTTCATGAAGGGTGTACCACCCCAAATTCAAGATGCTGTGGTGGGTAGCCGACCCACACCTTGGAGGAAGCCATCACTATCACCGCTCAACTCACCGAGAACCATATACGAGCGGGCACCATGTCTGTGAAGGGTGCAAAGAAGGTGGAAAAGATGGCTACTGAGGCCGTTAAGGAGACTAAAGTTGAACCGTCTCACAACAACAACAACAAGAAGCGTAAGTTTACATCGGCACACAACTATGTCGTGGCTACACCCAAACAACCCCAAAGACAACTTGTACCTGTCGCTGCACCTGTGGCACAAGTGCCTGGGGCTAGAGCCTATGCTGGTCCTCAACCTATATGCAACACGTGTAGGTATCATCATCCGGGGAATCAACCATGCCGTATCTGTACCTTATGCGGTAAATATGGTCACTGGGTGGCGACTTGTGACCGTGCACCTAAGAACGCCGCAATAGTCACAAACCGTGTTTGCTACAACTGTGGGGAACTTGGGCACTTTCGCCCACAATGCCCTCGTCTGGTAGGTAATGTTCCACAAGCCCGAGGACGTGCTTTCAACATCAACGCAAATCAAGCACAAGCAAATAATGATGTGGTGAATTGTACGTTAATTTACCTTTAACTTTGCGACCTAATTCTTTTCATGCGTTACTTGTATCGTTAAATACCTTTAAAATTAAACAGGTATGTTCCTTATTAACAAAACTTATGCATTTGTTCTATTCGATTCTGGAGCCGATAAGAGTTTTGTTTCATTAGAGTTTGAACCCATACTTGCTAAGCCACATACGAAACTAGAAAGACCTCTCACCGTTGAAGTTGCCGATGGAGAGCCGATCATCGTGGGTGTCGTTATTCGTGATTGCATCTTAAGTCTTGACACACACGATTTTCTTATTGATCTTATTCCTATGAAACTTGGAAGCTTCGACGTCATCATTGGTATGGATTGGTTAGCCAAACACCATGCCGAGATCATTTTTTCAAGAAGTGCATCCGTATACCGTTACCATCTGGGGATACTTTGAAAGTGTTCGGCGAAAAATCTTCCAAAGGGCTTAAACTCATGTCTTGCACTCAAGCCCGAAAGTGCTTAAGCAAGACGTATATGGCCTTCTTGGCTTACGTGGTCAACACGAAAGTCAAAGGGAAAGAACTTAAGGATGTCCCTATCGTACGAGACTTTCCTGAAGTATTTTCCTATGACTTTAGTGATTTACCTCCCGTGCGTGAAGTCGAGTTTAAAATGACTTGATACCGGAAGCAAACCCCGTGGCTAAGTCGCCATATCGGCTTGCACCATCGGAAATGCAAGAACCCTCTAGTCAACTTCAAGAGCTAATAGAGAAGGGTTTCATTCGTCCTAGTTCTTCGCCTTGGGGTGCACCTGTCCTCTTCGTGAAGAAGAAAGATGGATCGTTTCGTATGTGCATCGACTATCGTGAGCTTAACAAGCTTACCATCAAGAACCGCTATCCTCTTCCTCGCATCGATGACTTGTTTGATCAACTTCAAGGAGCTGCTATATTCTCAAAGATTGATCTACGTTCTGGATATCATCAACTACGAGTCCATGATGATGACATCCCTAAGACCGCGTTCCGTACTCGTTATGGGCACTATGAGTTTATGGTGATGCCTTTTGGTTTAACTAATGCTCCTGCTGTCTTCATGGATCTCATGAACCGAGTATGCAAGCCTTATCTAGATAAGTTTGTGATCGTCTTCATTGATGACATAGTTATCTACTCCAAGACCAACACCGAGCATGAACTGCATTTGAGACAAGTTCTTAACTTGTTGAAGAAAGAACAATTGTACGCGAAGTTCTCAAAGTGTGACTTCAGGATCGAGGAAGTTCAATTTCTAGGACACATGGTGAATAGCCAAGGAATTCACGTTGACCCTGCAAAGGTGGAAGCTGTGAAGAATTGGTGTGTTCCTACGACTCCGACCGAGATGCGTTCTTTCCTTGGCCTTGCTGTTTATTACCGGCGATTCATCGCCAACTTTTCAAGGATTGCGAAGCCGCTCACTTCCTTGACATAAAAGAATAAACCATTCGAGTGGGGGCCCGAGCAAAAAGAAGCTTTTGAAGCATTAAAGCACAAACTGTGCAATGCTCATATCCTGACCCTACCCGATGGAAATGATGATTTCACCGTATATTGTGATGCATCAAAACAAGGCCTTGGTTGTGTTCTTATGCAACGAGGAAAGGTCATAGCTTATGTATCAAGACAATTGAAGGTTCACGAGGTGAATTACACAACACACGATCTCGAGCTTGGTGCTGTTGTTTTTTGCTTTGAAGATTTGGAGACACTTCCTGTATGGTACGTAATGCATAGTTTACACCGATCACAAAATCCTTCAACACGTTTTTAATAAAAAAGATCTCAATATGAGACAACGTCGTTGGGTGGAGTTGATTAGTGACTACGATTGCGATATTCGTTATCATCCTGGTAAAGCCAACGTTATGGCCGATGCACTAAGTAGAAAGGTTCATAACAAGATGATTTCGTTCCAAGAAATTCACGATCGAAGTCAATGGTTTGACACCTTGAGAGGATTTGATACTGAAATTCGACTAGATGTCAACGAGGCTACTGTACTGTTACAAAACTTGAGAATAGATAGTGACATCGAGTCTAGTATCTTGGAGGCTCAACAAAGGGTTCAACAAGAAGGAAGAATGAAGGATGAACTGGAGCATAACCTTTAACTCAACTGGAGACGAAACCTAATGGGTTGATGTATTTCGTGAATCGAATTTGGGTTGCAAATCGTGATAATCTTCGTACCTTTGTCATGAACGAAGCTCATCAAACTCGTTATTCTATTCATCCTGGCTCAGATAAGATGTACATGGACCTGCGTGGTCATTATTGGTGGCCAGGAATGAAAAAAGACATAGCGACTTATGTATCTAAGTGCCTCACATGTACGATGGTTAAAGCCGAACATCAACATCCAAGTGGATTACTTGAGCAACCTGAGATTCCTATGTGGAAGTGGGAACACATATCCATGGACTTCATAACTAAGCTACCCCAAACCTCCCGTGGACATGATAGCATATGGGTGATCATCGACCGATTGACCAAGTCGGCACATTTTATACCCATACGTGACACTTACAAGACATCAAGGTTGGCTCGTATATACGTTGATGAAATTGTAAGTCGTCATGGGGTACCTCTTCACATCATATCCGACCGAGACGCTCGTTTCACTTCGCACTTTGGTTGTCTATGCACGAACTCTTGGGAACTCAATTGTATCTAAGCACGGCTTACCATCCCCAAACTGATGGTTAAACCGAGCGAACCATCAAAACCTTGGAGGATCTGCTACGCATTTGTGTCCTTGACTTTGGTGGTGATTGGGATACGCATCTACTGCTAGCGGAATTTTCGTATAACAATAGTTACCACTCGAGTATCAAGATGGCACCATTTGAAGCACTCTATGGTCGTAAATGTCGTTCACCGATCTGCTGGACCGGCATTGGTGAAAACTTCATCACTGGTCCTGAACTTATACAAGAGACAACTGATAAAGTTTCTCTCATCCGAAAGAACCTTGAAGTGGCCAGAAGTCGACAAAAGAGCTATGCTGATAAGCGACGTAAGCCATTGGAATTCCAAGTTGGGGAGATGGTTCTTCTTAAGGTTTAACCGTGGAAGGGTGTTGTTCGCTTTGGAAAGAAGGGTAAACTGACTCTAAGATTTGTAGGACCTTTCAAGATTCTGAAAAGGATTGGGAAAGTGGCTTACAAACTGGAATTACCTTCTGACCTTAGTGGAGTTCACCCTGTGTTCTATGTCTCGAATTGAGGAAGTGTTTGGCTGACGAAAGTATGCATGTTCCGTTGGATGACATCCAGATCGACGAATCATTACACTTTGTTGAGAAACCCGTTGAAGTTATTGATCGCATTATGAAGAAGACTAGAACCACAACTACTCTAATCATCAACGTTCATTAGAAGAATAAGCGTGGCGATGAATTTACTTGGGAACGTGAGGAGCACATGAAGAAGAAATACCCGTTTTTATTTGTATAGTTTCATTCTTAATTTCGGGACGAAATTCTTTTAAGTTGGGGAGACTGTAACATTTCGTATTTTCGTTAAATATAAGTTAACTTTGTTAAAATCTTGTAAGGACCTTTTATGCCATTTATGAAACTTTGTGGGCTATTCTTGTTTCATTCCCTGTTTACTTAAAGTTTCTAAATCAATTAAATAATAATATTAATAATAATAATAATAATAATAATAATAATAGTAATAATAATAATTTATAATAATAATAACTATAATAAACAACTAAAATAATAGTTATAATAATAATAGTGATAATAAAAATAATTATTACTATTAAGGTATAAATCTTAAAAGTGTTTAGAACTTAAAGTTAAATTAAGGTTAAGGGGGTGTTTTGTCATTTTGAAAACTTCAAATGAAAGTTTTATGCATAAAATAATAAAGGAGTAAACCACAGGGACCATTTGTGTAATTTTAAAAATTACAACCCAACCCCCCGCCCCTTTTTAAACCCGTTTTTCCGGCCTGTTTCCCGGCCAACTTCCGGCGGCCCTCCGGCCACTTCGAAACCCATTCCTTTTCTTCATAATCAAACCCCAAACGTCCCTAACCGGTTCGTGAACGTGGTTCGAACACAATTATGATCTTTAATGGAGTTAAAACGACGGTTATGAATTCCAAATCAATCGAGTAACAAAAGCTCTTAATCTTAGAGCCGTTCAAACAATGAAACTCAATAATAATCGAATTAACTGAACCTAACTAATCTTCTATCTATATCTAATCGTTTACTCTTTTCAATTTCATCTGAAACACACAAGAATTGCACCTTTGATTACCCCTTGAAGCCGCAACCTGCAACCACCCGTAGACCTGATGTTGGACCAAAAGAACCAATGAGCCAATATCAGGAAAATCTCTAAGTCCCACATGACATCACAACAACTGCTGAAGACCTTCATCAGCAGTTTGACAAAGTCTGAAGAATCAACAGCTGAAGATCAAAGATTTGAAGTACAACAGCTGAAGATCCCAAAGTGCTGAAGATAAGTACTGAAGTCTGAAGTACTGATAAATAAAAGTACTGAAGACTTCAAGTGCTGAAGACAAGTGCTGAAGATCAAAGTCTGAAGAACTGAAGAACTGAAGATCAACTACTGATGCACAAAGTCTGAAGACAATGACTGAAGACATCAGCTGATGACAACTACTGAAGTCATCAGCTGATGAATCATCTGAAGACCAAAGTCTGAAGACCAAAGTGCTGAAGCTTCAGAGTTTGTCACAACAGCTGAAGAAGTCTTCTTCAGTTGTTGTGATGGTTTTTCTTTTCAGTAGTTTTATATTTTTTCTTTCAGTAGTTTGTACAACAGCTGAAGAGTTTGTTCTTCAGCTGTTATAGTTCAGTAGTTGTAAACGACTGAAGAGTTTGTTCTTCAGTCGTTGTAGCTTTTCAGTACTTGTAATAGGTAGAACACTTAGGAATTTTGTAAGAAGATGTCAGCTGTTGTGACATCTTCAGTAGTTTGTGTTCTATCAGTAGTTAGTTAAATAACTGTAAATGTCAGTGGAATCTGACAAATAGTATGGGTCTTTTGCCTATAAAAGGGCAGTGACCTGATTGTATTCCACGCTGAAACATGTGAAACAAACAGAATATTATTCCTTTTATGCAGAATTATTCTCTCTCTCTAAATTTACTTTACATGCAATATTCCTTATGTTCTTGCATTAATTGCTAATTATCATGCTAAATCCGCTGCGAACACAACCTAATTGATCAAACTAGAGGCTGAGATCCTGTCAAATGGTATCAGAGCAGGTTAATCATTGATCGATTTCACTATTGATCATTTGAGACTGCTCTTTTGATCTCTACGTTTGATCGAATTAGCAATTTGCAAGAATTAGCTGTAGAAGAGAGAGATTCTGCTGTTTCTGGCCGTAAACTTGAGGTTCTCTGGTGGTTTTGAGCTACATTTGTTTTGTTTAAACTTGAGTTTGACTAAAAAACTGAGATGACAACACCAACAAACGATCCTCACAATACTGGTTCCTCAACCAAGCCTCCGATGCTTGTGAGGAATGAGTATAACATATGGCAACGACGTATGCTTCACCACTTGTCTGTCAACAGTGCTGGTTGTTGGAATTTAGTGGTGCATGGACCATACAAGCCTATGGTGAGCGTCCCTGAATCAAATGAACAGGTTCCGAAGAAACCTGAACAATATTCGGACGAAGATCTAAAGCTGTTCGAGATTGATGCTAGAGCCCATGGAATTTTAGCCATGGCTATTCCAAATGAGATTTACTCAGGGCTCTTGCATCATGAAACTGCTCATGACCTATGGGTTGCTCTAAAGGAACAATTTGGAGGAACTGATTCGGTCTTAGCAAACAATAGGGAAATCCTCGCCCAACAATATGAGACATTCTCATATAGAAAGGGTGAGACTCTGACCCAGCAGTTTGAGCGGTTCTCTTGTTTGATTTCTGAACTGAAGATGGTCAAACAAGAGTACTCCAATAGCCAGATGAACAACAGGTTCCTCAGATCACTGCCTGAGAGATGGGACACTTATACCATTGTCCTACGCTCCAATGCAAATCTGGAAACTCTATCTCTCACCCAACTTCATGGGAAGCTGCTCACATTTGAGAGAGAGATAGAGGAAAAGAGGAAGTTGTCCACCTCTGGCAAGCTTGCTGATGACTTTGTTCAAGGAAATGCTGCCTTGATAAATCAGGAGTCAGAATATGCTGCATTAGAAAGTTCTTATGATGAGCATATTGATTTCTCTACCAACTCAGAACAAGCTTTTGTTGGTGTTAGTAGTAGTTCAGGAGGCAGCAGTGATAACTGGTGCTTTTTGATGGAAGATTTGAAAGGCATTCCAGATGATGATCTGGAAGAGATGGATATTTTGAGCCAAATGGCAATGATCAATATTAGATCTCAAAAGTTCTACAAAAGAACTGGTAGGAAATTCCCTGGTCTCTCTAGCAAAACCAAAGTTGGTTTTGACAAGAGCAAGTTGAGGTGTCACAAGTGCCAAAGGCTTGGACACTTTGCTAGAGAGTGTAGATCATCTGGATCTAACTCCTCTACACCCTTTGTGACTTTTCCAAGCAATAGCTCACAGCACAGAGGGCAACCTTCCTCCAGTTCTGGTCATCCATCACAAGCACAGGCATCACCTGCTTATTTTGTGCCTCAGGGTATATGCCATACTCATACCCCTGCTACTACGTGCCTCAGCCCAGTCAAACTCAAGCATTTTCTGCTCAACCACCACAGGCTCTTCCTGAGCCTCAATCTTCCCCATCTCATCATCAACACAACCTCAACAACACAGCTTCTTCACCCCAGGAGTTGTTGACTGGAGTAGTCTACCAGATGATCTATCTGGTCAGGAACAACTACTCCAAGGTACTGGTCAACATGGTGGTGATAGTCCTTTTGGAAATCTTGCTCTGATGGCCCTTGAGTCTGCTGAGGGGTCATCATCCAAAGCCTCATCACAGGTATCCTCTTAGGCCAAAACCAAGCTTTGTTCTGAATCACGCATAGCAGCATTTGCTTCTATTAGAGAAGCAAATGTAGCTTTAATAGATAAAAATCTTGAGCTAGAGCACACTATTTCCAAAAGAAAAGTTGATTTCGAGCTGCACTAAAAGAGAAAAATGATGAGATTCACAAGCTTAAATGCCAAATCAAAGATGGTAAAGCTAGGGAAGATGTACTTCTAGAGAAGTACAGAGACCTCAAGGAAACTCTTGCAAACACCCAAGTAGAGTGTGATCGGTGGGTGCAATCATGCAAGGGATTTGAAATGCTTCTTAGCAAGCAATCAGCTTCCAATGTGAAGTTTGGCATTGGTTATAATCAAACTGCTCCTCCTACAGATTTTACTTCAAGAGCAGAAGTTCCAATCCTTCTCATCATGTGACCTACTATCTTCTGATTCAGCATCATCAGAGATAAAAGTCAGCATTAGCTCCTGCCAAAACCAATCAGCTGATGCTACAACAGCTGTTGGTTCAAATGCTGACTGTCACATGATCAAAAGGTTGATTAACTCAGGTGTTGTCTCTAGAAGTACTGAAAGTACTGGAGAGTAAGTGATAACACCTGAAGTTCAAACCTCAACTACTGCCAGCACTGAAGAGAAGAAAACTGACAGTAGAAAAGGTTTGAAGACAACTAAAGAAGAGGTCAGGAAAGCAGGTACTAAAGGGAAGAAAACTGCTAGTACTGATAACAAACAGCTGAAGAACAAGTCTTCAGCAGTTTCATCTCTTCTTGGTTGATGATCAACACAAGATGAAGAAGAAGCCATGTGAGATATGTGGCTTGTTCAATCATCTTACTGATGATTGTTGGTACAAAAAGGGTTCCAAACTCAAACAAAAGGAGAAAATTAAAGAGCAAATAAAGAAAATGAAAAATGAGTTTGAAACCAAGTTTGTACTAGCAACATCAAAGCCTGAAGCCCCTAAGCCCAAAGCTAAATCTAAAAAGAAAGTAGGGTTACTCAGGCAACAGCTGAGGTTGCTCAAAAGAAGATGGTGCAACATAGGAATCCATCATCAGCAAGTCTCAATGTGTCTGAAGAGCTGAAAGCTTTATCACAAAGTCAGACACAACTGGTGATGATGGTTCAACATCTAATGGGAAGAGTCAACCATTTAGATGCTCCTGTGTTGAAACCACAGAAAAGGAATCCAAGCCAAAGGGTTCCTCTTCTACACCATCTTCTTCACCTCAGGCTGTTACACATAGCACACCTGTTAGTGCTACACTTGTAGTTGAGAACAGACCCAAAACCAAACAGGTTTGGGTCTCTAAAACTAACTAACATGTGGTTATGATTGCAGGGTTCTTCAACATGCCAAAGAAGCATCTGGTATGTAGACAGTGGAGGATCTATGCACATGACAGGAAGCAGCTCCCTTCTTAATGACTACTCTCAAGGAAAGAAGGGATTTGTCTCCTTTGGCAATGATGCAAAGAGTTACATCATCAGAAAAGGCTTTGTTTCCAATGGGGAAATAAGGTTTGATGATGTTAACCATGTGGAGAATCTCAAGTACAACCTCTTGAGTGTCAGTCAAATGTGTGATAAAGGCCATGTTGCCCTTTTCACAAGCCAGAACTGTCGGATTCTGTCATCCAAAGTTCTAAATTTGATTGACAAGGTGTTGGATGAATACACTCTCCTGAAGGCCAACAGGACAGGAAGAGTGTATGCCTTAGATCTTTCCAAAAAGATAGATCTAAAAGGCTATCCTTGCCTATTCTCCAAGGCATCTCCTCAAGTGTCTACTCTATGGCATAGAAGGCTGGGGCATGTTAATTTCAAGAACATGAATCAGCTGATAAGCCATGGTTTAGTAAGAGGATTGCCTTTGAAGGAGTTCAAGTGTGAAGACAACTGCACTGCTTGCTTAAAAGGAAAACAACACAAAGTTTCATTCCCTTCAATAGAAGAACCAAAGTCCACTGCCTGCTTGCAGCTCCTGCACATGGATCTCTTTGGTCCTGTCAGAGTGATGAGCATGGCCAAGAAGAAATACTGCCTGGTAATTGTGGATGATTATTCCAGGTTTGTATGGACTTTCTTCTTGCACTCCAAGGATGAAGCAGCCAAGACAATCATGAACTTTGTGTTATTTGTAGAAAAGCAGTATTCCCTACAGGTCAAGTGTGTGAGGAGTGACAATGGAACAGAATTTAGAAACCACACACTTGATGACTTCTACCTGTCCAAGGGAATTAAAAGGCAGTTTAGTATTCCTAGAACTCCTAAGCAGAATGGAGTGGTGGAGAGAAAGAACAGGACTCTCATTGAAGCAGCAAGGTCAATGTTGGCTGACTCAGGGTTGCCATTGACCTTTTGGGCTGAAGCTGTCAATACAGCTTGCTATGTACAAAATAGAGCTTTAGTGAATAAGAGGTTGATGAAGACTCCTTATGAAGTACTTCATCATTTGGCTCCTATGATTTCATTCTTTAGAGCCTTTGGGTGTCCATGTTTTATTCTCAACACTAGCAACCCACTCCAGAAATTTGCTAGTAAGGTGGATGCAGGGTATTTTGTTGGTTATTCATCAACTAGCAAGGCATACAGAGTCTTCAACTGTAGGACAAAGGTGGTTGAAGAAACTCTGCATGTTAAGTTCAATGAATCTCCAAAGGACAAGATTCCACAAAACACTGTGGAGTTGTTTGATCTGGACATACTGCAATATGTTCCCTATCAACCTCCAGCTGTTGAGCCTGTCAACAGCTCTCCACCTGGTGGTACTGATGATGATGTAGTCAGTACTCACCTCTTCAGGTTTAGTGACAACCTGCCTGAGTCCACTAAACCTGATGCTTCTGTAGCTTCAGCAGTCCCATCCACAACAAATGCTGATGAGATTTCTGCATGCTCTACTTCATTTGAGCTGCCATCTCCTACATGGTTTCAAGAATCTCCATCAACATTTGTTGCTGCTGAAAGTCCTACAAACACTTGCACTGACATTATAGTCTATCAAGAGCTGAAGAATCACCCCACATCTCAAATCATTGGTGATATCAATGCTGGAGTTTCAACCAGGAGTCAATTGTCCAATTTCTGCTTCTATGCTCTCTTCATCAGTCAGCAAGAGCCAAAGAACTATCATGTTGCTTTAAGAGACAATGGATGGGTTGAAGCAATGCAGCTTGAGCTTCTTCAGTTCAAGAAACAGCAAGTGTGGGAGCTTGTTCCTTTACCCCAAGGGAAGTGTGCAATAGCCACCAAATGGGTATTCAGGAACAAAACAGATGATAAGGGCAAATTGTCAAGAACAAGGCCAGGCTGGTTGTTCAAGGGTTGCACAAGAGGAAGGCATCGATTATGATGAGACCTTTGCCCCTGTGGCAAGACTGAAAGCAATCAGACTGTTCCTAGCCTATGCTGCTTTTCACAGTCTTAAGGTTTATCAAATGGATGTCAAAAGTGCCTTCTTATATGGTAAAATAAAAGAAGAAGTTTATGTGTGTCAACCACCAGGCTTTGAGGACAACAAACATCCTAATTGGGTGTACAAGCTTGATAAGGCTCTTTATGGGCTGAAGCAAGCTCCTTGAGCTTGGTATGAGACACTATCAACTTTTCTTCTTCAAAATAAGTTCAGTAGAGGCACCATTGATAAAACCTTGTTCATCAAGACTGTGGGACAACATAAGCTCCTTGTTCAAATTTATGTAGATGACATCATCTTTGCATCCTCTGATCTAAAGTTGTGTGATGAATTTACAATGCTCATGAAGCAAAAGTTTGAAATGAGTGCTATGGGGGAATTACAGTTCTTTCTAGGTTTGCAAATTAAACAAAGGGATGATGGAATTTTCATCCATCAGTCCAAATACACAAAGGAGTTGTTGAATAAGTTTAATTTACAAACCTGTAAGCCCTGTTCTACTCCCATGAGCAGCATCACACAACTAGATGTAGATCAGAAAGGTAAAGCGGTTGATGAAACCCTTTACAGATGTATGATTGGGTCCTTGATGTACCTTACAGCTTCTAGACCAGACATCATGTTTGCAACATGTGCCTGTGCTAGATTTTAGGCTGCACCTAAAGAATCCCATTTGATTGCAGTCAAAAGGATCTTTAGATATCTGCAAGGTACCCAATCACTAGGTCTTTGGTATTCAACTGGGCATTCTTGCAAATTAGTTGCTTTCTCTGATAGTGACTATGCAGGATGCAAAGTCACCAGAAAATCCACTTCTGGTGGTTGCCAATTCCTAGACAATTGTTTAGTTTCTTGGCAGAGTAAGAAACAAACATCAATTGCTACATCCACTGCTGAAGCTAAGTACATTGCTGCTGCAAGTTGTACATCTCAGATACTCTGGCTTCAGAACTAACTCTTGGATTATGGCATTACAGAGACTAAGACTACATTATTAATGGATAGTGCTTCAGCTCTTTGCATTGTTAAAAATCCAGTCAAGCACTCTAGGACCAAACATATAGAGATCAAACATCATTTTATCAAGGATTGCTATGAAAAAGGTCTGATTGATCCAAAGTTTGTGCCTAGTGCTGATGAGCTTGCAGACATATTTACTAAGCCTTTAGATAGTGCCACATTTCAAAACTTGGTACTAAGGCTTGGTATGCTGTAGCTAGAATAATTTGACCAATACTGATGCTCTCAGTTTACAAGTACTGATGAGCATTAGTATGCAAAGGTCAAATATAAGTACTGATGAGTAATTTAGTCTTCAGCATTTTCACAACTACTGAAGACTAAAATGCTTCAAAGTACTGATGTACATTATTTTTGAAAACAACTGATGTAGTGAGGTGGATTACAACTACTGATGTATCATTTTCAAACAAATAAGTACTGAAGAACAAATTTGTTCACAAGTACTGATGTGTAATCTTACACAAGTACTGAAGAGAAAATTTGTTCACCAGCTCTGGAGTATTTCATCAGCACTTGTGAACATCTGATCACAAGAGCTGAAGGCATAAATATTCACAACCCTATAAATACCCAACCTTCAGAGCTTTCATTCTCACTTGACCTAACTTTTCAAAAACCTCTGAAATTCCCATACACCATTAATGACGGCCATGCAACTCAAACCTCGACACAACTGTGTCGCTCATCTCACGAAATCGCCATTATGGCCTAAGTTTCACAATGCCGTCGATCTGATGACCGATTCACCATACCAAACGGCATTCCTTCTCAACCCCACCATATACACCGATTCATTGGCGGAGTTCTGGACGAACATCATCGTCCAAACCGGAGAGAATGATGGCGAGGTCTCTCTCCGGTCCTCCGTCAACAACCACCCAGTGGTTGTCACTCCAGCTATTTTGTGCCAAACCCTAAAGCTTGAGGATGCCACCTTCCCAACCTCTTACCCCAAAGGCGCCCTCGACCTATGCTTCACAGCCAACGACTATCAGGGCGACCTCTCTGCCACCACCTTGTTGAAGAAACACTTCCCAGATCCCCAACGACTCATCTTCCACATGGTGAATGTGTGTCTGGCCCCCAAAACTTCTTCATGGGACCATATGTCAACAAGGTGGTAACAGGTATTATTTTCTATCCTTGAAAAACAACCTTTGAACTTAACAGATATTATCTTTTTAGAACTCAAGGATATGGCCACAAAACCAGTTTCTAACCGGTGGATCTTGTATCCTCGGTTTATAATGGCCATAATCGAGGACCAGCTTCAAGCTGAGGGACTTGTTGGCACTGGGGTCCCTGCCATGGCTGTTTTAGCTGAGGTATACTCCAGGCACAACACCGACCACACACTCAAACAGGCTGCCCGGTTGCGAAAACCCACGCAGCAGGAACCCACAGCCTCCACCTCCAAATCCAAAGTCCCCACCAAACCAAAACCCAAAAAGAAGCCCAAAAAGGCTACTCAGGGAAATGAGTCCCCTGAGGATGCCCCTGCAACACAAAGGCAGGATGTGGCTGCTGGTTCGATTCTCCCAGCAGCTACCACGACTCCACCCATCACAACCGCACAGGCTTCCTCTCAACAGGAGCCTGATGCAACCACTTCAGGGGCACCCACACATCTGGGGTCTTTCTCACTTGAGGAGACTACCATTGAAATGCACAGTCCTCCCCATGTGCACACTGCTTCAAGCCCATCTCCTACTGAGAACACCCCACAAAGCCCTACACTCATAATCGCCAAAGTGTTGACCCATCTGAGCACTCCACCCTCTCCCCAGAAACCAATTCCAACTGGGGAGACTCCTACCGAAGAGAGGGTGGACACAAGTGCTGGTGGGAACCCACAACACAGAGAATCACATGTCCAATCTCCCAGTGTGGCTAGGGAGATAGGACATTCTGGTGAGGCTGCCACTTCCCCTACATCAGCACATGAGCAGGACGAAGCTTGTACAAGCAATAAGACCTCACAAGAGGCAACTGCCGATGATGGATCCAATCCGGAGGCTGGAAGTCCCCAGTACCAAGAACAAGGGGCACATGCAATATCTGAGCCACACTCAATGCATGTACATCCTGACACTGTCAGGAGGTCAGGTGATTCAGTTTACACTGATGATGACCTGTGCTTCTTCTACGATGTAGTAGCACAAAACACTATCTTAGAAGATGAGATAAGCAGACTCAAAGAGCTGCTTGCTCAAATGACTCAAGATAGAAGTCCATCTGCCACCACAAACCCACAGATGGCACCTTCACCCGAAGGTCTCACAGACACTCAGCCACTCCCACAAACTCAGCCATCGGCCCCTGCTTCTGGCACTAGCTCTCAGGACCAGAACCCCCCTGAGCAGCTAGATGCTATCTTCCAGAAATCCCTGCCTCTCATCACACCTATAAACACAGAAATTGTGATGAAAACCATTGATGAGAGGCTTCCCACTTATATACAACCCATGGTGGAGGTTGCTGTTGCTAAAGCACTTGCTGATAGTCAACCCCAACCAATGCACCCAAAAAGGGGGAGACATCAGTGCAAGTTAAGAGGAAGAGGGTGGAGGAAGAGATAGAAGTAGGGAGAGAGGGGGCAACTGAGAGGGAGAGGTCTGAGGAGACGGGTAAGGAGAAGGGGAAGGAGAAGGTGAGGGAGGAAAGAGCTCAAATAGAAGTGGCTGAAATCCAAAGGATTTCAGTGTCACTTATCAAAAGAAGAGAGGAGAGAAGAGAGGAGAGGAGGGAGAGAAGGTAGAGAAGACTGACTCTGATCTAGCAGCCCTTGTCAAGGAGGCTGATGCTGAGCATAGCCGATCAATGGACTCTGTCATTGATCAGCTGTTCAGGCAAGGCTTTGACAAGGACACTGCCTTGCTAGATCAGAAGATCAGAAATATGGAGAGAAAAGAGATTGAGTACCGATGGACTACTTATAGCCAAGAGGAAAGAAAGAGACTTGAGGCTATGAGTAGGTTCACTTCGAAGTATTTGGGCAGGCCAGTCCTTGATGTCAAAGCATGGACCAGGGACAGAATCTTGGCTATAGCCACCAAGATCTGTTCAGCTGGTGATTTCACTAAAGGATTGGTCGCTGAGGCCCTCTCAGAAGCCGGTGCTGGGAACAGGACACTGCTAGCAAAACAGACCAAACCATCACTTATCTCAAGATTGCTAGCAGTGCCTGCCAACATTCCCACACCAACAACCCAAACACAACCCACAAAACCAACCCCTTCACCATCAAAACCCGCAGCCAATGATCCACCCTTGAAGAAGAAGAGAAGGGTGTTGAGGCTGCAAGAAGAAGAAGAAGGGAGGATGAGGAGGATAGACTGCCACTTTCAGCAGTCATCCCTCTACCAAAAGCCAAACCTCAAACCATCACTCCTACCTCACAGATGGACACTGTGAAGGTTAAGCTAGACGAAGAGGAGCAGCAAAGACTACACGATGAGGAGATGCTGAAAAGCATTGACAAATCCTATGCTGCTTCTACTTCCATTATGAATATGAAGAAGGAAGCTCTGAGACTCTTCACTCTCAAGCAAACCTTTCAATATGATAAGGAGAGAGTGAGGACTTGGCCTGATCCTAGGGTGGCTCACAGGATAATCAAGAAAGATATGCCTGTGAGATACAAGAGCCAATTTAAGAGAATCGTAGATGAAGTGATCTCTGTGGCTCTTGTAATAACACCCTGGGAGATAGTAGAGGAGTTCGAGACAGCCTATAGAGCTAAGCAGCCACCCCAAAAAATGTTAGACAATAGGGTGGTGAGGAAGGGCTTAGTCTATAAGAGGCTTGAGAACTTCCATAGGGATGAGCTCAACTTGTTGTTAGAAGGAAGACATCCAGATGAATTTGCATATAGGCAAATCACAAAAGTTGAGCTCAAGAATGGCAAACAGGCCAAGTTTGTCTCAGAGCTGCACGGCCGTGAAGGATTATTTGATGGTGTGGCTGAAGACTTGACTAAAGAAGAACAGATGATATTCCTTCAAGCCTACACCAGAGAATCATACAGGCTCGTACGAGGGAGGTAAGTCTCATAGATGGGACAACAGCCCTGTGTCCAGTTCCCCAAGATAGGGCTCCCATCCATACTTAGCCAAACAAATATCAGAGACTTTCTCCCAGGCCAGTGCTTATCAGGGTTAACTTCTGATCTGATCCAGAAGGAAATAGACCAATATTTCTACCAACAATAAGTGGGACGATAAATAACTTAGAGGTTTTGGCTGCATTGGCTCAGGGGGAGTTTGTTGGACCAAAAGAACCAATGAGCCAAGATCAGGAAAATCTCTAAGTCCCACATGACATCACAACAACTGCTGAAGACCTTCATCAGCAGTTTGACAAAGTCTGAAGAATCAACAGCTGAAGATCAAAGATCTGAAGTACAACAGCTGAAGATCCCAAAGTGCTAATGATAAGTACTGAAGTCTGAAGTACTGATAAATACAAGTACTGAAGACTTCAAGTGCTGAAGACAAGTGCTGAAGACAAGTGCTGAAGATCATAGTCTGAAGCACTGAAGAACTGAAGATCAACTACTGATGCACAAAGTCTGAAGACAATGACTGAAGACATCAGCTGATGACAACTACTGAAGTCATCAGCTGATGAATCATCTGAAGACCAAAGTCTGAAGACCAAAGTGCTGAAGCTTCAGAGTTTGTCACAACAGCTGAAGAAGTCTTCTTCAGTTGTTGTGATGGTTTTTCTTTTCAGTAGTTTTATATTTTTCCTTTCAGTAGTTTGTACAACAGCTGAAGAGTTTGTTCTTCAGCTGTTATAGTTCAGTAGTTGTAAACGACTGAAGAGTTTGTTCTTCAGTCGTTGTAGCTTTTCAGTAGTTTCCTTTTCAGTACTTGTAATAGGTAGAACACTTAGGAATTTTGTAAGAAGATGTCAGCTGTTATGACATCTTCAGTAGTTTGTGTTCTATCAGTAGTTAGTTAAATAACTGTAAATGTCAGTGGAATCTGACAAACAGTATGGGTCTTTTGCCTATAAAAGGGCAGTGACCTGATTGTATTCCACGCCGAAACATGTGAAACAAACAGAATATTATTCCTTTTATGCAGAATTATTCTCTCTCTCTACATTTACTTTACATGCAATATTCCTTATGTTCTTGCATTAATTGCTAAATATCATGCTAAATCAGCTGCGAACACAACCTAATTGATCAAACTAGAGGCTGAGATCCTGTCACCAGATCTCAAGCTTATAAACTTACAATTGACAGAGGCTTCTCATATTTAGAGCCATAAGAAGCTTCCTGTAGAAGGAATTCAAGTTTTATCAACGATTTCCACCTGAATCAGTTCTTCCCGGTCGCGACTTAGTCTTATACGTGCACATCGAATACCGATTCAAATCTGGTAAATTAATCACCTACATACACTCGAAATTACATGGGGAACAAAAGCCCCATGCTTAATTTGAGTAATAACATCAAATTGATGCACAATTTTGGATTCAATCGATCTACGGCTCAATGGTTTGGGGATTTTCTTATGTTTATGTTTTTAAGCTTTTAAAACCAAATTAAACCGCGGCTGAGAGCCTTGGTTCACTGGTTAGACACATGCACTCCCACCTTGAGGTCCCGGGTTCGAACCCGGGCACCCTCAAACCTATTTTTTTAGGCTTTCCAGCCTTTAAAAATTACATTAAATTTATAAAAAAATATAAAAATTATTTTTGCAAACTTTGTATATTTTAAAATCATCAAATTATTTTCTACAATTTTTCTTTTAATTTAAATAATTATAATACAACATGACAAAGATTATTTTTAGTTATTTCTTATAAAAAATGGAATTTAAATTATGGTTTAAGTAAATAAATTATTATTGGTCCAAACATTACTTTTAGTTATAGTTTAATCTCGTTATTTAAAATAATTATTTACATTTTATATTTAATTTTACCCGTTCCTATAAATACTTTAATCACGTGAAATTATTTAAATGAAATAATATTTTTTTCATGGAATTAAAATATAAGCGATTCTATTATTAAATTTTACTTATATATATATTAAAAACCCCAAACCTCTATTTGAAACCCTAGTTCACATTTAAATCATTAATCTTATTATTAAACTTAAATCTGGTACATATCTACATATATAGGTACCTTGTGAAGGTTACGTTGGAACGACGTTTATTATTCTTATCAATCTCCAAATTATACACTTATTGGTCATGTGAGTTTCCTTGCCCATTTTTATCTTTTCACACTAATTTAGGGTGAAACATGATTACTTATACATAATGCACTTGTAAACGTTTAGACTTGTAAAGCACTTGCAATTCATACTTTTATTTGTCATGGTTATTTGTGTTTTGTAAGTGTTTATATGAGATACATATTTCTGTTTGCAATCATTAACTATTGCTAGCCTGGCGACGTCTTAGATCTTTGGGCCTGACAAGCCTATTTGGTGCTAAAGCTGAGGTATTTCCGGCTCCTGATGACGTATGCTTGTTCATCATGGGAACCAAATACACTTAGCCAATTTTATATACTTGTAATCAAGTCGAGGTTTGGTTGTAACGATATGTGTTCTATAACCTTACTAACTTATAACCTATGACATGAATTGCTACTTGTAACTTTATCATATTATGTATGAAAACCTTGGAAACTCACCAATTATTTTTAGTTGACCTTTTATTTTTATTATGTTTCAGGTAATCCTCAAGTTTAAAGTGAACTTTTGAAGCTTGCAATAATCTAGGACTTGGACCTAGTTAATAAAATAAAAAGATTACATTTTGTTATGTTATGTTTGAACTTATTTCATGTTTGATACTTATGTTTGTAATTTCTTTTGAAACTTATAATTTGAATATTTACATTTAAATATACCGTTATGTGGCTATGAACAATCTTAACCCTCGCATCTCGACGATTCCACCGTCAAGGTTGGGGTGTGACATAGATGAGAGCGCCAATCTGAGAGCCTCGGTAAAGGAGGCTGTAGTGGAGGAGGTTCATCAAGTCATGTAGACGATCTTACCTTCTGTGGTGACTGAAGTGATTAAGGTTGTATGGGAAGGAGAACAGAAAGAGGAACAGGTCCTCCGGAGACGGGAGCAACCGGAGCCTGAAACGGTTCTTTCAGATGATGAAGAAGAGGAAGAAGAGGAGCTTGCGCCGGAGGCGGCACGAGGCTGTAACTATGGGGCGTTTCAACGATGCAAGCCCCCTACTTTTGATGGTAATGGAACTGCTGCTGCTGCTCACCGATGAGTGAGAGAGATGGAAGCTGTTTTGAACATAAGCGAGTGCCGGGAGGATCAGAAAGTAAAGTTTACTGCCCACTCTTTTGTGGACTCAGCTCTGTGCTGGTGGGACAATATAGTCCAAGCCGAGGGTAGCAGGGCTATTGGGAGGATGAGATGGTTAGAGCTGATGAAGTTGGTTATTGAGGAGTTTTGTCCTCACCGGAAAATGGACAACGTTGAGAGGGAGTTTCTGCAACTAAAGGCGGGGACCATGACACATCAGCAGTACACCATGAAGTTCAACAAGATGGCATGTCTGGTGCCGGATCAGGTGATGCCTCTGTCACGGAAGATTAAGAGGTACATTCAGGGTTTGCCAGTGGACATCCGCAGGCATATGATCGCTGCCCGACCGAGCATGTTTAGGTCGGCGGTGGACTTGGTAGGGAGGTTATATGATGAGAGGGCGATAGTGGTGGTGGCTGAAGGTAGTAAGAAGGGTGGTGGTGATCGAAACTGGAGTAGGAAGAGGTTTGGTCGGGGTGATGCCTCGACGGGTAACAAGAAGGCACGGGTGGATGATCGCCGTGTAGCCACACCGGGTACGGGATCAAGAAAGTGTGGCAAATGTGGGAAGGAGCACAGTGGCGAGTGTAGATGGGGGTTGAACATTTGTTTTAAGTGTGGGAAGCCTAGTCATATGGCTAGAGATTGCAGGGGTACGAGGTGCTTCAACTGTGGGGAAAGTGGTCATATGAGTAAAGACTGTAAGAAGCCGAGAGCCAAGGTTTCCATGGCGAAGAAAACGGGGAGTGAAGGACCAAGGGCGAGCGCCATGGCATTCACTATGACACAAGAGGAAGCTAGGACGGACCCTGATGTTGTGTCCGGTACATTTCTGTTGGACCAAAAGAACCAATGAGCCAGATCAGAAAAACCTTTAAGTCCCACAGACATCATAACAACTGCTGAAGACTTCATCAGCTGTTGATGACAACAACTGAAGACTTGATCAACTGAAGTACAAAGTCTAAAGACATCAGCTGAAGTACAAAGACTGAAGACAATAGCTAAAGTACAAAGTCTGAAGACATCAGCTGAAGTACAAAGACTGAAGACAATAGCTGAAGTACAAAGTCTGAAGACATCAGCTGAAGTACAAAGACTGAAGACAACAGCTGAAGTACAAAGACTGAAGACATCAGCTGAAGTACAAAGACTGAAGACAACAACTGAAGACATCAGCTGATGACAACAACTGAAGACATCAGCTGATGACAACAACTAAAGTTCAAGTCTGAAGTCAAGCACTGAAGCCTTCAGAGTTTGTCACAACAGCTGAAGAAGTATTCTTCAGTTGTTGTGATGGTTTTCCCTTCAATAGTTTCTTTTCAGCTGTTTCCTTTCAGTAGTTTCTTTTCAGTAGTTTTCTTTTATGTTTCAGTACTTTGTAAAACGTCTGAAGAGCATGTCCTTCAGACGTTGTAGTTTCAGTAGTTTCTTTTCAGTAGTTGTAGTGTTAGTTAACACTTGTCTTTTGTAAGAAGATGTCAGCTGTTAGATATCTTTAGTAGTTGTGTTACTTTCAGTAGTTTGTTGTAATAGCGGTTAGATGTCACTGTCAAGTGACATCAGCTGACGTCATCTTTCCCTATAAAAGGAAAGATGACCTAATTGTAAACTCGCCGAAGCATGTGTTGAATGAAAATATACCTTTTGGCAGAAATTCTCTCTCTCTCTCTATAACCGTACTGTTTCATTGATATATCTTGTGTGTTCTTGCTATAATTTGTTCTAATTCGTGTACTAATTCCTCTGCAAATCCAATCTAATTGGTCAAACTAGATGCTAAGATCCTTTCAAATGGTATCAGAGCTGGTTAATCATTGATGGATTTAACAATTGATCATTGAAACTGCTCTTTTGATATCTACGTTTGTTCGAATTAGCAATTTGCAAGAATCGGTTATAGAGTTTGAATTTCTGCTGCTTCTGGCCAATTAATTTGAGGTTCTACGTGGTTTTGAGCTAGATTGTTAGGTCCCTTAAAAGATTAACATTTAGTCTTTTATTGTTTAGTGTCTATTTTTGTAGTTTATACTAGTGTAGGAACTTTTTGTGTAAATTTAGTTCCTTAGTTCTAGTATAAATAGCAATAGGCGTAGTGTAGATTGTAAGTTTTTGCATGTTTTATGAGAACTGCATTCTATCACTTGTAATCGTCTTTGCAATCAATAGAATATGAATTTTGTTGATTTGTCTTGATTTGATTACAATTGATTGTATTTTGCTTTGAATTGTTCATATAATTGATACAGATTGCTCTAATTGATCCTATCAATTGGTATCAGAGCTTTCGGTTGCGTGTTTTTGAGGTTCTGTCGAAGATAGATACTTCAAAAATCCACTGAAATCTGTAATCAATTGACAATTCAAGTGAAATATTGTGAATCGAAGCTGTGTTTCATCATCAGAAACATGTTTTGAATCACAATTTGCAGTTTATCTCATAAAATCAAGTGAATTAGTGGAAAAATAGTACGAATATGTGTTCTTGAGTGTTCGACCTAAAATCTCTGAAATTCATAGAAAGTTGTTGATAATCACTGAAATTGAGGTTATAGGATTGATTATCGGCATAATCTTGAACTAATTGCAAAATTTCAGCTCAATTTATCAACAATTGAAGGATTTTGAGATTTCTGAGTTCGTTACATTCATAAGAATCTGATGAATGTGCCGTATTACGGATGAAAAACACTGAAAATCGACTAAGTGATTGGTCGTTTGAGAACTGTTGAACTTTTCTCAACTGTTTCAGTCGTATCACAATAGCCGTATAACCACTGTTAGTTAGACACATCACTACTGTTAGTAGTTTTACCTTAGCCGTATAACAACTGTTGGTCATTTCAGCTTAGCCGTATAACGACTGTTGGTCGTTTCAGCTTTGGTCGTATAACTACTGTTGGTAGTTTCAGCACTGTGTTGGATATTTTTCTAAGGCAATCCCTTAGACTCATCACTGTTGGACTTATCACCACTGTTGGACTTTTTCACTGTTGGACGTATTACAACTGTTGGAAGTTTCACTGCTGGTCGTATCATCACTGTTGGACGTTTCACTGCTGGTCGTATAACTACTGTTGGTCGTATCAACACTTAGAAATTTTTCATAAAATTTCAAAAACCCAAAAATATTTTTTCTTTTCATTTCTTAATTCGAAAGATTAGAAAAACAACAAAAATAAAAAAAAATGGCTAAATCAGAAGATTCTGAGAATAGAGTTCCAAAACTTAAAAACAGAGCTGATTTTAAAAATTGGTCTCTAAGGCTGAAACATCATTTGAATTCCATAGACACTGATCTGTGGAAATCAATTGAAAAAGGTCCATACATTCCTGTGACTACTGATGGTCCAGACAGAGGATTTGTGTATTCTAAAGATTCACAAGAGCCTTATCCAGAAGATAATCTTCATGGTGATGATTTAAAGAAAGTAAAGAATGACATCAAAGCATATTCTCTCATGTGTAAAGGACTACCACTGGAAGTTCTTTCAAGGCTTGAAAACTATCAGACTGGATATACAATGTATAAAGCCTTGAAGATTATATGTGAAGGAGGGAAAGAGATTCAAGATCTGAAAAAGCAGAAACTGAAAAGGCAATTGGAACTTTTTGAGCACATCTCAGGAGAAACAATAAACCAAATGATGAATAGGTTTGTGCAATTAACAACAGAGATGTCTACTTTGGGAATCAAGAATGATCTTGAGGACTTAAACAATAGACTTCTTAATGCACTACCATCTTCTTGGAAACAAACTGTCACTTTGTTGAAACATATGAGAAGTTTCCAATGGATCTTGATCTGCTCATTGCTAAAATTGAATCTGTAGAAATTGATGAGAGCTCAAGAAATAATGATAGACATGCATCAACAACTCAGTATAAGTATGTTGCTTCACCAGCAAATACTGTTGAGAATGCATTCTTGGCCAAAGATCAATCTAATCCTGAAGATGAAGGTGATCTATTTGTGGGAGCAGGATTCTTCACAAGTACACCTGCTTACTCCACTCAACCACAACCACAACCACAATCTTCACCTAAAGCTCAAATGCCAAAACCTTCAACTGAGATGCCATCATCCTCAAACTCTCCCAATCCAAGCAAAGTGAAAGATGTGATTAACATTCTTTTACAAGATGAAGAGTCAAAAACTGCTTTCACTGCATTCATGGCAAGCTTTCAAGCTTATCAAGGCAGTCATCTGACTCAAATGGAGCTAGTTCTACAGGATTTGTTTGAAATGGATCCAGATGATGTAGAAGAAATGGATCTTAATTGGCAGATGGTCATGATAGCCTACAGAACTCAAAAGCATGCTTACACTAACAGAAATTACAAACCCAGTGCAAACAAAACTGTTGGGTTTGATAAATCAAAATCAAGATGCTTTAACTGTAACAGTTATGGTCATTTTTCAAGAGACTGCAAAGCTCCAAGAAACCAAGGAGGAAATACTCAAGGCAGCTCAAATGGTCAAAAGTATCAGCAACAGGCAAACAAGACTTTTCAGAAGGCATACCAAAGTCTACCAATGCCAGAATCAAAAGAAGAGAAGAATAGTGAGGAAACTAAGAAGGCACTGGTTGTAAACATCAAAGATGGTTATGACTGGAGTGCATATGCAGAGCAATTTACTGCTGATCTCACTGCTAATCTGGCACTAGTTGCTGAAGTTGATAATGAAGACTGGTCTGAATTTAAAGATCCTAAATATGATGAATCAGATCAAGAAGAAGAGTATGATTGGAGCGACAAATCAGACCCAAAAGATACCACTGAAGAAGTTGCTCTTATGGCTCAATCAGAACAGTCAAAGGTTGTTAATTCTTCTGATACTGAATCTTCACACTCATATCCTGAAATACCAGTAGAAGTGAGAGAGAAAATGTGCACAAAAGCATGTTTTGATCTAGTTGAACACTACAGAACATATTCATTTAAAATTTGTGACAAGCTCAAACAAGAAGAATCAAAACACAATAAGCTAAAATCAGATCACAAAATTGCTGATGAAAAGATCATGTCTCTTCAAGCATCATGGAACAAAACCATTAAAGAACTTGAACTTGTCAAACAACAACTTGAAGAGATGAACAAAACACTTGGAAAAGAAAAATTGGCACATGCAGCAACTCAAATAGACTTAGCCAAAGTAAAAAGCTCAAAGAAAATTGTTGAGCAACTGGTGAATGGAAGGAATGAAAAAGACAAAACAGGACTAGGATTCACACATGAACCTATGCCTGAATCTATCTCAAAAACATTACCTGATAATTTCAATACTCATGATCATTCACCAGAAAACAAAGCTAAACTGAAGGAATTTCAAGATCAAAAGAACATTCAAAAGAAAAATGTTGAAGTTTATGAAGAAACTGACTTAAACAAGATCAAAAATGGTCATCCAATCAAAGTTAAATCTTATGAACCTCAACAAAAACAAAAGAAGCTGTTCGTACCAAAAAGTGAAAATGTTATTGAACAAACTGAGCTAAAGATTGAAAATTCTGATGTCAAAAACAAACTAAAAGAAAAATATGAAGAGGTTAAATCAGATAACAATAATTCTGATGATTCTAGTTCTAATGAACTAACTGAAGTGAAAGAATGTCACAAGGAATCTTCTCAAGATTCAACTAAACTTCAAAGCAAGAAAACTTCATCAAGATTGAGAAATCAAAGACGAAGAAAAGCTGCAAAAGCAAAGAAAACTGAATCAACTAATCAGTCACAGAACAATACTCAAATTAAACCTGTGAAGTTTGTGTCTGCTGGAACGTTTGACTTGAACACAAACACAAAAATAACACCTACACCTAAGATCAAATCTAACTCTGATCTGAGAACAAGTCCAGATCATAAGACTTCCGCTGTGTATAAAAGATTTGAATCAAAGGAGTCAAAGAATTTTGTTCAAGTTCAAAAGAAAATCCCAAAGATCAAAAGACAAACTTTACTCAAATTAAACAACAATTAAATTGCCTAACCCAAAATTCAAACAAGAATCAAATGTTGCTTCAACATCAAGGGTTAATAAAATGTTGTTTAAACATTCTGAAAAGTATTGTGATATATGTGACATGTACAATCATGACATTTCTGAATGTTACTTTAACAAGTATTGCTACATATGTGATATGACAAATCACACCACAGCTGAATGTTATTTTAACAAATACTGTGCTTTGTGTGATGAAAGAAATCACAATACCAATGATTGTTACTTCAGGAAGAACTCTACAAGGAAGGAATTCAATAATCAAGGTTTTGTAAATCCACAATTTATAAGAAATCAGAATATTGGATTTAAATTTTCACAACAACAATCTTCCTTGGGTTTGAGATCTTTCAGAAGAAACAATTCAGAATTTGTCAAATCACAGCAATATCACCAAGAAAAGTTTATTCCTCGATCTGTGAGAATAAACCAAGGAACATTCTCAAATGATTCATACAAGAGTTCAAGATTTCTTAATAATGCCTTCAAATCAAAATCTCAAAGACATAATCAGTTGGTTTCTCAAAAGAAATTGAAAAAGTTAAAATTCAAAAGAAACCAGATGTCAACAAACTTCATTTTAAACAATTTACAATTGTTGACAAGTTTGGCAAGCCCAAGACCATCTCGGCTTGGGTTACTAACTTACCTTAAATCTTTGTGAATGCAGGTACGCCCGCGGAGACCAATCAACTCATGGTATGTTGACAGTGGGTGTAGCCGGCATATGACAGGCAATCAAGCCTTATTGCAAGACTTTAAGTTAAAGGACGGTACTCATGTTGCTTTTGGAGGAGATGCAGGTGGAAAGATAACAGGAGAGGGAACAGTGTCCAATGGGATTATCAGTTTTGATAAAGTCAACTTCTGTTCACAGTTGAACTTTAATCTTCTAAGTGTATCCCAGATTTGTGACAAATCTTACTCTGTTCTTTTTGATGAATCTCACTGTTATGTCTTGAAACCAGGTTTTCAGATTAGCAATGACTGGGTGATAGTTAAAGCTGCTAGAGACAGAGATGTATACAAATTGGATATGTCTCAAGTGGATCCTGCAACTGAAACTACCTGCCTGATTGCTAAAGCTTCAAATGATGAAAGCCAGCTTTGGCATAGACGTCTCGGTCATTCCAACTTTAAAAACATGAACAAGCTTGTAGCAGGAAATCATGTTATTGGACTTCCTTCCAAGAAATTTTCAACAACTGATCATTGCTCAGCATGTTTGAAGGGAAAACAACATAGAGCGTCTTATAAGTCCAAACTAATAAACTCAAACACCAAACCACTCCAGATGTTACATATGGACCTTTTTGGACCAACTAATGTTAGGAGTATTGGTTGAAAATCATATTGTTTAGTCATCATAGATGATTATACAAGATTTTCATGGGTTTTCTTTCTTCAAGCTAAATCTGAATCTGCAGATCTTCTAAAAGAATTTATAAATAAAGTTGAAAATCAACTTGATCAAAAAGTAAAAATAATAAGAAGTGATAATGGAACTGAATTTAAAAATGCTAACATTGAATTGTTTTGTGCAGAAAAAGGGATAGTTCATCAGTTCAGTGCTCCCAGAACTCCACAACAAAATGGAGTTGCTGAAAGGAAGAACAGAACTTTGATTGAAGCTGCCCGTTCTATGTTAGCAGATGCTAAACTTCCAATCACTTTCTGGGACGAAGCAATATCCACAGCATGTTTTGTTCAGAACAGAATCTTGCTTGTTAAAGATAAAAAGAAAACTCCATATGAGTTGATGTTTGACAGGAAACCAAACATAAATTTTTTAAAATCATTTGGTTGTCCAGTTATGATTCTTAACTCAAGTGATCATTTAGGAAATTTGAAGAAAAAGCTGATAATGGATTTTTCGTTGGTTATTCATCTGTTTCAAAAGCCTATCGAGTGTATAACTCTAGGACAAACACTATTAATGAAACATTCAACGTTAAATTTTTGGAAAATTCTTTTCCATCAGTTTCAAATGGTCCTGCATGGTTATTTGATTTGGATTCTTTGTCAAACTCATTTCAGTCTAACTTGTTTAATCAATCTAATGATTTTTCAGGTAAGAAGAACTCAAGAGGAGATCTTTGATCTTTTAGTGATGATTCAGATTCTGATGATTCAGATGATGCTCGTCCAGATTATCCATTTTTTTCATTTGTCAAGGATTCAACAATCCATTTCCATGACAATGTTCCTGATTCTCCAGCTTCAGATCATTCTATTTCAGCTGCTCAAGAAGCATCACAACCTATTCCTAATGATGGTACAGAAATTGGACATCCTGAGTCTGGCACATCTTCTATCTCTGGAGATGCAATTGATCAAAGTAACTTTGATTACTTTATCAATTCACCAACTCAAGTTCCAAATTTCACTCCACATTCCTCTACCTTATTGCAACAGCTCTCCAATCTGAATCAAACAAATCTTGATGTTACTGTTCAAGGAAATGAGATTCCGATATCTCGTATCACCGGAACCATCCAACATCACAGATTATTGGTCCTCTGAATGAAAGAACTACTAGGAGTAAATCTGAACATGCAAATGTGTGTTTATACTCTTGTTTCCTTTCTCAGACTGTTCCTAAAAATGTCACCGAGGCATTACAGGACAATGGTTGGATTGAAGCTATGCAGGAGGAACTTCTACAATTTCGAAAACAAGAAGTGTGGAAGTTGGTGGAATTACCTGAAGGAGAAAATGCCATAGGCACCAAATGGTTGTTCAGAAATAAAACTGATGATCGTGGCATTGTAATCAGAAACAAAGCAAGACTTGTTGCACAAGGATACACACAGGAAGAAGGAATTGACTATGATGAAGTATTTGCTCCAGTTGCAAGACTCGAATCTATTCGTGTTTTCCTGGCTTATGCATCATTCATGAAATTCAAGGTGTATCAAATGGACGTAAAAGGTGCATTTCTGTATGGTCCAATCACTGATGATGTGTATGTTAAGCAACCTCCGGGCTTTGAGGATGCAGAATTTCCACATCGTGTGTATAAGCTTAGAAAGCTTTATATGGACTACATCAAGCTCCTAGAATTTGGTATGAGACATTATCTCAACACTTGATCCAACATGGATATACAAGAGGGAAAATCGATCCAACTTTATTCATAAAGAAGGATAATGATGATCTCTTATGTGTGCAAGTGTATGTAGATGATATCATATTTGGTTCTACCAGTCCAACTTTGTGCAAAGAATTTGAAGAAATCATGAAATCTCGGTTTCAAATGAGTTCTATGGGAGAAATCAATTTCTTTCTTGGATTGCAAGTTCAACAATCTGCAGATGGTATTTTTATTAATCAAGAGAAATTCGTTGATAAACTCTTGAAGAAATTTAAACTGCATGATTGTCAATCCATAAGAACTCCAGCTGACGTAAACACCAAGATTGAACCTGATCCTAAAGGAAAATCAGTAGACCAAACATTATACAGATCTATGATTGGTTCTTTGATGTATCTTACTGCATCAAGACCAGACATAATGTATGCTGTTTGTGTCTGTGCAAGGTATCAATCAGACCCGAAAGAATCTCACTTAATTGCTGTCAAAAGAATATTCAGGTATCTCAAAGGTAAACCAGCCTTAGGGCTTTGGTATCCTTACGAGGGTAATTTTGAGTTACATGGATATACAGATAGTGATTATGGTGGATGTTGTCAAGACAGAAAATCTACAACGGGTGGTTGTCAGTTTCTTGGACCCAGATTAGTTTCATGGCAATGTAAGAAACAAACAAATGTTTCTGTCTCAACTGCAGAAGCTGAGTACATAGCTGCATCAGCAGGATGTTCTCAAATCCTTTGGTTGCAAAACCAACTGCTAGATTATGGGTTCAATTTTCTTAAAACACCCATTTACATTGATAACACTGCTGCTATGTTCATTACAGCTAATCCAGTTCAACACTCAAAAACAAAACATATCGAAATTCGATATCATTTTCTAAGAGATAATTCTGAAAAAGGTTTAATCATTTTGATTCAAATAGCAACTGAAAAACAGTTGGCAGACCTATTTACTAAAGCTTTTCTACCAGGAAGGTTTGAGTATTTAGTGGAGTCAATTGGCCTTATTAACCATGTGTAAACCTGGTTACAAATTTGAATCTTTTCATGATCAAATACTTTCCTAAATCTGAAAATTTTCATAAGGATAACTTTTCATAGTTATTTGCCTGATTGTTTGTGTGTGTGTGCTTTCTTTTATAGAAAAACAAATACAAAAGTAAAAAAACCCCAAAATCAAATAGAAAAATATAAATCAAAAATCCAAAAATAGAGTGATTTTCATTTTTCATTCTTTATTTTAGGAATGAATCTGTTTTGCCTTCTGTGAGAAATGATAGTACATTAGTAAGATCAGTTACATACTTCACTCGCTAATAAAGTCTGACATGATCAGGAATTGTTGTGTAGACACTATCATGCTAGTATACTGAACAAGTAAATTCTTGTGATTACCCACATCCCTATGCTTGTTTGTGTATTCATCTAATACATTTGAGTGTATTAGCTTATCAGATTGACTGCTTGTTAAGCTACTCCTGCTCACACCTAATGGTAATGTGACTAATCATGAGGTTTGTTACAAGCATCATTTACTTCTCTGTTATGAGTCATCATAGACCTGAAGTACTGAGATATCCTCTGTTGTAAGTCATTACAGACCTGGATATTCTCATTTGATGCAAAAGATGCCAATGTGCACAACCCATTCAAAAGGATGGTTAGAGTTGATCAAATGGTTATCCATGATCATTCTCAGTTAAATTAAGTAACATGAACTCTGATTATGCATATTTGTTAGGTAATAAGTTGAGAATAAGTGCTTTCTTGCATGTCTTGATGATGGTTGATCCTCTTTGTCTTGGTATGAGTCACATCTTGTCATACACCTCTACCATACTCATCCAAGAATTGAAAAAGTAAGTGAGCTGATAGTTTATGTCAAAAACACTCATTTGCTGTCCTTAGATCTTGTGTCTCCTTTGCTGTGATATCACTGACCTGGAACACACTTGATCAGGATTTAATCATTGTCTATGACTATCCACATCATTTTTTATTTTAATGTCTGATCTTATCTAATATGATCTCACTGCAATTAAAGATTCTAGTGTAAATATTAGATTTTTATTCTGATTTAATTTTGATTTTATGCATGTTTTCTTGTGTGCAGGCAATATAACAAAGTTAAGTCTGATATTCTTATGATCTATTAATAAACTTCTAAGTTTTGTGAAACTTAAAAGTTTAGGGGGAGTAATAATCCAGTAAGAATATTCTCAGAAAATCAAAATGAAAATGATCATGTTGAATTGAACGGATGATGCTTTAATTTCAAAGTCTGTGTGTGTTTATCAAATGATAAAATGATCTCATAATTTTTAGCAAGGAAAAGCTTCTTTGAAAAGTTTAAATCAAGACAGAGTTGAAATATTTGGTTGGTCATTTTGAAACTAAGATGAAGGGTCAACCTTGTAAATAGTTCAAATTTGAGGGTCAAAAATGAAAATTTGAATCTTAGAGGGTCAAAAGTGTAAATTTGAATCTTTGAGGGTCAAAAGTGTAAATTTGAAACTTTTTGGGTCAAAATGTGAAAATATGCAATATTGTTTGAATATTAGTATGAAATATTACTAATTTGTTTAAACAGTGTGCAGGTGGAAGACTTGAAAAAATTACAAGTGAATGTGGACATTTCAGATTTATTATACGACTAATAGTGCTAATGCTACTGAAAAATTGCTTATGCTACTGAAACAGTGCTCATGCTACTGGAACAGTTCTTATGCGACCAACAGTGCTTATGCGACTAACAGTTCTCATAAGTCTGAAACAGTTCTCATACAGCTAGTCTAATGTTCTAACAGTGCTAATACGACTGCTGTACAGTGCTCATATGTCTAGATACTTGGTGAAATTTTTGAACTAATGAGTCTGAATGATCCTAAAACGACCATCAGTGCTCATGAGTCTAAAATTTTTATACTTAGTATAAATAGAACACTTGTGATATTCATTTCATTCTAAATTCAAAACCCTCACAAAACCCTCTGAACTCTCGAACTTTCGACTTTCTTCGAACAAAAACCCTTATTCATCAATTGTATTCACTTCGAACAAAAATTTCCGATTGATTGATAGTATTCGTGTGATTGTTAATGTAAGTAAATGAATCATTTTCAACTGATTTCATTTGAAATGAAACATTTTGATGGTCGTTCGATCCCTGTGGGTCGTATGAACCCTAACACTTGAAACATCACAGAGTTCTTCAAATCGAGAGAAAAATGAGAAAAATTGATGATTGATTCGTGTTCATCTGATGATTTCGATCATTATATTAGGATCATTTGTGATAATCTGATGTTTGATTGAATTTTTGGTTCAGGGTCTTCTATGAACAGTCTCAAGGATGATGAACTGTTGAAGAAGATGAACAGTTTCACAATTTTCAAAATAAAATAAAACAAAATTCAAAATAAAATCAAAACTGATAAAAATCATCATCTCAGGAATTTAAGAGTTTAATAAAGTGATATAAGATTTCATAAACAGAAGTGTTAAAATGTTAATCAAAATCAATCTTGAAAATTCATCATTTATCAAAATTAATTGTTTACACTTAAAATTAGAATTCAAGTTGTTTTTAAAATTCAAATTAAATTTAACACATCAGTTTATAATTTCTTAAATCATCATAATTTTAAACTCACAATTAATCATTTGCTTCAAAATACACATTATCTAACATCTTTGTTCTTAAATTTTGCAGATGGCAGAACTGAAGTTTGTACCTAAGCATAATATTGTTGCATTTTGGATGATGAAGCTCAAGATGCCTTTTCTTATGAAGAAATGATCAGATTTCTTCTAAGAACCAAATATGTATATGCTATGTGTTACCAAACTGTCATCTATGACAGACTTATTAGACAGTTTTGGAACACGGCTTGAGTTGAAATAGAGGATGGAAGAAAATTTGTAAGGGGATTTATAACCAGAGATAGAATGATAGAAGTATCTGAAGATTCTATCAGAAATGCTCTGAGATTGGGTGAAAATGATCCTGAAGATAGATGTGAATTTTCTTTTGAAGAATGCAGAGAAAGTTTTATGGCTATGGGTCATCCTGATCGTTTCCTAAGAAACAATTCTTTAGAGCAAGAGTTTATAATCACTGGAAGCTTCTGTGTTACATCTTCCAACACTGTTTGTCCAAAAGGAGTGCTGGTTGGAACTCATTTCCTGTGGACATAGCTTCACCTATTGTTGCTTTAGCTACAAACAGGAGATTCAATATGTCAAAGTGGATACTGAATGGATTTGCCTTTAATTTGGAAAAAGGTACAAGGCATAAATATTAATGTATCCAAGATTCCTCCAAATGATTATTAATGAGGAATATCCTGACATTCATGTGTATGGTGTTGGTGGAGATCGATTGGAGATGGAAAATATGTCTGAAATGACATATAAGAAGTTATCAATGATAACCGGTGCTCACAATGTACCTATGTTTGACTACATGTTAAATGTAGCAAATGATGAGGTTGACATTACTGTGGAGCATTATCATTTGATAGATGGAGAACCAATTGATCCTGCTGATCTGATAGATGAATTTCCTTTGGATGAAGATGATCAAGATGATGAAGATGATCAAGATGATGAAGATGATCAAGATGATGATAATGATGATGATGGTGATGAAGCTGAAACTCACCAGGATATAATTCATGAATCACCAATTTCTGAGCATGAAACTGAAGCTCAAAACGAAGATGAAGATATAATAGGTGATGAAGTTCATGAACAAGAAAGTGAGCATGAAGCAGTTGATGATGTAGATGCTTTCATGATTGATGAAACTGCAAATGAAGAGATACATGAAGAAGAACAAGTTCACTTTGAGAATGAACAAGAAATGAATGTTGATGATCAAATTTTTGATTATGAGTTCATTGAGACATTTCAAATTCATCAAGATACACCTGTATCTACAACTGATGTGGCTGTTCAAACTGAAGAAATTCTTGATGTTGATGAACTCGAAAGCTTAAAAGTTGATAATAAAACAAAAGAAAAAGAGATTGAAGAATTAAAAGCAGAGCTTGATTTGTTGAAGAAAGCTAATGAAAAATTGAAAGAAGATGATTTGTCAAAAGATGAAAAGATTGTTGGGTATGCTAAAGATAAAGAAGATGTTATAAAAACTTTGAAGTTATGATAAAAGATTATGATTTGCTGGAAGAAAAATTCAAGAATCTGTCTGAAGAAAATGAAAGATTGAAGGAAGAATTAACAAAGTTAAAAGAATCAGCAAAGCCCTCTTCTCCAGAAATTGTGATTATTGCTGAAAACATTCCAATTGATATTGAAAAAGTATCTGAAAGGGAGAAAGGAAAGAGGAAATTAGATGAAGCTGATGTTGAATTTATTACTAAAACTTCTTCAAAAGTTCAAAAAGTTGAAGAAACTACTGAAAAAGAACATCAAGAGAGTCAAGAGCAAATGAGTCAAGACAAAATTGGTGCTCTTGAAGATTTAGAAGATGAATTTGATGATGACTGGTATAATGAAGTTTTAGATGATGATGATGTGGTTGAAGAATTTGAAAATCCTCCTTTTGAACATGATCAAGAAGTTGATGATATTCTATCAGATTTTGAAGAAAGGTATAATTATCTTGTAAAGATGAAATACAACAGAGTATTTTTAGATGGATTAACAGTTTCTCAAGTAAACGATGAATATGAGAAATGCATAGCTGCTGAATCCATTGCTCCAATAGATCCTAATGAAATTGTGATTGAACATGGAGAGTGGAACAGAGAAAAAGAAAGTATCAATGTGGATGAACTTTCAAGTTCCGAGCTGCACCATCCTGATCCAGAAGACATGAGTTTGTTTGCTTTAAGATCATGGTTGCAAGCAAGGAATTATCCTTGGAGAAAATTAAAAAGACTTCAATCTGTATCTTTGAGAAATTTGGTTAAAAGTTTCCAAGAAACGGAGAAACAAACTAAAAAGATGATTATTTTGGATACTGACAATCCACAATATCTGGAAATCACAAAAAGAACTCGGATTTTAAAGCCTCAGGAGATCAAGCAGATGTCTCAAAAATCAAGTATGCTTGAAAGGAGAAAAGAACTAATGAAGATGTTTCCAGAATCAGAAAAACAAGCATATAAAGCATCTGAAGATCAAATTCAAATTTTTGATAAATCAAGGTCAACTGGTGATTTGGTAAGAAATGTGTTACAAAAAGGTCAATCAGTGGCTGAACTGTTAAATGCAATGATTGCACCAGACTTCACCAATCAAGTAAAATCATAGCATGGAAGTATGATGAAGTGTTTGATGCATTTCTAATTAAAAGAGTGAATGCTATTTGTGATGTGTATCATTTTTATGCTAGCATCATAAAACTTCCAGTGCAAGATCTTAAGGAGTTGAATAAATTGAGGTTGATTAACCATTCAAATGCAAAAAGAGGTCAAATGATGGTAGATTTGTTGAGAACAGGGTTGACCAGATCAAGTAATTTTCTGAAAACAAGATGTGATCAAGAAGATAAAGAATACTTTATGTCAATGAAGAAGAAGAAAAGTAAGACAGTGAATCAATCAGATGAAGATCACTTCATGATTGAATTTTATGACAAGTTTGTTGAAAAGGTGACAACTCCGGGCATAAAGATGATTGACGGAAATCAAAAGTCAAAACCAATTCAAAGATGGTTTTATAATTCAGAAACGTTTGAACTGAAGCTTGTGAGAAACTTAGAAGACTGGAATGAAGACATGATAACTTTGTTTGGAGCCTTTGAATTGAGGTTACTACATCCAAGTTATATTTCATTTCTATCTGTGCAGAAGTTTGACAAGTTATCAGATGAAACAGCTGAACAAGATAAAAAGTATTTTGTGTCAATTATCAATGTCATGAGTGCAGCCATGGAAAGAATTGCTTTAAGAAAAGCTTTGGCTTATGCAAATATTGTAAAGAAAGATATACCAGATATTGAATTCATGAGAATATCAAGAAAAGGAGTGCTTGAATTATATACAAAAGACTGCGGAATTCCAATTGAGCTTTATGCTAATGTTGATATAGCATGTTTGTCAAAGAACACATTGGAAAGAATGAAGCAGTTAGACATAAAAACAAATGAATCAAAACCAGAGCAAGCTGTTCTAGCAAAGAAGTTCAAGTCAGCAATTGAGAATGCTCTGAAGGAAGTTGAAATGTATAAGAAGAAGCCTATGTTCTCTGTAAAAGAAGAGCCTGAGGATTTCATTGCAGATTGAAGATTGAAGATAGAAGATTCAAGGAGAAAAGAAAAAGTCAAAGGATGCTGAGAAGAAATGAAGACAAAGTCAAGATCAAGACAAAAGAAGAAAAAGAAAAGGATGGAGCTGAACAGAAGACTGAAGACAATGTCAATCTTAGGGGGAGTATTGTTAGGTCCCTTAAAAGATTAACATTTAGTCTTTTATTGTTTAGTGTCTATTTTTGTAGTTTATACTAGTGTAGGAACTTTTTGTGTAAATTTAGTTCCTTAGTTCTAGTATAAATAGCAATAGGCGTAGTGTAGATTGTAAATTTTTGCATGTTTTATGAGAACTGCTTTCTATCACTTGTAATCGTCTTTGCAATCAATAGAATATGAATTTTGTTGATTTGTCTTGATTTGATTACAATTGATTGTATTTTGCTTTGAATTGTTCATATAATTGATACAGATTGCTCTAATTGATCCTATCATAGATTTGTTGAGTTTACCTTGAATTTGCTTGAATTCTGAAATGGAGACACCAACAAACGATCCTCATAATACTGGCTCCTGAACAAAGCCTCCGATGCTTGTTAGGAGTGAGTATAACATATGGCAACGACGTATGCTCCATCATCTGTCTATCAACAGCACTGGTTGTTGGAAATCAGTGGTGCATGGACTATACAAGCCTATGGTGAGTGTTCGTGAATCAAATGAGAGGGTTCCGAAGAAACCTGATCAATACTCGGACGAAGATCTAAAGCTGTTCGAAATTGATGCTAAAGCCCATGGAATTCTGGCCATGGCACTGCCTAATGAAATCTATTCAGGGCTTATACATCATGAAACTGCTCATGATCTCTGGTTGCTCTGAAGAAATAATTTGGAAGAACTGATGAGGTCTTAGCAAACACTAAGGAAATTCTCGCCCAACAATATGAGACATTCTCTCACAGGAAGGGTGAGACTCTGACTCAACAGTTTGAGTGATTCTCATGTTTGATTTTTGAGCTGTAAATGGTTAAAAAGTATTCAAACAGCCAGATGAACAACCGATTCCTCAGATCCCTTCCTGAGAGATGGGACACTTACACTATTGTCCTACGCTCCATTGCACATCTGGACACTCTATCTCTCACCCAACTTCATAGGAAACTGCTTACATTTGAAAGAGAGATAGAACAGAAAAGGAAGTTGTCCTCAGCTGGTAAGCTCACTGATGACTTTGTATCGTGCAATACTGCACTGATAGGTCAGGAGTCAGAATATGCTGCATCAGAGAGTGCCTATGATAAGCATATTGATTTCTCTACTAATACTGAACATGCTTTTGTTGGTGTTGATGGTAGTTCAGGTTGTAGCAGTGATAACTTGTGCTTTTTGATGGAGGATCTGAAGGGCATTCTAGATGATGATCTGGAAGAGATGGATATTTTGAGCCAAATGGCAATGATCAATATCAGATCTCAAAAGTTCTATAAAAGAACTGGTAGGAAATTCCTTGGTCTCTCTAGCAAAACCAAAGTTGGTTTTGACAAGAGCAAGTTGAGGTGTCACAAGTGCCATAGGCTTGGACACTTTGCTAGAGAGTGTAGATCATCTGGATCTAACTCATCTGCACCCTTTGTGACCTTCCCAAGCAATAGCTCACAGAACAAAGGGCAACATTCCACCAGTTTTGGTCATCCATCACAAGCTCAGTCATCACCTGCATATTTTGTCATGCCAGGTCATATGCCATGCCCTTACCCCTGCTTCTACATGCCTCAACTAGTCAAGTTCAAGCACCCATTGCTCAACAACCACATGCTCTTCCTGAGCCTCAACCATCTCAATCTCATGAACAATCTCAACCTCAACAACACAGCTTTTTCACCCCAGGAGTTGTTGACTGGAGCAGTTTACCAGATGATATGTCTGTTCATGAACAACTGTTTCCTGGTGCAGGTCAACATGGCGGTGACAATCCTTTTGGAAACCTTGCTCTCATGGCCCTGGAGTCTACTGATGGTTCATCTTCTAATGCTTTATCACAGGTATCACAGGTATCTTCAGAGGTCAACGCCAAGTTATGTTCTGAATCATGCATAGCAACATTTTCATCTATTAGAGAAGCAAATGTAGCTTTAATTAACAAAAATCTTATGCTAGAGCAAGTAATTTCCAAAAAAAAAGCTGAATTTGAGTCTGTGCTTAATGAAAGGAATGATGAGATTTATAAATTAAAATGCCAAATCACAGATGATAAGGCTAGGGAAGAGATACTTCTAGAGAAGTATAAAGACCTCAAAGAAACACTTGCAGCTACCCAGGTAGAGTGTGATCGCTGGGTACAATCCTACAAGGGTTTTGAAATGCTTCTCAGCAAGCAATCAGCTTCCAAAGTGAAGTTTGGAATTGGTTATAATCACACTGCTCCTCCTACAGATTTTAACCCCAGAGTAGAAGTAGAATCTGAAGGAGAAAGCAATAACCAATCCTTATCATCATGTGATTTACTCTCTGATAAAGCACCATCAGAGGATGAAGTCAGCATTAGTAACCTAGAAAACCAATAAGCTGATGCTAAAACAGCTGATGGTTTAAATGCTGACAGTCATATGATCGAGAATGAGTTGATCACTTTAGGAGTTGATCACTTTTGGTGATACGAAGAAAACTGCAAGTAGAATGGGTTTGAAAACTACTGAAGGAGATATCAGGAATGCAAGTACTAAAAGGAAGAAAACTGCAAGTACTGATAGAAAACTGCTAAAGAACAAATCTTCAGTAGTTTCATCTTGTTTAGTAGATGATCAACTAAAGATGAAGAAGAAATCATGTGAAATATGTGGCTTATTCAATCATCTTACTGATGATTGCTGGTATAAAAAGGGTTCCAAACTCAATCAAAATAAGAACATTAAAAAGAAGATTAATAAAATAAAAGATGAGTTTGAAACCAAGTTTGTACCAGCAACATCCAAACCTGAAACCCCAAAGTCCTTAAAGAAATCCAAAAAGAAGGAAGGGGTTAATCAGGCAACAGCTGAGGTTGCTCAAAGGAAGATGGTGCAACACAGGAATCCATCAAAATCAAGCACTAATGTGTCTGATGAGCTGAAGGCTTTATCAAACAATCAGACACAACTTGTTATGATGGTTTAACATCTATTAGGGAGAGTTAACCAATTAGATGTTCCTGTACTGAAACCACAGAAAAGGAAATCCGAGCCAAAGGAATCCTTTTCTGCACCATCTCAACCACCAAAAGCTGTTAATCATGACAAACAAGTTAGTGTAACATCTGTTGATGAGAACAGACCCAAAACCAAAAAGGTTTAGGTCTCAAAAGCTAACTAGTTTCTTGTGATGAATACAGGGTTCTTCAGCATGCCAAAGAAGCATCTTGTATGTAGACAGTGGAGGATCCATGCATATGACAGGGAGCAGCTCTCTTCTTAATGACTACTCTAAAGGAAAGAAGGGGTTTGTCTCTTTTGGCAATGATGCTAAGGGTTACATCATCGGCAAAGGCTTTGTTTCCAATGATGAAATAAGGTTTGATGATGTTAACCATGTGGAGAATCTCAAGTACAACCTCTTGATTGACAAGTGTTGGATGAATATACTCTCCTGAAGGCCAACAGGACAGGAAGAGTATATGCCTTAGATCTATCAAAGAAAATAGATCTAAAAGGTCATCCTTGCCTATTCTCCAAGGCTTCTCCTCAGGAATCTAATCTATGGCATAGAAGGCTTGGTCATGTGAATCTCAAAAACATGAACCAGCTAATTCACCATGGTTTAGTAAGAGGATTGCCTATGAAGGAGTTCAAATGTGAAGACAACTGCACTGCTTGCTTAAAGGGGAAGCAATACAAAGTCTCATTCCCTCCAATAAAAGAGCCAAAGTCCAATGCCTGTGATAGGATCAATTAGAGCAATCTGTAACAAATTATATAAACAATTCAAAGAAATACAAGCAATTGTAATCAAATCAAGCAATATCAACAAAATTCAAATTTCATTGATAGCAAAAGACGATTACAAGGGATAGAAAGCAGTTTATGCAAACACCTTACAAAAAACTTAACAATCTACTCTAAGTCTATGCTATTTATACTAGAAACTAAGGAACTAAAATTTACAAAACTAGTCCCTATACTAGTATAAACTACAAAACTAGACACTAAAGACTTTAATCTTCTAAGGGACCTAACAATACTCCCCCTAAGATTTACATAGTCTTCTGTCTTCAGAAATCCTCTGTTTTTATATCTTTTTCTTTCTTTTCTTCAATCAGCATTCTTTCTTCCTTTTACTCTTGATCTTCTCTGCATCTTTTAATCTTCAAATAATTCTTCAGGTTCTTCTTTAACAGTGAACATCGGTTTCTTCTTGTAAATCTCTGTTTCTTTCAATGCATTCTCTATTGCTGACTTGAATTTCTTTGCTAGAACAACTTGCTCTGGTTTTGACTCATTGGTTTTTATCTCTAACTGCTTCATTCTTTCCAACGTGTTCTTTGACAAACATACTATATCAACATTAGCATATAGCTCAATTGGAATTCCGCAATCTTTTGTATACAATTCAAGTACACATTTCCTTGATATTCTCATAAACTCAATATCAGGAATATCTTTCTTCACTATGTTTGCATAAGCCAATGCTTTTCTTAATGCAATTCTCTCCATGGCAGCACTCATAGCATTGATAATTGACACAAAGTACTTCTTATCTTGTTCAGTTGTCTCATTTGATAACTTGTCAAACTTCTGTACAGATAGAAATGAAATGTAACTTGGATGTAGTAACCTCAGTTCAAAAGCTCCAAACAAAGTTATCATATCTTCATTCCAATCTTCTAAGTTTCTCACAAGTTTAAGCTCAAAAGTTTCTGAATTGTAAAACCATCTTTGAATTGGTTTTGACTTTTGATTTCCGTCAATCATCTTTAAGCCAGGAGTTGTCACTTTTTCTACATACTTGTCATAAAATTCAATCATAAAGTGATCTTCATCTGATTGATTAACTTTCTTACTTCTTTTCTTCTTCATTGACATAAAGTATTCTTTATCTTCTTGTTCACATCTTGTTTTCAAAAAATTTCTTGATCTGGTCAACCCTGTTCTCAACAAATCCACCATCATTTGTCCTCTTTTTGCATTTGAATGATTAATCAACATCAATTTATTCAGCTCTTTAAGATCCTGCACTGGAAGTTTTATGATGCTAGCATAAAAATGATAAACATCACATATTGCATTCACTCTTTTAATCAGAAACGCATCAAACACTTCGTCATACTTCCATGCTATGATCTTTACTTGATTTGTAAAGTCAGGTGCAATCATTGCATTCAACAATTCAGCAACTGATTGACCTTTTTGTAACACATTCCTTACCAAATCACCTGTTGATCTTGACTTATCAAAAATTTGAATTTGTTCCTCAGAAGCCTTATAAGCTTGCTTTTCCGATTCTGGAAACATTTTCATTAACTCTTTTCTCCTTTCATAAGCAGATGATTTCATTGCCATTTGTTTGATTTGAAAGTTTAATCTGAGATTTTTTTGAAGTGTTTAGGGTTAAACGACCGTACAGGAGTCGAACGCCTATCACAAAGTTTTCATTTAAACACGAAATCAGATGAATGAGAATCATAAACTTACGTTTACAATCACAAAAACACTATCAACAATCTGTGATTTGAGCTCGAAATGGTTTTAATCAAAGAATGAGGGTTTTGGTCGAAAGTTCGAGAGTTCGAGTGGTCAGAGAGGTTTTAAGAGGGTTTTGAAATATGAATGAAATGAATATCACAAGTGTGCTTTTTATACTGAGTAAAAATTTTTTTTATACTTATGAGCACTGTACAGTCGTTTAAGCACTGTTCAGACTCATTAGGTCACAAATTTTACTAAGTGTTGAGACATATGATCACTATTCAGTCTTATGAGGCCATCCGTATTAGCACTGTTCGGTAGCATGAGAACTGTTCAGTAGCATTAGCACTGTTCAGTAGCATAATGATGCTGAAATGTCCACAGATCAACTTTTCAGAAACATAACAACTGTTTGAACATACGACAACTGTTCAGCCACATAACAACTGTTCATGCATATTTACACTTGTATTTTTCAAATCTTCCACCTGCACACTGTTTAAACACATTAGTAATATTTCATACTAATATTTAAACAATATAGCATATTTTTATTTTTCCCTTAAATTTACACTTTTGACCCTCAAAATTGAACTTTTACATTTTTGACCCTCAAAATTGAACTTTTTACAATTTTTTACCCTTCATTTTAGATTCAAAATGAACAAACCAAATATTTCAAAATTTGTCTTGTTTTCAACTTTTCAAAGAAGCTTTTCCACTTGCTAAAATAAGCTTTTCCACTTGCTAAAAATTATGAGCTCATTTTATCATAGATAAACACATACATACTTTGAAATTAAAGCATCATCCTTTTAATTCAACATGACATCATCCTTTTAATTCAACATGATCATTTTGATTTTTTGAGAATATTCTTATTGGTTTATTAGTCCCCCTAAACTTTTAAGTTTTGCAAAACTTAGAAGTTTACCAATAGATCATAAGAATATCACACTTAACATTGTTATATTGCCTGCACACAAGAAAACATGCACAAAATCAAAATTAAAGCAGAATGAAAATCTAATATTTACAATAGAATCATAGATTGCAGTGAGATCATATTAGATAAGATCAGAACATTAAAATAAAAAATTATGTGGATAGTCATATACAATGATTAAATCCTGATCAAGTGTGTTCCAGGTCAGTGATATCACAGCAAAGGAGACACAAGATCTAAGGACAGAAAATGAGTGTTTTTGACACAAACTATCAGCTCACTTACTTTTTCAATTCTTGGATGAGTATGATAGAAGTATATGACAAGATGTGATTCATACCAAGACTTAGAGGATCAACCATCTTCAAGACATGCAAGAAAGCACATATTCTCAACTTATTACCTAACAAATATGCATAATCAGAGTTCATGTTATTGAATTGAATAGAGAATGATCATGGATAACCATTTGATCAACTCTAACCATCCATTTGAATGGATTGTGCACATTGGCATCTTTTGCATCAAAGGAGAATATCCAGGTCTGTAATGACTTACAATAAGGATATCTCAGCACTTCAGGTCTATGATGACTCATATCAGAGAAGTAAATGATGCTTGTAACAGATCTCATGATTAGTCACATTACCATCAGGTGTGAGTGGGAGTAGCTTAACAAGCAGTTAATCTGATAGGCGAATACACTCAAAAGTACTTAGATGAATACACAACCAAGTATAGGGATGTGGGTAATCACAAGAATTTACTTGTTCAGTATACTAGCATGATAGTGTCTACACATCAAATTCTGATCATGTCAGACGTTATTAGCGAGTGAAGTATGCAACTGATCTTACTAATGTACTATCATTTCTCACTTGAGGCAAACACAGATTCATTTCATTCCTAAAACAAATGAATGATAAAAGAAAAGCACTCTATTTTTGGAGTTTTTGATTTATATTTTTTTATTTGATTTTTGAGTTTTCTAATTTTGTATTGATTTTTCTATAACAAAAAGCACACACACACAAACAATCAGGCAAATAACTATGAAAAGTTACCCTTATGAAAATTTTCAGATTGAGGAAATTATTTGATCAAGAAAAGATTCAAATTAGTAACCAGGTTTACACATGGTTAATAAGGCCAATTGACTCCACTAAATACTCAAACCTTCCTGGTAGAGAAGCTTTAGTAAATAGGTCTGCCAACTGTTTTTCAGTTGCTATTTGAATCAAAATGATTAAACCTTTTTCAGAATTATCTCTTAAAAATGATATCGAATTTCGATATGTTTTGTTTTTGAATGTTGAACAGGATTAGCTGTAATGAACATAGCAGCAGTATTATCTATGTAAATGGGTGTTTTAAGAAAATTGAACCCATAATCTAGCAGTTGGTTTTGCAACCAAAGGATTTGAGAACATCCTGCTGATGCAGCTATGTACTCAGCTTCTGCAGTTGAGACAGAAACATTTGTTTGTTTCTTACATTGCCATGAAACTAATCTGGGTCCAAGAAACTGACAACCACCCGTTGTAGATTTTCTATCTTGACAACATCCACCATAATCACTATCTGTGTATCCATGTAACTCAAAATTACCCTCGTAAGGATACCAAAGCCCTAAAGTTGGTTTACCTTTGAGATACCTGAATATTCTTTTGACAGCAATTAAGTGAGATTCTTTCGGGTCTGATTGATACCTTGCAGAAACACATACAACATACATGATGTCTGGTCTTGATGCAGTAAGATACATCAAAGAACCAATCATAGATCTGTATAAAGTTTGGTCTACTGATTTTCCTTTAGGATCAGGCTCAATCTTGGTGTTTACGTCAGCTGGAGTTCTTATGGACTGACAATCATGCAGTTTGAATTTCTTTAAGAGTTTGTCAACAAATTTCTCTTGATTGATGAAAATACCATCTGCAGATTGTTGAACTTGCAATCCAAGAAAGAAATTGATTTCTCCCATAGAACTCATTTGGAAACGAGATTTCATGATTTCTTCAAATTCATTGCACAGAGTTGGACTAGTAGAACCAAATATGATATCATCTACATACACTTGCACACATAAGAGATCATCATTATCCTTCTTTATGAATAAAGTAGGATCGATTTTTTCCTCTTGTGTATCCATGTTGGATCAAGTGTTGAGATAATGTCTCATACCAAATTCTAGGAGCTTGATGTAGGCCATATAAAGCTTTGCTAAGCTTATACACTCGATGTGGAAATTCTGCATCCTCAAAACCTGGAGGATGCTTCACATACACATCATCAGTTATTGGACCATACAAAATGCACCTTTGACATCCATTTGATTCACCTTGAATTTCATGAATGATGCATAAGCCAGGAAAACACGAATGGATTCGAGTCTTGCAACTGGAGCAAATACTTCATCATAGTCAATTCCTTCTTCCTGTGTGTATCCTTGTGCAACAAGTCTTGCTTTGTTTCTTATTACAATGCCACGATCATCAGTTTTATTTCTGAACAACCATTTTGTGCCTATGGCACTTTCTCCTTCAGGTAATTCCACTAACTTCCACACTTCTTGTTTGCAAAATTGAAGAAGTTCTTCTTGCATAGCTTCAATCCAACCATTGTCCTGTAATGCCTCGGTGACATTTTTAGGAACAATCTGAGAAAGGAAACAGGAGTATAAACAAACATTTGCATGTTCATATTTACTCCTAGTAGTTCTTTCATTCAGAGGACCAATGATCTGAGATGTTGGATGGTTCTTGTGGATACAAGATGTCGGAATCTCAGTTCCTTGAACATTAACATCAAGATTAGTTTGGTTCAAATTGGAGAGCTGTTGCAATAAGGTAGAAGAATGTGGAGTGAAATTTGGAACTTGAGTCGGTGAATTGATAAAGTAATCAAAGTTACTATGATCAATTGCATCTCCAGAGATGGAAGATATGCCAGACTCAGGATGTCCAATTTCTGTACCATCATTAGGAAAAGGTTGTGATTCTTCTTGATCAGCTGAAACTGAATGATCTGAAGCTGAAGCATCATGAACATTGTCATTGAATTGGATTGTTGAATCCTTGACAAATGAAAAAAATGGATAATCTGGGCGAGCATCATCTGAATCATCAGAATCTGAATCATCACTGAAAGATCCAAGATCTCCTCTTGAGTTCTTCTTACCTGAAAAATCATCAGATTCATTAAACAAATGAGATTGAAATGAGTTTGACAAAGAATCTATATCAAATAACCATGCAGGACCATTTGAAACTGATGGAAACGAATTTTCCAGAAATTTAACGTTGAATGTTTCATTAATAGTATTTGTCCTAGAGTTATAAACTCGATAGGCTTTGGAAACTGATGAATATCCAACAAAAATCCATGATCAGCTTTTTCTTCAAATTTTCCTAAATGATCACTTGAGTTTAAAATCATAACTGGACAGCCAAATGATTTTAAAAAATTTATGTTTGGTTTCCTGTCAAACATTAACTCATATGGAGTTTTCTTTTTATCTTTAACAAGTAAGATTCTATTCTGAACAAAACAGGCTGTTGATATCGCTTCGTCCCAGAAAGTGATTGGAATTTTAGCATCAGCTAACATAGATCGGGCAGCTTCAATCAGAGTTCGGTTCTTTCTTTCAGCAACTCCATTTTGTTGTGGAGTTCTGGGAGCACAGAACTGATGAACTATCCCTTTTTCTGCACAAAACAAATCAATGTTAGCATTTTTAAATTCAGTTCCATTATCACTTCTTATTATCTTTACTTTTTGTTCAAGTTGATTTTCAACTTTATTAATGAATTCTTTTAGAAGATCTGCAGTTTAGATTTAGCTTGAAGAAAGAAAACCCATGAAAATCTTGTATAATCATCTATGATGACTAAACAATATGATTTTCGACCAATACTCCTAACATTAGTTGGTCCAAAAAGGTCCATATGTAACATCTGGAGTGGTTTGGTGTTTGAGTTTATCAGCTTGGACTTATAAGGCGCTCTATGTTGTTTTCCCTTCAGACAGGCTGAGCAATGATCAGTTGTTGAAAACTTCTTGGAAGGAAGTCCAATAACATGATTTCCTGCTACAAGCTTGTTCATGTTTTTGAAGTTGGAATGACCAAGACGTCTATGCCAAAGCTGGCTTTCATCATTTGAAGTTTTAGCAATCAGGCAAGTAGTTTCAGTTGCAGGATCCACTTGAGACATATCCAATTTGTTTACATCTCTGTCTCGAGCAGCTTTAACTATCACCCAGTCATTACTAATCTGAAAACCTGGTTTCAAGACATAACAGTGAGATTTATCAAAAAGAACAGAATAAGATTTGTCACAAATTTGGGATACACTTAGAAGATTAAAATTCAACTGTGAACAAAAGTTGACTTTATCAAAACTGATAATCCCATTGGACACTGTTCCCTCTCCTGTTATCTTTCCACCTGCATCACCTCTAAAAGCAACATGCGTTCCATCCTTTAACTTAAAGTCTTGTAACAAGGCTTGATTGCCTGTCATATGCTGGCTACACCCACTGTCAACATACCATGAGTTGATTGGTCTCTGCGGGCGTACCTGCATTCACAAACATTTAAGGTGAGTTAGTAACCCAAGCCGAGATGGTCTTGGGCTTGCCAAACTTGTCAACAATTGTAAATTGTTTGAAATAAAGTTTGTTGACATCTGGTTTCTTTCGAATTTTAACATGTTCAAACCCTTTTTGATAAATCAACTGATTATCTCTTTGTGATTTTGATTTCAACGCATTGTATCTGTTTCCAAGATTATTATAAAGAAATCTTGATCTCTTGTATGAGTCATTTGAGAATGTTCCTTTGTTTATTCTCACAGATCGAGGAATAAACTTTTCTTGATTGTATTGCTGTGATTTGACAAAATGATTATTATCATAATCAGAATTGTTTCTTCTGAAAGATCTCAAACCCAAGGAAGGTTGTTGTTGTGAAAATTTAAATCTAATATTTTGATTTCTTATAAATTGTGGATTTACAAAGCCTTGATTATTGAATTCCTTCCTTGAAGAGTTCTTCCTGAAGTAACAATCATTGGTATTGTGATTTCTTTCATCACACAAAGCACAGTATTTGTTAAAGTAACACTCAGCTGTTGTGTGATTTGTCATATCACATATGTAGCAATACTTGTTAAAGTAACATTCTGAAATGTCATGATTGTACATGTCACAGATATCACAATACTTTTCAGAATGTTTAAACAACATTTTATTAACTCTTGAAGTAAAAGCAACATTTGATTCTTGTTTAAATCTTGGGTTAGGCAGATTAACTTGTTGTTTCATTGGTGTGAATTTGATCTTTTGATCTTTAGGATTTTTCATTTTAACTTGAACACAATTCTTTGATTCCTTTGATTCAAATCTTTTATGCACAGCGGAAGTCTTATGATCTGAACTTGTTTTTAGATCAGAATTAGATTTGATCTTAGGTGTGGATGTCATTTTTGTGTTTGTGTTCATGTCAAAAGTTCCTGCAGACACAAACTTCACAGGTTTAATTTGAGTATTGTTCTGTGACTGATTAATTAATTCATTTTTCTTTGCTTTTGCAGCTTTTCTTTTTCTTTGATTTCTCACTCTTGATGAAGTTTTCTTGCTTTGAAGTTTAGTTGAATCTTGAGAAGATTCCTTTTGACACTCTTTTTCTTCAGTTAGTTCATTTGAACTTGAATCATCAGAAATATTATTATCTGTTTTAGCTTCTTCACATTTTCCTTTAAGTTTGTTATTGAATTCAGTAGATTTTTCACTCATTTGTTCACTTTGTTCAATAACAGTTTCACTTTTTGATACAAACATCTTCTTTTGCTTTTGTTGAGGTTCATAAGATTTGACTTTGATTGGATGAACATTTTTGATCTTGTCTAAGTCAGTTTCTTCATAAACTTCAATATTTTTCTTTTTAAAGTTCTTTTGATCTTGAAATTCTTTCAGTTTAGCTTTGTTTTTTGGTGAATGATCATGAGTATTGAAATTCTCTGGTAATGTTTTTGAGATTGATTTAGGCATAGGTTCATGTGTGAATCCTAGTCCTGTTTTATCTTTGTCATTTCTTCCATTCACCAGTTGCTCAACAATTTTCTTTGAGCTTTTAACTTTGGTTAAATCTATTTGAGTTGCTGCATGTGCCAATTTTTCTTGTTCAAGTGTTTTGTTCATCTCTTCAAGTTGTTTCTTTGCAAGTTCAAGTTCTTTAATAGTTTTGTTCCATGAAGCTTGAAGAGACATAATTTTTTCATCAGCAATTTTGTGATCTGATTTTAGTTTATTGTGCCTTGATTCTTCTTGTTTGAGCTTGTCACATATTTCGAATGAATATGTTCTGTAGTGTTCAACTAGTTCAAAACATGCTTTTGTGCACATTTTCTCTCTCACTTCTACTGGTATTTCAGGATATGAGTTTGAAGATTCAGTATCAGAAGAGTTAACAACCTTTGGTTGTTCTGATTGAGCCATAAGAGCAACTTCTTCAGTGGTATCTTTTGGGTCTGATTTGTCGCTCCAATCATACTCTTCTTCTTGATCTGATTCATCATATTTAGGATCTTTATCTTTTGACCAGTCTTCATCATCAACTTCAGCAACTAGTGCCAGATTGGCAGTGAGATCAGCAGTAAATTGCTCTGCATATGCACTCTAGTCATAACCATCTTTGATGTTTACAACCAGTGCCTTCTTAGTTTCCTCACTATTCTTCTCTTCTTTGGGTTCTGACATAGGTAGACTTTGGTATGGCTTTTGAAAAGTCTTGTTTACCTGTTGCTGATATTTCTGACCATTTGAGCTGCCTTGACTATTTCCTCCTTGGTTTCTTGGAGCTTTACATTCTCTTGAAAAATGACCATAGCTGTTACAGTTAAAGCATCTTGATTTTGATTTATCAAACCCAACAGTTTTGTTTGCACTGGGTTTGAAATTTCTGTTAGAATAAGAATGCTTTTTTGTTCTGTAAGCTATCATGACCATTTGCCAGTTAAGATCCATTTCTTCTACATCATCTGGATCCATTTCAAACAAATCTTGTAGAACTAGCTCCATTTGAGTTAGATGACTGCCTTGATACGCTTGAAAGCTTGCCATGAAAGCAGTAAATGCAGTTTTTGACTCTTCATCTTGTAAAAGAATGTTAATCACATCTTTCACTTTACTTGGATTGGGAGTGTTTGAGGAGGATGGCATCTCAGTTGAAGGTTTAGGCATTTGAGCTTTAGAAGGAGACTGTGATTGTTGTTGAGTGGAATATGCAGGTGTACTAGTGAAGAATCCTGCTCCCACAAACAGATCACCTTCATCTTCAGGAGTTGATTGGTCTTTAGCCAGAAATGCATTCTCTACAGTATTTGCTGGAGAAGCAACATACTTATACTGAGTTGTTGATGCATGTCTATCATTATTTCTTGAACTCTCATCAATCTCTACAGATTCAATTTTAGCAATAAGAAGGTCAAGATCCATTGGAAACTTTTCAGTATGTTTCAACAAAGTAACAGTTTGTTTCCAAGAAGATGGTAGTGCATTCAGAAGTCTGTTGTTTAGATCCTCAAGATCATTCTTGATTCCCAAGGTAGACATTTCTGTAGTTAATTGCACAAACCTGTTCATCATTTGATTTATTGTTTCTCCTGAGATGTGCTTAAATAGTTCCAATTGCCTTTTCAGTTTTTGCTTTTTCAGATCTTGAATTTCTTTCCCTCCTTCACATATGATCTTCAAGGCTTTATACATTGTATATCCAGTTTGGTAGTTTTCAAGTCTGGATAATACTTCCAAAGGTAGCCCTTTGCACATGAGAGAATAGGCTTTAACATCATTTTTCACCTTCTTTAAGTCTTCTCCATGTAGGTTATCTTCTGGATATGGTTCTTGTGTATCTTTTGTATACACAAATCCTCTGTCTGGACCATCAGTAGTCACAGGATTGTAGGGTCCCTTTTCAATTGATTTCCACAGATCAGTGTCTATGGAATTCAAATGATGTTTCAGTCTAAGAGACCAGTTTTTAAAATCAGCTCTGTTTTTAAGTTTTGGAACTCTGTTCTTAGAATCTTCTGATTTCACCATTTTTATATTTTTGTTGTTTTCTAAGCTTTTGAATTAAGAAAAAGACTTAATAAAAATATTTTTGGATTTTTGAAATTTTATGAAAAATTTCTAAGTGTCATGGCTGATAAGTCCGAACAGTGGTGATAAGTCCCAACAGTGTAAAACGCCCAACAGCTGATAAGTCCAAGGGAATGCCTTAGAAAATTTCCAACACAATAAAGACTATCGCACAGTGGTTATATGTCCACACAATAGTTATACGTCCACACAGTGATGATATGTCCAACCAAGTGAAACTACCACACAGTGGTTATAAGTCCACACAGTGGTAATACGACTAGGGGTAAAACGACTGAACAGTTGAGAAAAGTCTAAACAGTTCTCAAACAGCCGAACACTTAGGCATATGATGTTTTTCATCCCTAATACGACACATTCATCAGATTCATATTAATGTACCAAACTCAGAAATTTCAAAATCCTTCAATTGTTGATGAATTGAGCTGAAACTTTACAATTAGTTCATGATTATACCGATAATCAATCCTCTAACTTCAATTTCAGTAATTATCCACAATTCTCAATGAATTTCGGAAATTTTAGGTTGAACACTCAAGAACACTTTCTCGATCTGTTTTTCACTAATTCACTCAATTTTTGATGAGATAAACTGCAATTTGTGATTCAAAACATGTTTCTAATGATGAAACAAAGTTCTGATTCATAATATTTCACTTGAATTGTCAATCGATTACAGATTTCAGTGGATTTTTGAAGTTTCTATCTTCGACAGAACCTTCAAAAACACTCAACCGATAGCTCTGATACCAATTGATAGGATCAATTAGAGCAACCTGTAACAAATTATATGAACAATTCAAAGAAATACAAGCAATTGTAATCAAATCAAGCAATATCAACAAAATTCAGATTTCATTGATAGCAAAAGACGATTACAAGAGATAGAAAGCAGTTTATGCAAACACCTTACAAAAACTTAACAATCTACTCTAAGTCTATGCTATTTATACTAGAAACCAAGGAACTAAAATTTACAAAACTAGTCCCTATACTAGTATAAACTACAAAACTAGACACTAAAGACTAAATGTTAATCTTCTAAGGGACCTAACAGCCTGCTTGCAATTATTGCATATGTATCTTTTTGGTCCTGTTAGAGTGATGAGCATGGAAAAGAAGAAATACTGTCTGGTAATTGTGGATGATTACTCCAGATTTGTATGGACTTTCTTCTTGCATTCTAAAGATGAAGCTGCAAAAGCTATTATGAACTTTGTGTTGTATGTGGAGAAGCAGTATTCCCTTCCAGTTAAGTGTGTGAGGAGTGATAATGCATAGAATTTAGAAATCACACACTTGATGACTTCTACCTGTCAAAGGGAATCAAGAGGCAGTTTAGCATTCCAAGAACTCCTGAACAAAATGGAGTGGTGGAGAGAAAGAACAGGACCCTTATTGAAGCTGCAAGGTCAATGTTGGCTGATTCAGGTTTGCCACTGACCTTTTGGGCTGAAGCTGTCAACACAGCTTGCTATGTGCACAATAGAGTATTAGTGAATCAAAGGTTGATGAAGACTCCTTATGAAGTACAATATCATTTGGCCCCTTTGATTTCATTCTTTAAAGCATTTGGGTGTCCCTGTTACATTCTTAACACAAGCAATCCACTCCAGAAGTTTGAATCAAAGGTGGATGCAGGGTAGTTTGTTGGTTATTCATATACTTGCAAGGCATACAGAGTTTTCAACTGTAGAACAAAGATAGTTGAAGAGACTTTGCATGTAAAGTTTAATGAATCTCCAAAGGACAAGATTCCACAAAACCCTATGGAGTTATTTGATTTGGACATACTATAATATGTTCCTTATCAGGCTCCAGCTGTTGCTCCTGTCAATAGTTCTCCACCCGGTGGTACTGATGATGATGTAGACAGTACTCACCTTTTCAGGTTTAGTGATCAACTGCCTGAGTCAACTAAACCTGATGCTCCTATAGCTTCAGCAGCTCCATCCATAACAAATGCTGATAAGATTTCTGAATCATCTACTTCATTTGAGTTGTCATCTACAATATGGTTTCAAGAATCTGCATCACCATCTGTTGCTGCTGAAGGTCCTACAAACACTTGCAAAGATCTCATTGTTCATCAAGAGCTAAAGAATCACCAATGTCTTAAATCATTGGTGATATCAATGCTGGAGTTTCAACCAGAAGTTAATTGTCCAATTTCTGCTTCTATGCTCTCTTCATCAGTCAGCAAGAGCCAAAGAACTACCATGTTGCATTAAGAGACAATGGATGGGTTGAAGCCATGCAGCTTGAGCTCCTTCAGTTCAAAAAGCAGCAAGTGTGGGAGCTAGTTCCATTACCCCAAGGTAAGTGTGCAATAGACACTAAATGGGTGTTTAGGAATAAAACTGATGAAAAGGGACAAATTGTTAAGAACAAGGCCAGGTTGGTTGTACAGGGGTTTGCTCAAGAAGAAGGTATCGATTATGATGAAAACTTTGCCCCTGTAGCCAGACTGGAGGCAATCAGATTGTTCTTAGCTTATGCTGCCTTTCACAATTTTAAAGTTTTTCAAATGGATGTTAAAAGTGCATTTTTATATGGTAAAATAAAAGAGGAAGTTTGTGTGTGTCAACCACCAGGTTTTGAGGACAATAAACATCCTGATTGGGTGTATAAGTTTGATAAGGCTCTATATGGATTGAAACAAGCTCCTAGAGCCTGGTATGAAACATTATCAAATTTTCTTCTACAAAATAATTTCACTAGAGGCTCCATTGATAAAACTTTATTCATAAAGAAAGTGGGACAGCATAAGCTACTTGTTCAAATTTATGTTGATGATATTATTTTTGCATCCTCTGATCCACAGTTGTGTGATGTATTTACAAAGTTAATGCAAAAGAAGTTTGAAATGAGTGACATAGGAGAATTACAGTTCTTTCTGGGTTTGCAAATCAAACAAAGGGCTGATAGAACTTTCATTCATCAGTTCAAATATACAAAAGATCTTTTGAATAAGTTTGATTTATAAAACTGTAAGCCCTGTTCTACTCCCATGAGTAGCACCACACAACTGGATGTTGATCAGAAAGGTAAAGCAGTTGATGAAACCCTTTACAGATGTATGATTGGGTCCTTAATGTACCTTACAGCTTCTAAACCAGACATTATTTTTGCAACTTGTGTCTGTGCTAGATTTCAGGTTGCACCTAAAGAATCCCATTTGATTGCAGTCAAAAGGATCTTTAGATACTTGCAAGGCACTCAATCTCTAGGTCTTTGGTATTCCACTGGGCATTCTTGCAAATTAGTTGCTTTCTCTGATAGTGACTATGCAGGGTGCAAAGTGACTAGAAAATCAACTTCTGGAGGATGCCAATTCCTAGGCAATTTTTTAGTTTCTTTGAAGAGTAAGAAACAAACATCAATTGCTACATCAACTGCTGAAGCAGAGTACATTGCTGCTGTAAGTTGTTCATCCCAGGTACTCTGGCTTCAGAATCAATTATTAGATTATGGCATTATAGAGACTAAGACTCCATTACTAATGGATAGTGCTTCAGCTCTTTGTATTGTTAAGAATCCAGTCCAGCATTCTAGGACCAAACATATTGAGATCCGACATCATTTTATTAGGGATTGCTATGAAAAAGGTCTGATTGATCCAAAGTTTGTGCCTAGTGCTGATGAGCTTGCAGATATATTTACTAAGCCTTTAGATAGTGCTACTTTTCAAAATCTGGTGCTAAAGCTTGGTATGCTGCAGCTGTAATAAATTGACTAATACTGATGCTCTCAGATCCCAAGTACTGATGAGCATTCGTATACAAAAGTACAAAATAAGTACTGATGAGTTATTTAGTCTTCAGCACTTTTCATAACTACTAAAGACTAAATACTTCAAAGTACTGAAGTACATTATTTGTTGCAAACAACTGATGTAGTTACAACTACTGATTTAGTTATAACTATTGATGCCTAGTTTTCAAAAATAAGTACTGAAGAACAAATTTTGTCCACAAGTACTGATGTGTAATCTTACATATAAGTACTGAAGACAATATTTGTTCACAAGTTCTGAAGAATAATTTATTTCATCAGATCTTATGAACATCTGTTCACAAGAGCTGAAGAATAAATATTCACAAGAGCTGATGGCCAATGAAACATCTGAAACTCAGACAAATTCTGATGAGTAAATGTTGAGGTCAGAATGAAACAACTGAATTGACGACAACAGCTGATGAGTAAATTTACTCTTCAGCTGATTCCAACTTCTGCTGTTTCATATCCAAACAACTGAAGGACAAAACCATGTCTTCAGTAGTTTATAACTACTGATGACTAACACCAAGTCCTCAGTTGTTTACAACAACTGAAGCCAAAACCATGTCTTCAGTAGTGTACAACTACTGATGACTAACACCAAGTCTTCAGTTGTTTACAACGTCTGAAGATGAAAACCATATCTTTAGTAGTTCTCAACTACTGATGATTAACAACAAGTCTTCAGTCGTTTAAAACCTCTGACGGATAAAACCATGGTCTAAGTAGTTTCAACTACTGATGACTAGCACCACGTCCTAAGATGTTTATAACCTCTGAAGGTTAAAACCATGTCATCAGTCGTTTCAAACAACTGATGACTAACACCAAAACCTTCAGTCGTTTTCTTTCAACTGTTTCATAACCATACCCTATAAATACCTAACCCTAACTTCAGAGTTTTTCATTCTACATAACCTAATGTTCAAAAACTCTGAACCTTCTCTCTCACATTAATGGCGACCATGTAGATCAAACCTCGTCACAACTGTGTTGCCTACCTTACTAAATCCACCTTCTTGACCAAATTTGATCATGCCATCGATTTGATGGTGGATTCCCCATACAAAACGGCCTTTCTACTCAATCCTACAATCTATGCTGAATCCCTAAACCAGTTTTGGACGAACGTCACCCTTACAACTGGTGAGAATGACACCGAGGTCTCTCTCCCGTCGTTCGTCAACAAGAAGAAGGTGGTAATCACTTCTACAATTATTCGCCAAACCTTAAATTTGAATGATGCCACCTTCACCACTGAATATCCAAAGGGCACAACTGACCTATCCTTTGCCCACCATGGATATCAAGGTGACCTTCGTGCTTCAACAATCCTCAATAAGCACTTCCATGATGCTGAACGTTTGATCTTTCACATGGTCAATGTCTGCTTAGCCCCTAAAACTTCTTCATGGGATCAAATGTCATCTAGGTTGTAGCAGGTATTATTTTCTATCCTTGAGCAACAAAGTTTAATTTTTCTAAAATAATATTTTTGGAACTTAAAGATATGGCTGTGAAACCTCTTGCTAACTGATGGATATTATATCCATGGTTCATTATGGCCATTATTGAGAACCAGCTGAAAGCTGAGGGACTTGTTGGCCTTGGAGTCCCTCCTATGGCTGTATTGCCTGAAGTATACTCCAGGCATAACTCAGACCAACACCTCAAACAGGCTGCCAAGCTGCTAAAACCCAAGCAGCGGGAACCCACAGCCTTCACCTCCAAATCCAAAGTCCCCACCAAACCCAAACACAAAAGCCCAAAAAGGATACTCAGGGAGATGAGTCCCCTAAGGATGCCCCTGCAACACAAAGGCAGGAAGTAGCTACTGGTATTATTCCCCCAGTAGTTACCAGGACTCTACCGGCCACAACCGCTCAGGCATCCTCTCAACAGGATCCTGAAGCAACCACATCAGGGGCACCCATATATCTGGAACCTTTCTCACTTGAGAAGGTTACCATTGAAGAGCACCATTCTCCCCAGGTGCAAACTGCTTCACCCCTATCTCCCACTGAAACCGCCCCTCAAAGCCCAACATTTATAATAGCAGAGGTGCTGACTCATCTCAATACTCCACCCTTACCCTAGCACCTATCACAACTGGGAAAACCCCAACCAATGAGAGGGAGGATCCAAGTGTTAATGAGATCCCACAGCACAGGGATTATAATGTTCTATCTCCTAGTGTGGAAGAGGAGATACGAACATCTGGTGAGGCTGACACTTATCCTGCTTCAGCACATGAACAGGATGAAGCTGGTAACATCTCTAAGTCCTCACCAGAGGCAACTGCCGATGAAGGATCTCATCTTGAGGTAGGAAGTCCCCAGTTCCAAGAAAAAGGGGCACATGTGATTACTGAGCCACACTCAGCACATGTACATCCTAATCTAATCAGGAGGTCAGGTGATTCAGTTAACACTGATGATGACCTGAGCTTCTTCTATGATGTTTTAGCTCACAATACTATTGTTGAGGATGAGGTGAGTAGACTCAAAGAGCTACTTGCCAAAATGACTCAAGAATCAAGTCCATCTATCACCATTCACCCACAGATGGCACCTTCACCTGAAGGTCTCCTAAACACAGAGCCACTCCCATAAACTCAGCCACCAGCCGCTGCTTCTGGCACTATTTCTCATCACACCCATCAACACTGACATAGTGAATAAAACCCTTGATGAGAGGCTTGCCTTAAACATTAAAACGCTGGTGGATGATGCTGTGGCAAAGAAGCTTTCTGACAGTCAAATCCCTGCAACCAATGCAACCAAAAAGGGGGAGACTCAGTCAGTGAAAGCAATCAAGAGGAAGAGAGTGGAGGAGGAGAAAAAGAAAGAGAAAGAAGTAGAGAAGGAGGTGGAATTTGAGAGGGAGATGGTAGAGGAGACTGAGAAAGAGAAGGAGGGTGAGAAGGGAAAAGAAATGGAGAAGGTGGCTGAAAGTGAAAAAGAAATTCATGTCACATATAAAAAGAAGAAGGGTGGAGAAAAGGAGAAGGAAAAGGAGCTAGCAGTCCTTGTCAAGGAAGCTAATGCCCAACACAGCAGGTCAATGGATAAAATCATTGATCAGCTATTTAGGCAAGGCTTTGGCACTGCTAAGCTAGATGCTGAAATAAGGAGGTTAGAGATTAAGGAGATTGAATACCGATGGTATTGCTATAGTCAAGAAGAGAATGAGAGACTTGAGACTATGGCAAGATTCATTTGAAGTATCTAGGGAGATCAGTCCTGGAAGTCAAATCATGGTCCAGGGACAACATCTTGGAAATAACCACCAAGATCTGTTCGTCTGAGGTATTCACCAAGGGACTGATCATTGAAGCCCTGAGTGAAGCTAGTGCTGGGAGCAGGACTGAACTAGCCAAATAAATCAAAGCCTCACTTACATCCAAATTACTAGAACAGCCTGTCCAATCTCCCACACCAACCCAACCAACACCACAACCCACAAAACCAACTCCCTTACCCACAAAACTAATAGCCGATGAGCACCCCAGAAGGAAGAGAAGGGTGAGGCTAGAAGAAGAAGATGATGAGGATGAAGATAGGCTGCCTATCTTAGCTGTTATTCCATTGCCTAAGGCCAAAAGTCACCCTCCAATAATTACTCCTGAGATCCGAAGGCAAACTGTTAAAGTGAAGCTAGAAGAAGAAGAGCTTCACAAACTGCATGATGAGGAGTTGTTGAGAAGGGTTGACAAAGCCTATGCTACCACTTCATCAATCATAAATATGAAGAAACATGCTCAGAGATTATACACTCTCAGACAAACATTTCAATATCAAAAAGAGAGAGTGAGGATTTGGCCTGATCCCAGGGTGTCTTATAGGATTCATAAGAAAGACATTCCACAGAGATGCAATGGCCAAGTAAAGAAGATCGTAGACGAAGTGATCACACTGGCCATTGTAGTATCACCCTGGGAGATCCTAGATGACTTCAAGAAAGTCTATAAAGCTAATCAGCCCCCACAAAAGATGCTGGAGAATAGAGTGGTCAAAAAGGGGTTAGTGTATAAGAGGCTTGAGGAAGTTAGGAAGAATGAGCTCCAGTTGTTTCTAGAGGGTATTCACCCTGATGAATTTGCCTACAGAGCAATAACAACTGTGGAGCTCAAAAATGGGAAACAAGTCAAATACCTCTCTGAGTACTATGGGCCTGAGTCACTTTTTGAGGGAGAAGCAGAAGAGCTCACCATGGAGGAACAAATAGTCTTCCTAGAGGCCTACACAAGAGAGTCTTATAGACTCATAGTTGGGAAGTAGGTTTCATGGATGGGGCAACAGCTCTGTGTCCAGTTCCCCAAGACAAAGCTCCTATCCATCCTTTGACAATCATACCTTTTGAAACCTCTTCCCCGACCTGTGCTGATATCGGTTATTTCTGAGCTGATCCAGAAGAAAAAGACCAATCTTTCTGTCAAATAAGTGGGACATCAAATAAGCTTAAAGGTTTTGGCTGCATTGGTTTAGGGGGAGTTTGTTGGACCAAAAGAACCAATGAGCCAGATCAGAAAAACCTTTAAGTCCCACAGACATCACAACAACTGCTAAGACTTCATCAGCTGATGATGACAACAACTGAAGACTTCATCAGCTGAAGTACAAAGACTGAAGACATTAGCTGAAGTACAAAGATTGAAGACAATAGCTGAAGTACAAAGTCTGAAGACATGAGCTGAAGTACAAAGACTGAAGACAACAGCTGAAGTACAAAGTCTGAAGACATCAGCATAAGTACAAAGACTAAAGACAACAGCTGAAGTAGAAAGACTGAAGACATCAGCTGAAGTACAAAGACTGAAGACAACAACTGAAGACATCAGCTGATGACAACAACTGAAGACATTAGCTGATGAAAATAACTGAAGTTCAAGTCTGAAGTCAAGTACTGAAGCCTTCAGAGTTTGTCACAACAGCTGAATAAGTATTCTTCAGTTGTTATGATGTTTTTCCTTTCAGTTGTTTCTTTCAGCTGTTTCCTTTCAGTAGTTTGTTTTCAGTAGTTTTCTTTTATGTTTCAGTACTTTGTAAAACGTCTGAAGAGCATGTTCTTTAGACGTTGTAGTTTCAGTAGTTTCTTTTCAGTAGTTGTAGTGTTAGTTAGCACTGTCTTTTGTAAGAAGATGTCAGCTGTTAGACATCTTCAGTAGTTGTGTTACTTTCAGTAGTTTGTTGTAATAACAGTTAGATGTCACTGTCAAGTGACATCAGCTGACGTCATCTTTCCCTATAAAAGGAAAGATGACCTAATTGTAAACTCGCCGAAGCATGTGTTGAATGAAAATATACCTTTTGGCAGAAATTCTCTCTCTCTATAACCGTACTGTTTCATTGATATATCTTTTGTGTTCTTGCTATAATTTGTTCTAATTCGTGTATTAATTCCGCTGCAAATTCAACCTAATTGATCAAACTAGATGCTGAGATCCTTTCAGTTTCTGGTGAACCAAACTTTAGCTTCTGTGTTATTTGATTCGGGTGCCAGTAAAAGTTTTGTTTCTGCTGTTTCTGTGCTAAACTGCCTGTTAGTAGTAGACTGTTGACGCGCCCTTTGATGTAGAAACTGCCATAGGTAAGTCTATCAGGATTTCTGAGATGATAGAGAACTGTGATGTGGAATTAGAAAGCCATAAGTTTCCTCTTAGACCATTTTTGATGATTATAGGTGGTTTCGATTTGGTTCTTCGGACGGATTGGTTAGTGGACTTCGAGGCGAATATAGTGTGTCGCAAGAAGTTGATTCGTTTGATAGCGCCTGACGGGAGTTCGGCAACTGTTTATGGGGATGGGGTCATGACAATCCCGAAAGTAATCTCAATGGCAGTGGTGGGAAAATGTATGAGGCGTGGATGTAACGCCTACTTGTGTTATGTAAAGGATGTGAAAACGCCAACACCACAACTATTCGATGTTCCAGTTGTGTGTGACTTTCCAGATGTGTTCCCAGAAGACTTATCAGGAGTGCCACCTGACCGAGAGATTGAGTTTCAGATTGATCTGATACCGGGTGCCCAACCGGTTGCCAAGGCACCGTAACGGTTGGCTCCGACTGAGATAAAAGAGTTAATGGAGTAATTGCAAGAGCTGCTTGATAAGGGGTTTATTAAACTGAGTATCTCTCCTTGGGGTGCTCCGGTCTTATTCGTAAAGAAGAAAGACGGTAGCATGAGGATGTGTATAGACTACCGTGAGCTGAACAAGTTGGCGGTGAAGAATCGCTACCCGTTACCGAGGATTGATGATTTGTTTGATCAGCTTCAAGGTGCCAGTTGGTTTTCATGTATAGATCTTCGATCTGGCTACCATCAGCTAAAGGTGAAAGAGCAGGATATTCCTAAAACATCTTTTCGCACGCGTTATGGTCATTACGAGTTCCTCATTATGTCTTTTGGTTTGACCAATGCGCCAGCTGCTTTTATGGATCTGATGAACCGACTGTGTCCGCCGATGTTGGATAAATCAGTGATTGTGTTTATTGATGATATCCTGATTTATTCAAAGAGCGAGATAGAGCATGCCGGTCACATTCGAGAGGTGTTGGAGACGTTGAGAAGGGAGAAGCTGTATGCCAAGTTCTCCAAATGCGCGTTTTGGTTGCGCGAGTTTTAATTCTTGGGTCACATGGTGAATCCGGAGGGGATTATGGTGGATCTGGCAAAGGTGGAAGCGGTGATGCAATGGAAGTCTCCAAAGACGCCATCCGAGATTCGCAGTTTCTTGGGTTTGGCGGGCTACTACAGAAGATTCATCCAATACTTTTCCAAGATCCCTTCCCCACTAACCAAGTTAACCCGAAAAGATGTCAAGTTTGCGTGGGGTCAAGCTCAGGAGAAGCCATTTGAGGAATTAAAGGCGAGGTTGACCCAAGCTCCTGTATTGTCATTACCCGATGGAAGTGAAGATCTGGTGGTTTATTCTGATGCTTCCTACTTGTGGTTGGGGTGTGTGTTAATGCAGAGAGGGAAGGTTATAGCCTATGCATCCTAACAGTTGAAGGTTCATGAGGTTAACTACCCTACTCATGATTTGGAGCTAGCAGCCGTAGTCTTTGCGTTAAAGATTTGGAGGTACTACCTGTATGGGACGAAGTGCACCATATTCACTGACTATAAGAGCTTGAAGTACTTCTTCGAGCAGGAGGGCTTGAACATGAGGCAGAGAAGATGGTTGGAGCTTAGAAAAGATTATGATTGTGAGATCCATTATCATCCGGGTAAAGCCAACGTGGTGGCTGATGCCCTTAGCCGAAAGGAGAGACCCGAGCCGATTCGGGTGAAAGCGTACCATTTGATTATGACCTCTGATGTGATGAAGCAAGTCAAAGAGTTTCAAGATGAGGCATTAAAAGAAGATCATATTAACTCTGAAAGGATGAGAGGTCTAGTCACGGAGTTGGGTGAGAACACTCTCGGTGATAAAACCCGATTCGGGCAGATGTGGATTCCTCGTTTTGGGGATCTACAGGTGAAGATTATGGATGAAGCTCATAAGACTCGATACTCTATTCATCCCGGTGCTACAAAGATGTACCAAGACATGAAGAAAGATTATTGGTGGTCGGGTATGAAGCGTGACGTGGTGAAGTATGTGAGTAAGTGCCTTACTTGCTTGTAAGTGAAGGCCGAGCATCAAAATCCGTATGGGAAGATCCAACCTTTGGATATACCAGAATGGAAGTGGGAGCATATCACCATGGATTTCATTACGAAGCTGCCACGTACTCCGAAAGGGTATGATGCTATATGCTTGATTGTTGACCGCATTGACGAAGAGTGCTTTCCTACCGATTCGCGAGACATATTCATCCGAGAGGTTGGCAGATCTTTTCATTAAAGAGATTGTGACTCGTCATGGTGTGCCGATGTCTATTGTGTCTGATCGTGACACCCGGTTTACATCCAAATTCTGGAAAAAATTCCATGACGCCATGGGAAGAGGTTACAATTAGCATGGCTTATCATCCCCAGACTGATGGCCAGTCAGAAAGGACCATTCAGACATTGGAGGATATGCTTCGGGCATGTGTTATTGATTTTGGGGGAAGTTGGGATGACCACTTACCGTTAGCTGAATTCTCATACAACAACAGCTATCATGCCAGCATTGGTATGCCATCGTATGAGATGCTATACGGTAGGAGATGCAGAACACCCGTTTGTTGGGGTGATATTGGTCATAAAGAGTTAGGGAGCGTTGAGGTGATCGAGGCTACGACTGAAAAGCTTGAAAGGATCAAAGCCTTCATGAAGGCAGCCAAGGATAGACAGAAGTCGTATGGTGATAAACGACATAGACCGATTAAGTTCCAGGTGGGTGACCGGGTTATGTTGAAGGTCTCACCTTGGAAAGGTATCATTCGCTTCCGAAAGCGGGGCAAGTTGAGCCCGAGATACATAGGCCCTTTCCGAATCATTGCTCGAGTAGGAGAGGTGGCCTATAGATTGGAGTTACCAGATGAGTTAAGTGGAATTCACCTGACATTCCACGTATCTCATCTAAGGAAGTGTTTGGCAGATGAAGATATGATTGTTCCACTGGAGGATATTGAAGTAGACGAAAGGCTCAATTATATGGAGCAACCAGTGGCAATCATCGATCGAAAAGATAAGAGGCTCAGAAATAAAGTGTTTCCTCTTGTGCGTGTACAGTGGAAGCACAGGAAGGGATCTGAGTCAACGTGGGAGACTGAGGAAGAAATAAGACATCATTACCCATGTTTGTTCGAGGAATAATAGGTTTCGGGGACGAAAGCTATATAAGAGGGTGGACTTGTAACACCCGGATATTTTCCTTGAAGCCGACGAAAGAAGAAAAAGAAATAAAGTCCAAAGTCGGGGGACCAAACTCACCAACATGAAAAAGTTGGGTAAATGGGGATATTTGAAGGGAGAGGGCAGCCCTTACCTCTCCCCACACCCATATTTCAGCCAAAAGAGAGAAAGAAAGAGAAAAGGAAGAAAGGAGAGAAGAAAGCTTGGTTCGAGTGGGTTCGGGCTTGGAAATCATCGTGTAGCGGGTCTAAAGGAAGCTCTTCTTCTTGGTGTAGTTTGTGTGAGTTCTAGGACCCCTATTTTACTCGTTTTCAATTGATTTGGGGCTGGACACATAGTAAACCTGTTTTTGTATGTTTGTGTGTTTGACCCATTTGAATGTGTTTGCGTGTGATGCTTTTGGAGTTTGTTTTCAGGCTTGTGTGTGCTTGAATGGTGTTGTGGTATGCATTCCTACGGTTTAGGATGGTTGATTTGGCCTTAGAAGGGGTTTGGATGAGCTTGGAGGTCGAAAATGGCCGATTGGGTTTGGGGTGAACTGCATTCTGTATCAGTTAGGGAATCCATACGGCCGATTGAAGTGTGATTGGAGTTCATTCGTACGATTGAGGTTCAGTCGCACGATTGAGGGAGGAGTCATGCGCGACTGAGAGCCCAGTCGCATAAGTGCTCATCCGCATTAAGTCCATCCGCATGAGGTCCATTCGCATAAGGTCCATTCGCATAGTGTTCAACTGCATGAGGTCCATTTGCACGATTGGGTGTTCATCCGCATTGGTGTTCATCCGTATTGGTCCATTCGCATGATGTTCAGTCGCATGGAGGCCATGCGACTGAAGGGTGCCCATACGCCCAAATAGGGCTGTTGCACCCGAGGAGGAGCATAGTTTAATTACTGGCTTTCGGGGAAAGTGCAGATATAAGTCTTGACGTAGAAGTTCCTGTAGGTACATGTAAGATGACTATTGAGGTCTTAGAGGGTATGTTGAACATGATGATGTTGCATGTTATGCGTGATGTATGTTATGTATGTATGTATGATGATGCCCTGTATGATGTTGTTACTGTTTTTGTTGACGTTCCTTATTATGATGAATGTTTATCTTTCCCGTGGCTTTACGTGTTATGTTAAAGAATGAAATGAAAGTATTATGTAACGTAAAGTGAAAGATAATGAAAGAGGAACATGTTGAATGAATGCATGCATTAATGAATGAATGAATGTAAGAAAGGCTTGCAAGCAAAGGTATGGAGATGCACACCCGATGAAGGTGTTAGCTCAACGGTGTGCGGGTTAGCTACCCTGAAGGATGCACACTGGGGTCCAATCTTTGTGATTGACCATATGTATGGGATCCTTTCCGCTTGCCCTAGGTGACTGGATCTGCTTTGTACACAATGTTCGTGGTTTAATTATCACAGGTCTAGCATCAGCTTCGTGCATAATGTTTGGGGTATAACATATGGCATTGATCCAAAATGAAGAGAAAAGATAAGTGGTGGATGTACTTACCGTAGTTACTGGAGCCAGCTCCGTGCCCAATGTTCGAGGTCTATGAAAGACCTCAGGCTCAGTTACCCGCTTCGTCCACCATGTTCGGGGTAATGTACATGTCATCGAAAGTAATGAACATACGAATGAAAGCAAGAATTTATGAACGAATGTGAAGGAAAGTAACGAATGTGAATGGTAATGACGTACGTTGAATGACGAAAGTTAAAGAATGAACGAGCGAAAGAAATGAACGGACGAAATATAATAACACTGTACGAAACGGGATCCTAGTCACTCGACCTCAGTAATCATGGTTGCGCGCCATGAAGAGGGTAAAGTTTGACAGGATCTAGTTAGAAGTAAAAGAAAATGAATGATGAAGATAATAACGATATTACCTATGTGTACGTATGATGTGTGATCGCATTAAAGTAAAGAACGGTTTTCACGAAAGAAAAGTATGTTTTAATTATAAAACTAGAACTCACTCAGCAACGCTGACTTTTTATGTGTTTCTAGTTGGCAGGTAATGTTGCTGAGGATGGCACGGGGCGGCTACTCAGCTCTTTTGGATGGCATTCTTTTGTATAATGTTTTTGCATTGTAATGCGAACAAACGATGTTTTGAGATGAATGTTGTATTAATTAGCAAAAGCCTTTATAATGAAATGAAATGTCATTTTTGAATGTTTCCGCTACAATGTTTACTTAAGATAAATGAGAATGTATGTTTTATGTGCGATGATCGACCAGCTGTAAGCGTCTCGGGAACGGGGCCTTACACGTAACAGGCTCTAGTATAGACGAGTCCATAATAGTATGTCCTATTTTGATCAGGTTATATTTTAATTGCCTTGAAAGAAACACTCAATTTATCTTTAAAATGAATGTTGACTTTGAACATAATCTATATTGACCCAACACCTTGCATACCTGATTTGAGTTAAAGGTGGATGGTCTATGTTATGAATTATGAATTTATTTCTAGTGTAAATTGCCATTTGCATCCCTGACTTTTGTCCATTTTAATCATTTGCATCCCTATAGTTTCAAAACCTTGAACCGTCCCCTATGCTTTTAATTTTTTCCGTGCTTGCATCCCTATGGCTGACGCCTTAATATGGGCAGTTAAATGCGTATTTTTTTCTCTCGTGTAGGGGCATTTTCGTCCTTTCATTCTTTCCCCCTTTTCTCTATTAAGGGTTTTTTCCTGCAACCATTTACCAGTTTGCAAACAAAGAAACTTCCACCCCTCACCATTGACCATCCGCCACTACCTATGACCTCAAGAACCTTCAAAACGGAGAAGAGAATAACGTGCAAACATCAATCAAACTATAAATACCTTCATCCTTTTCATCATCATCCCTAAACCCCACTTCAGTCTACTAATCATCCCTCCAGTGCCTCCCGTCGATCTCACCGGACTCCGCCGCCGACATCTCCGAACAACACCGAACCATCGGCCGGAGTTTGAACAACACGGATAGAGTGGAGACCGCCGCGAGCCACCAGACCACCGAACAACACTGATAGATCGGACGGAGTTTGAAGGTCGCCGATCGCATCGTCGGAGCAGGAGGCTGTGGAGAAGACGATCCAAAAGCGAGAGGACAAGGATGCACTGCTGCAATTGGGTTTTGGGGGTTAGGGTTTTCGTATTCTTCAAGGAATCCACCATTGCTATTCGGGCAAATGAGTTCGGTAGAAGCGGTGGGAGGCGACAGTGATGGTACGGTTGTTGTGGCAGAGATAGGAAGGGAGGGAGAGTATGAGTTTTGGTGGTGGTATGGTGACAGGTGGTTATGGGTTGTCATGGTGGTGATGGGTTGAGATGGTAGTCATGAGGCTGTGGTGGTGGTAGTAGTGATGGAAAAGGGAGAGGGAAGGAGAGAAAGAGAGAGTGTGTGTGTGTGAGAGAGTGAGAAGGAGAAAGAGAGTGTGAGAGTTGGTGGTGAAGAAGATGATGTTGGTGGATGGTGTTAAAGTTTTTTTCTTAATTTTTATTTAATGTTCAGGGGTAGTTTAGTTATTTTAACAATAGTTTTAATAGAAAAACTAAAGACGTTAGTCATCTAAACTCAAACGGATACAAATATGAAACAACAAAGACTCAAATAGAGATAAAATGCAATGTCAGGTGGCAGATGGCAATTTTAAAACAATAGGGATGCAATTAGTTAAAATGAACAAACGTTAAGGATGCAAATGGTAATTTACTCTTATTTCTAATATGTCAAACATGTATAATAACAAACTTGTCAAAAGGTAATGGTTTGTAAAATGTATATTGTATCATTCGATTCAGGTATTAATATAATATGGTTGATTTTTAACGTGTTTATTGTAATTCACTATACTATGAGATTTTGAACCAATTTCATTGTAATTTTTTATATATTGACATGTTCAATAATAACTTATAGTTTAACCCTTTCTTCACCAGGTTGCTTTAGAATGACACCTTCTTTTGAACAACACTATGAAATGTTATTTTAGGATGCTATATTGACCTGGTCAAGTAGTTGACATAAAGTTCCAGGGAGCATAGAATTTCATTAGTCATCTTTTTCTTATGATGTATTTTCAAACATTAGTTGTTGCATCAGCCGTATTTTCTTTTTTTTAATTGAGTTTTTTTTATATACTAGTAGTACCTTTTTTTGTTATTGATGGTCTTGATACTGTTTCGGATGTCCAAACTCACAAGGTTTTTTGCTGCAAAAGTTGTTACTGAAAATTTGAACAAAGATACAGTGATCAAAAGGTTGAGTAAGCAGGATTTGGCCAAAGTCATACTTGCGAAAAAGTGAAACAGTGGAGTAATTGAGTATGGGTTATGCACAATTCTTGTTTTTGAAAAAAATGACAATAAATATCAAATCAGTTATGGATGTATATTGCTTGAGTTATATCCATCAGTGTACAGTTTGACTTTTGAAAGTCAAAGGATGACAACAAATATCAAATTAATCATGGATCCATATTGCTTGAGTTATATGCACATCTGTGTACAGTTTGACTTTCAAAACATAAGGATGACTACAAATATAAAATCAATAATAGAGTGATATTGCTTAAATTGTGTGCATATGTGTGTACATGTTGACTTCCAAAAGTCCAAGAATGGCAACTAATTTTAAAACAATTCTGAAGGTCTATTGCTTCTAAAACAACATACAATGACTATGATTGATCCTAAGCGACCGATGATAACTATAAATTTTTGATGATGACAAGATTAGCCCTAACTGATCTAGATGACCCTACTAGGCAGTTAAGGCCGTAAACCACTGTCATCGACCTTAGCCGACCATCATTGACCTTAGTTGACCATAGTTGCCCTAAAACAACAAGTAATGACTATAGTAACTATCAACGCCAAAGTTAACTATAAATGTTTGTTAATGACCGTATTAGTTCTAACTAAGCGTAGGTAACCCTATTGGGTTGTTATGACCCTAATCAATAGTCATTGACGTTAACTGGCCATAATTTACCCTAAAACAAGCAACGAATATGATTTTTCATGATTGCTAAGGTTAACCATAACTATCCATTAATTACCAAAATAGCCCAAAGTTAGCATACATGACCATACTTTGTTGTTAAGACCCTAATTGACAGTCGTTGACCTTGACTGGCATCTTTTACCCTAAAACGTCAAGTGATATTTATCATAACAGCCAAAAATAACTATAATGTCTGTTGATGACCATATTAGTCCTAACTAAGCATAAACGACCCTACTTGGCTGTTAAGGCCCTAACCAACCGTCATTAACCTTAACTGATCATTTTTTGCCCTAAAACAACAAATAATGATCGTGATTTATCATAACCGCCAAAGTTAACTATATTTGTCCATTGCTGACTAGATTAGCCCTACTTAAACTTTAATCACCCTACTTAGCTGTTAAGACCCTAATTAACTGTCATTGACCTTAACTGACCATCATTTACCCTAAAACAACAAGTAACTATTGTAATTTATCATGACCGTCAAAGTTAACTATAATTGTTTGTTGATTATCAAATTAGCCCTAACTAAGCATAGATTACCCTACCTGGTTGTTAAGACCTTAATCGATTATCATTGACCTTGATTGACAGCCTTTACCATGACATATAAAGTAATGACTATGATTTAGAATAACCGCCAAAGTTAACTATAACCTTCTGTTGATGATCAAAGTAGCCCTAACTAAGCATAGATGACCTGTTTGTCTGTTACCCTAATCAAACGTCAACAACCTTAATCGTGATCTTTACCATAAAAGAAGTAATGACTATGATTTATCAAAAATGCCAAAGTTAACTATAACAATCTGTTAATGCACAAATTAGCTCTAACAAGTAATGACTGCGATTTATTTTTTATGATGTAACTTTATGTTATAAAAATACATTTTGATGCTTGCTAAAAATCTTAATGAAATCAGATATATATTTATAAAATATTTTCATTATAATTTTTAAATAATGTATCTATTATAGAACTTATCTCAAAATTCTATATATTATCTTTAGTTACTGTTTCCCTCTTATGTCTAACTTAAAAAAAATTCTAAATTCCCTCCTATTTTTCACTAAATCTTTGAAACTTCCCACCTAATTGAAGACTACCATACTAATCGGCTGCTATTAGATTATTGCATACAAATATACAATTCTGAAGAACCACGTTCCCTCCCAGTTGAATTCACGTGTCATCGTTCTTATAAAGGAGCAGAGACAATAGTTGCAGGACGGATTAATTGTAAGTAATCATGATCCCTAACTTGAAATTGATTCTTGCTGTGTGATTCAAATCGGAAGGAAAGGTTACGAATTGCGGAAATGAATAATAGGTTGTGAATTCTTCAAATTGTTTCATTTTTCAAAGTCTTCTTCCTTTATTGTTTTCAAGAATACAGTTACAAACACATTGCGTTCCCCGTTGTTAGTACAAGTGGGAAGATGGTTCAATCCAACCAGATAAGTGTCACTGGGATTTTAAAAATCACTTTTAGATTTAAGATGTGCTATCATAATTCTGCAACTTATTTAGGTGGTTGTAAATAGGATTTTACGCATTCATTCTCAAAATACATATGTGCCAATATAATATTTTATTTTAATCTGATGTAACCTTCATAGTGTTGAATGTAATTAACAACCAGATATGAGCAATATATTATGACCCAACCCCATTCGATCATGTCCTAGTTGATGATTCTTTAGGTCATGGCAAAGGACTTCTACTAGTTCATATAGTTAGTATTAATAATAATAATAATACAATATGAATGAGTAATTGCAGATTGTGAACAGGTCTAATGGCTAAGAAACCAAATGTGGATCAAAGTGTACAAAGACACGAGTATGAGTATGAGAAGAGTAGACAATTGAGGGTTCAAGAAAACAAAAAAAGAATACGAGATTGGGATAAAAAAAGCGAATTCTTTGACAAGTTTAGTTGAAAGTTAGAAAATGAAGAAGAAAATAATGAAAACAACACACATATACTAGATGTTGACTATATTCGTGATGTGCGGTGATGATAGTGAGGAAGAATACAAAGATGTCACTACAAGTGTTAGGATATCTAAAAGGTAATTACATTATCATATATTGTTTCTCTTATTTTATATACACATCTTATCTAATGAAAATGAAATTGGTTTATAGCAATGTCATCCACAATATATTGCACCACTGTTAATGAATAAAATTGCTAATTTAACGAAGCAACATCGAGTGAATGCTCCAAAGGTCTCCTAAAACTTATCATTGGATTCAAAGGAAACAAAAGAGAATAGAGAAACAACTATCATGGGTGAACTAATCTGTAGAAATAAAAGGCCACAAACACAAATAGGGGGATTCAAACAAAATTTAGCAATTAGGGATAACTTCACTAGCCTCAATTATTTTTCTATCAACTAGTTCTATCATATATTTACTTTTCAGTTTTCTAAGGGTATACCAAGTAAAGGCTTAAACGTATGCGAGACAAAACTACGTGTTGCTCCTGTATCAAATAACAACATTGCGTGTTGGTTATTAATAGGAAACGTACCCATTACTACTTCCGGTTCTTGTCGTGCTTAATCAGCTTGCAACACAAAAGCTCTACCATGCGGGTTGTTTGTGGGAGTTTTCTTTTTCAACTTCGGACACTCATTGCGAAAATGATTCTCATTTCCACATTGATAACAAACTGGTTTAGGGTTTGCAGGTCCCTTACAGTCTCGGGATTGTGTCCTTTTTTCTTACAATTATAGCAGATTGTGATCATGCACTTACCGTGATGGTATCTCTTACAGTTGTTACACCATGGTTCACCTTCCGTCTGAGGTCTCTTTTCTTGTACAGCTCCTAAGAAATTCCTTACCAGGTGCCTGGTTATCCTTCTCTACTGATTCCCTATAGGTCTTTCTCCAGAAGTGCTGCCATTCCATTTCCTCTTATTTTCCATCCATGCATTTGTCAAGGAACTGTTCCTGATTATTTTATCTGTCAATCTTCCTGCTAGAGCCACTACATCCTGAAAAGTTTTTGGCATTGCAGATTTGACCATTCCTGTTATCTGTGGTACTAAACCCCAAATGTATCTGCCTATCCTTTTTGTTTTTGCAGTTACCAGATGTGGCACTAATCTAGATAGTTTGTTATACCTATCAGTATACTCCCGATATGTTGCATCTTTCATTGTTAATGCCCTAAATTATGTTTCTATTTCTCTATTTCGTTATAAGGGCAATATTTTTCAAGTATTAGACTTCTAAATTCTTCCCAACTTAATTCTAAATTCTTCCCAACTTAATCCGTTCATAACGTGCCTTCCTCTTGTCCGAAATTCCGTAAAGCTCCGTTCCCGGGTAGCTCACAGTTGGTCGTTCATCGCATCATAGATACATAATAATATACATTTGCTTGCAACAATGTAGCGGAATTAATATCAAAAGTCATCCATTCATTAATAAAAATTGTTGCTAAGCAATACACCCATAATTATTATCAGTTACAAAAGATTGTTTAACTGCATTACAAAGCAACAAAATTATTAATCATGAATGGATGTCAGTCTTGCCCGGCCGAGTAGCTTTTCCCGCGTGCCATCCTCAGCAATATTCACCTGCCAACTGAAAATGTATAAAAGTCACCGTTGCTGAGTGAATTCTAGTTTTAAAAGTATTAAAATACCTTGTATAATATATATATGAAAATACTCTTTCAATAAAATACTTTCCTTAGTTTTGTATGTGTGCACGTATCAAATATACATTAGGGTAATACTTTCTTTCTTTCTTTCTTTATTATATGTATTTGTTCATTTCGTACTTTTAACATTATCTTTCACTGTCTATATGAACCAATGTGCAATACCCTGAACATTGTGCACGAAACTAGTGCTAGGCTTGTGGTCTATAAATAGACCACAAACATTATGCACGAAGCTGACCCAGTTACGTAGGGTATGCCACAAGGGTCCTGCCAATCTCAGTGATTGACCCTGTGTGCATCCTTCGGGGTAGCTAACCCGCATCAAAGTTGAGCTGACGACAACATGGTGTGCACCTGCTATATGCTTGCAAGACTTACATTATTTCATTACGTTTCACTTTTCTTTATCATTAATCTTTCACTTTCGTTAATGATAATACTTTGCATTTGTGATCATTAACATACCACGTAAAGTCACACAATAATAATTATTTTGGACATAAGAACAACTTAAAATAATGCAATATAATAACAATCAAAAAACCCTAAAGTCAACTTGGGTCGAACCTTAATCATTCTGTTTTTCTCAAAATTTCAAAAAACAAGCTAAGTGTTCTGGGCGCATGAGGACTATGCAGGCGCATGAGGCATGTTTAGGTGCATTACAACTATGTAGGCGCATGGGCTTACTTGGGCGTTTCAACACCTAGGCGCATGAGCCATTTCTAGCGCATGGGCACTATTTGGGCGTATGGGGTATACTTAGGCGTCTGAGACTAAGTCCTAGGCGCATAAACTACTATTTAGGCGCATGGGCTTGTACTTAGAAATTCTAAGGCATAATTTGGGCGCACGGGGTACTGTTTGGGCGCATGGCATACACTTAAATATTTTTAAGGCAAATTCAGGCGCATGGGCCTTATTTAGGTGCTGAACACCTGTCTAACATGTTTCTAAGCTGTTTTCAGATCCAAATCTTTATACCATCTTGTTCTAGGCTTACTACAACCATTCTAAACATAAATATCACATAAACATCCCTGAAACATCATCCTACAAATATAAACACATACGGGTATACATTCATAACATTTATAAATCATTTTAATACATTTTCAGCCCCAAAGAATGTTTAAAACAAGTAAAATACAGGGTGTAGAACTCACCTGATGTATCAAACAAGCACAACTCCTCCAAACTTGTTTGTTCACGTGTTTAAACACCTAAACAAATTAAGAACACACAACCAAACACCAAGAACACTTAACAATCGGTTTTTAAGGGTAAAACCACTAAGAAACCGAACTAATTACACATAAAAACACTTACTTAGATCGAAAAACCCTTCTTCTTCTTCTTAAAACCGAGAGAGAAAACTTCTGTTATTCTTTCTTTCTTCTCTTAGCCAAAAAATGGCAGTTGTAGGGAAAGCATGGGTGGCCATGCTACAAAAAGTAAACTTTTTGCCTTTTATGTACTATTTACACAACACCCCCTTGGCTTTTGGTCTCTTTTTATTTCTGTTTGATATTTTTCCTTTCTACTTATTTTTGACAAATTTTCGGGTGTTACAACTTCCATCTTCCACCAAGATTGTGCCTCACCTTTCGTAGAATGTGAAGCAAACAAGGTTTTGAAGCTATCAGCACAGTTACTAATTTCTAACACTGATTCCATCTCTTCTAGCTAGCATGACTCCACCTTTTCCGTCAAACTCCCGTGGCCTTCATGACATGAAAGTCCTATAGGAAGATCCTTTCCTAAGTCTGTCTACAACTTCTTCCTCCGGATGCTCTCCTGTGTCAGCATTTTTTGGTTCCTCATTTCCAGGTGGTACACCACCGAAATTATGGTTTTGTTGTAACTGAGCTACAAAGGTAGGTATTGCAGCTTCCATTTATTGAGTTACTATTTGAGAAATTCTCTCATTCTCATTAGTTGTGTTATTTACTGACGAAGCTTCTTCTCCTAGCCTAGTTCTTGGTCTTCCAACTCGTGCAGTTCTCCTTACTGGTTGAGCAATCCTTTTTGGCAGCATGTTTCACTACATTTTAATTGTATTAATATTTTAAGAAGATAAGAAAGATATATATAAATTTTTACTGTAAACACAATACTTTATTAGTCATAACATCAAAGGAAATAATTTAGCATATATCCTTATTCTCTTATTCTTATTACAGCATATATTAGGCTTTCTAGGTTTCTAATTTCCCCAAACCCATTTCCATAGTTTTGTGAGGATGCTATTGCTTTTATTTCTTCCTTTCTTGACATCTGTTTTGACTATCCGAACTTCTCGTTGAATCTTCTTAACTCTTTTTAGGATCTGGTTGGTTACCTCCACTTGCCATTCTTCTAATATTTGCCTTTTGCTTTCTTCTTCTTCTGTATCAGACTCATCAGATTGATCCATGGGTGTCATTTCAGATGCTGGAGGATAATTTTATGGATTTAGATTTCTTGTTTCCTGTATCTATCATTCAGGAGTTTCTTGCCATGGCGTACTCTCTTTCTAGGAGTCTGGATTATGTAACCTCTCATGGTGACTGGTGCGCGTCGTACATAAAACTTTGGCATGGTCTGGATCGAGGTCTCAGGTTAAGATGTTTCAATTGGGTTCTAAGGTTTTGTTTCAGGTCTTGTTTCTTTATGTCCCGAATGATCAGTTTCGTTATAGTAACTATAAGATTTATCAGAACTCATGCTGCAAAATTCTTACAAATATAAATAACATAGAATTCACAGAATTTTCATATATGAATCATACATATTTTTCAAGTTTCATTCTTATCTAAACATGAATATAATCGCATAAAATCATAAAAAGCAATATTATGTTAATGATTTGTCATCATATGAGCTTATGGTTATAGTCTAGGTATTTGCTAATAATACCTGATTTATTATAAACAATAGCTCTGATACCAACCTGTCACATCTCGGTGGAAGCGTGAAATACTTGGATGTGATCCTTTGGCTCCAAACACATTTATTACAAATACACAATTTTAACAGTAATTAAAGCATAACATCATAATATATATATATATATATATATATACATACATATATATATATATATATATATATATATATAAGTCTTTAGGTTACATTTAAGTTTATAAAATTTGTCTAATTAAAGACTAATACATGTAACCTATCCCAAAAGCTTTATAACTGTTTCATAATCTTCAGTAGTAGTGGATGTGTGCATCCACCATTATGTTAGGCTCGAATATGTTAACAGTTATTTTTACACAAGTCATCCCAATAACTTCACCCCAACCATTGTACACATCAAAAGAGAATATAACATTGTTAGTCATTCTTCTCTCATGAAAAAGCATACTAAAAACTGTCAACATAATGTTGGTGAGAAACATAGGTTTAATAACCAAACAAAACATATTGATGCAACATAAATTACATTACAACCAAACCTACTTATATGTCAGGTGATTCATAACTGTCATAAATACAAATCACAAAAATCAGATAATATAGTATCACAACACTCATCCTGTTGGTACAGTAAATATTTTCCTAAGTAGCACTACCTATATTATTAGACGGTTCCTCATCCGAATTAATGGTTGTAGCTTATGCAACATGATAGGTTATTTCAAAAAGTCTCATTTATTTGCATCAAACATAAACAATATGCTTTTCCCCCAAAACTCATAATATAAAAACAGGGCTATGAATCTCACCTCAATCCAGCGAAACCCTATAAAATAATTATATGTTAGAAATATATCTTATTTCTTTAAAATTTTCAGCATCTTAATTAGAAATTTCAAAAACAATGTTTACTGTTACTCATATATTTCTAAAGTATAATAGCAATAATATTTAAAAATGCAGATAAACATATAAAAATTTAAGTTAATAACTAAAATCAGAAAATTTTCTAGAATTAATATAAACTTTTCATAAAAGAGAAAAAATAGCTAGTATTTTTATAAAATTCCCGAAATTTAACAAAACGATTATAATGGTGTCTATTTTTTCCCATAAATTTTCTGGTTTATAATTCTCAATAAACGGTTTAGTACAATTTTTCTAAATATCACAAAATTCATGAAAAATAGTTACTTATCTCCAAAAATCACGAAATTTACACATACTGTTAAATCCAGAATACGATAATTTATGTGAAGTTTTCATAATTAAATTCACTGTTTGATTATTTTTCTCCATTTTACTATTATAGATAATATAAAAATATAAATCTCAGTCATATAACGGATTTTAATCATAAAATTTATTCTGGAACTTCTATTAAATACAAGGGTCATTATATAATTTTTCCAGATTTTTACCAGCTTCAGATCTTCCATAAAATATTTTTCTTATTTTTCCTTAATTAAATTACATAAATTAATTTACCCAACTTTATTATAACAAAATTTACAGATTGATATTACTAATATTTATAAACATATTTCTGAATTTGTTTCCACAATCACAGTTATCATTTTATTATAATATTTCAAGAATAATCTTCATCTTTATTTCAAAATCTTGATTATTGTAAATCTCTTTATATTTTAGTTTTAGATCTCGTTGTTATTGTTTTTGATAAAAATCAGATGTTTAAAGATGTTTTGAAATAGTCTGTGTAACCTCTCTGGATTAGAAGAAAAGACTGATGATTAGAAGATGACTTCTAGCTTTCTTGATTCCAAAGTCCTTATTCTTGAGATATCTTCCAATGTTTAAGACTTAGTAATCTTTGATGTGGTAGAACTGAGAGCTCCAAGGTTTCTATGGTGGTTTGTGATTATAGGGAACGAAAGAGATTGTGTGGTGGTGGTGGTCTCGGATGGTGATGGTTGTGGGCGTATAGACCGAGAGAAGGGGATGGTGGTGTTTGCGTGGTGGCTTGTGGTTAAAAGCAACAAACCGAGAGAGAAAAGGTGGCAATTGTGGTGTTCTTGGATATGGTAACCAAGAGAGAAAGAGGGTGATAAGGGTTTGCGGTGGTGGGGATGTGGTGACTCCATGCACCGGAGAGCTTTCATGGTGGATAGTCTATCATGACATCTAGGTCCTGGATTGGTGATGTGGTGTGTATAGGCTTGCTTTGCAAGCAATTAGGGAGAGGTGTCATTAGGAGAAGTAGCTTTCTATCAATGAGGGGCTAAGGTGGTGGCTTGGGTGCTCGACAAGTGGCAAGGAGTTAGTGGCGATTAAGGGTAATGATGATGCTTAGATGGTGGGTTTAGCTTAGTATGAAAGGTAATGGCGGTGCTTAATC